>OY757557.1:8947691-8962691 GCA_963584105.1 Alviniconcha strummeri
GGTGAACACTAATGAAGGCATTGTTCGTTGTGGAATTCCTCAAGGATCTATTCTAGGAACGCTTCAATTTTTATATTTTTATGAATGATCTTCCCCAGCATATTACTAGCAATAAAGTTAATTGTGACATGTTTGCGGATGATACTTTACTAAATACATCTGATAAAAATACAGACACTGTTCAAAAGGAACTACAGAGAAGCATAAATGAAGCGTCTGACTGGTGCGACAATAATGTCGTGATTTTTCATCCTGCAAAAACAAAAAGTATGCTACTTGCTACAAGGCAAAAATATCAGCTTCGCCCTCTTCACCTTAATCATAGTCTTAAAGACAGTCATATTGAACAAGTTCATGAGCACCAACACCTTAGTGTTATTACTGATGTTGAATTTAGCTGGTGACCACACATTGCTGGCACATTTAAAACAGTTTCAAAATATCTTTATCTGTTGTCATAGTTCAAACACTTTGTGGACTCTCCTAAGCGCAAGCTGTTTTACCATGCTCATATTTCCCCCTCACATAACCTATGCATCAACTGTCTGGGACGGATGTGGTGATATTTTAGTTAACAAACTTAATTCTTTTCCCAGAAGAGCTGCAAAATTGATGATATCTGATTCTTCTCTAACAACCGATACAAAGCTACGGTACTTGGGACTACTTCCACTCAAAGAAAATGCTATATAAAAGCGATAAATAATAATAATAATGTTCAATAAGGCCGTGTTAGTATTCAGAGGCATACAAAAATCTTGCGCCTCCGTATCTTAAACAGCTTTTTATCTGTTCAACACTCGCGCCACATCTTGATTCATAGGTCTGCCCAAACCTAGAATATACCTTTTTGAAACTAGCTTCTCATTTTCAGGCACATCCCTGTGGAATACTATCCCAACTCAAATAAAGTCATGCAATTCACTTATCAGCTTCAAAACACAGTTCTACAAATGGTTCAGAAGCAGTTTGTTGTAAATAACCACACACAAAAATCAGTTGTGTTTATACATGCATATATAATCTCCAAGTGTTATTATGAATTGATTTATTACTGTTTTGTATTATTCATAATTATCGATTGACATTGATTTTTCCCTCGTGATGATTTTATATATATATATGTGTGTGTTTGTGTGTGTGTGTGTGTGTGTGTGTGCGTGCGTGCGTGCGTACGTGCGTGCGTGCGTGTGTTTGTGTGTGTGTGTGTTTATAACTGTTTCAAGGACAGGTTGCTCGACAGGCATTCGTGCCTAAACCTTTATCCTTGCCTAATTAAAGTTCAATAATCAATCAATCTCTGTCTGTCTGTCTGTCTGTCTGTCTGTCTGTCTGTCTTATTTCTCAAAGTACCGAGCAAATCGCCGATGAAAACCACAACAATGACCGCTGTGGAAGGACTGTTCATGACGAAGTGTAGCAGGTAATCCACGGGCAGCATAGCCCAGCCACTGAGAGCGAGGATTATGATGACCAACACCAGGTTGTCAGCCTCGCTGTACACGTCCACCTTGAAGGCCACGATGACCACAATCAGACCAGCGCATGCTATCGCGTACAGCAGGAAGTCCACGAAGAAGTTCCCAATCCAGAACACCACACCGCTCACGCCGCTTACTACCTGTACCAACAGCCTTTATAATAATGATGTTGATTATCATGATCATAATAATTTTGTGTACCTGGCTAGGTACATTAAATTATTATTATCATGATCATAAAAGGATTCCAAGGATAAATAAAGGCTTCCAACAAATCCTTAAGCGCGTACATAATCATGATGGAAAATCCTACAAGGCATGAAACGGATAGCTGTATACAGTATAATCACAAACCGAAACACTACGTAACAGTATACAACAGCACTCTCACCAATAACGTTCTTACAATAAAATCATCCATTAACATGGTATCTCTATTAAAGACTAGCCCGCGTGACTTTTATTTTAATTTTTATTAAATAGAATTGAAGAGCTACCTCCAATAATATCGAATTTCGAACCCGAGTTTTGAACTCGCCCTAGTTCTCTCATTATTGGCCATGAAATATTGAAATTTTGACCTGTAATAAAGAAAAATTCTGGTTCGATTTAGTATTCAGTCCCGACTTGTTACGTCACTTGTATATCAACTGAAATATGGCGAGCGAAGACGATCACCTGCACTTATCTTGCGAAAGCAGCGACTTTGAAGATAAAACACTACCAAAAAAAAAAAAAGAAAAAAAAAAGAGAAGAAGCTAGTAATAGGTAGCGGCAGCCTCTCATCGCCTATGCGGGAACATCGGAACTTTACTCAATTTTACTGTATTTCAGTCACTAATTTCTCCACAGTCTCTGAATGTATCCTCTTGGAAATTATATGAATAAAAGGAACGTTTTCTTCGCATTCTTATGGTTGTTTTTATGTTTGCATGCAATGTACCTCGAAAAATCGCCAGTTGATTTTCTACGGGAGGTATTTGCCGTTTGTCCAGTGCCGATCACGCGGTCCGAGACTTGAACGAAAACAGTCGATGTGTTTATCCGCTCGGTGACAAAGCGATACGCGTTCTACACAGCAATATGTGGTATCACTGGATCGGAAATTGAATGCCGATTCCAGTGGTGTAAACGCCGTGGTCGTTTACAAACATCTCTGGTCGCTAGAACGCATTTTAGTCGGAAAGTTTTAAACCACAAAACTCCCTCAAATGTCTAAAATATCCCCCACAAAATGAAGCTGAATCCGTACCCTTTCAATTGAAGTATGGGGCTAATGGATTGATGACCTGTGGGTCTTTCACAAGCCAATAAAAGACCGCAATAAAGGCGCTTTTTTCAAATTGAGTTCATCCAAGATGGCATCGACCGCGTGGAGTTTTTGTGACTCGATTGCCGAGTTTTGGCACAGGATTCGTGAGTATTCTCTTCACCTGGCTCCAGTTTACTGAATTTGGTGATAGTTTATCTCATAATTTAGCATTTTTATATGATATTTTGATTCATTCTTGCAGGATTTGCCTAAAATCTTACGATTTTCTCGACCGACTCATAGTTCTTTGTTTACAAATACGACTAACCGGAAGTTGTCGATCACTCGCTTGTTCTCCTAAATATTGCCAAAATACGCCAAACTTTCACAAAAATAGTCATTGAAATACATTCTCTGATGTCTTCTGGAACAGTATTATTTGTGGTGGACGAACCTTTGATGTAAATTCGTGGCGATGGCTGTTTTCGTGATCAAAATTCTTCATCAGGGGAGGTAACTAAGATGCTGAGAAAACAGTCGACTTCATAATAACTTCTGCACTTGAACTCTGTTAAAAGTCTTTTTCGTTTTTCAACGATCGTAATTAAATTATCAAACTTTAATAGTATGTTGACCAGCATTTCTAGTTCAAAATTATAAGTGGATTTCTGCTTTGCTAACGGTAGCCAGTCTGATATTGTGATAAGTGATGATAAAATCATAACAGATAAGACTAAGAGTTAAGGCCTGAGTGATAATGATGATTATTAATTATGCTGTAGGCCGTAGATCATTCTGTCAATGAAGATCAACAGAAACAACAAAACTGTTGTTGTTTTCCTGCAGATGATGACCAGTTTTCCAAACTGAAGGCTGTTTTCCTGGCAACTGGGAGAGGATGCCGGCAAGACCTTCCTCTGGTTGAAGTGGACAACCGACTGTTAGTGCAGCTGCTTCTCCCGAAAGATGAGGGATCCAAGACTTTGGATGAGACTGTATTCTTCCAGCAACTTCTCAAACCAGATCTGGTCAAGACAGTGCTGCTTTCTTGTCTGCGGTATTTATGGTCAACAGACTGAAGGAGCTGTTTGGAGGCGAGCCACTTCCAGAACTTCCACCTCTTCACGGCCACGGCGGCTGCCAGCAGCGATGTCAACAAGTGGAAGAGGAATCTGACCCAGGAGATGTCGACTGAACCAAATGATGAATCAGAACCTGATGAACCTGAGTCTGAAACCAGCTTCAGATTTCAACAGGAGGGTGACATTGTGGTAGTCTACAATGTAGAAGATTTCTTTTTCAGCAAAGTCACCAGGATCATCAGTGAGGAAGAGGCAATAGTCAATTTCTTGGAGAACGCGGCAGTAAAGATGGAGTTGTTGTGTACAGGTGGCCATGCTCTGAAGATTACACTCAAATCTCCTCCGCAGTTGTGTTTGCCAAGAATCTGCAACTTGCACCTTCATCATTGTCTCCAGGGATGTTCGTTCTTTGTTGAATCTCGCAGGAATTTATTTGGCAGATATCAAGCACTCAGATGCTATTTACAGTGAAATCACCTGTAGACCGTGTCAACTGACTCCAAATCACAGCTTTGTAGACCTGTGTGTTCATGGATGATAAAGGTGATACTGCTGTACCATGTTTTCTTTAGCATACACGTCCTTTTTCTGCTGTGAAAAGTGAAGATTTTGCAGACTTTAAGACTAACACTCAAAATAAGTGCTGCAAATGTACTTCACACTTAGTTTAATGTACATGCAAAGTTTCATGGCTGTATCTGTAGTAGTTTTCAAGTTATGAGTTAAAGTATGAAAACCGTTAGATTTGTCCCTTTTTTCCACTGTGAAAAGTGAAGTTTTTGCAGGCTTTAAGATCTATCACTCTCAAAATAACTGCAAATGTTGCTGCAAGTGTACTTCACACTTAGTTTAATGTACATGCCATGTTTCATTGCTGTATCTGTAGTGGTTTTCAAGTTATTACCAGTTAAAGTGTGGCAACCCACATATTTGTGTTTTTTCCGCTGTGCAAATTGAAGATTTTGCCAACTTTAAGACCCTGTAACTTTAAAAGTAAGTGCAAAGACTGTGATAAACCCTGCTTGGAAATCCATTGGGAAAGCTGTCATTGCCATATGTTACCCACTGTGTGGTGTCAAAAGTGCTCTTTCATGCAAATTGGCAAGCTCAGAATTGCTTTTTGGAGCAACTTCAGCCCTCTGCCTATGTTTTATCTTTCTTTGCTGACCATATGATTTAGCTGTGACAAAGTGCAACCAAGGTATACTTTTGAAAAGTGTAAGTATTTGGATTCTCCCATGGTCATGAGAACCACTATGGGGGGGTAAATTTGAGAAAATGTAATAAACTGTTTATTGTCGCGCAAAACTGTATTTACGAATGGCTATATCTTTGGAACTAATTAAGATAAACAGTTACTTTTTTTCTCTTCATTTTCTTGTATCAATATGGCCTGTCTGAAAATGCATAAATTAAATTGCTGTTGTAAAATTTTAATTTTGGCTGCCGCTACCTACTAGTAAACAATATGGCCTATAGTCGTATCAGTTTGAACCACATACAGCAGAAAACAATATACTGTCGATAGCAGTGATCAGGAAGAGACGCCTGTGGACTGCGAGCATGGTGAGTGGTGAGCATTTTTGTTGTTGTTTTCTCCGTTTTTTATTTTTTCACCTAGGGACATTTTAAACGCCATTTTGTGCCACAAATATCATCCCAATCATTCAAACAGGGTCATATCTAGCGAATGAAGTCAGCATTTGGAAATGGGCGAGTACACGATACATGTTTTTGCCGACTTCAGCACTTGGGAAGCGTGCACGGTTACACGGAAACTAGATCCAGATTTAATGTCTGAAAGGAGTATACGCACAATAAAGGACAAAAATATGGAATAGAACTCAACTTTTGTTGAAATTGTTGTGTTTATGAGCTTCATCTGACCCTGTTTGGATGATTCTGATATTTGTGACCTACAATGGCGTATTAAATGTCCCAGGGATTTCCGACCGCCTCCTCGGATAATCAGTACCCACTCAGTCTCGACCATAATCATATTTTTGCTCTCATCATGATCACATCTGCATGCCAACATGAACTGAGGCTGCTGCTTTTCGTGTGTGTGTGCGGGTCAGGGGGAGGGGAGTATATAATATATATTGTCACTTATGACATTTTCCTTGTCTGAATCCTGCATTTGTATGGGTAAACACACTTTCGGGTTACATACAATCAACAAATCATGAGAAAGCAAGATATAATTTCCACAAATTATGCATTTTTAAAATTTCTTTTTCAAACATTTATAGTAGCAAAGCTTGATTTATTCAAGGTTTGCATGATTCATTTCATACTTCACTGATTAATTTACTTTCACATGTGATGTTTACATGAGCTATATATCCAGGCACTGATTAATCAGCAGTCTTGATGTAGCACAACTGGTCACTGTTGTTTGGGTGCCCACATAATAACGGACTTAAATTTTCTGGTTCAGTCTGTTGAGTCTGAAGCTCCACTGGAATGGAGAGAAGCAGGAGCTGGCATGAAGGTGATCTAATGCAGGATTTTGGATTTGTGATAATGTGCAGCTGGAGAAGAAGGCTGTTCAGCCTAATTCCTAAAGCTGGATAGTTGTCGCAGAGTTCTCTGTGATGCACCATGGAAACTGTACTTTCCCAAGATCTTCACAGATGTCTTCAAAGTTGAAGTATGCAACACAATGAATAACTGGTGGAAGCTCTCTGTCAGACTGAAACATAGTCAAAACTGATGTGTCAACAACATTATTTATAAGCAATATTATAATTTTACCTTGGCTTTTGTCTGACAGACAGCCAAGCACTGATATTATTACACACAGACATTTCAATTTCATGAGGAAAAAAAAGAAGAAAGATAAACCACAAAAAACTAAATGGTTGGGGGGAGGGGGGGGGGGGGGGGGATGATTGTCTCTAGAAGTGGTAACTTGCTCAAATAAAAAACATACCCTTAATGGTCAAGGTCACAAGAACTGGTATGATTGAGGTACAGTTCAGTAGAGGTTAAAATCATGCACAACTCAATGTATTTCACAATAATGCAACTTTGAGTTTCAACTGTTTCATTGCACTAATGACAGAATGTGTGTGACAGTGACAGAATATTGCAGTGTCGCACTTCTTGCCATACTCAGACAGCACAGCACCAACAATTACGTGTTCACATTTGTTACACAGTTTCAAAATAAAAACTCGGGTAAATAAACAAACAAGCAGTTATAGCATTTTGGAATAACAGCAATTTCAAGTCATGATGTACATCAAAGAGATAACAATAATATCATTAAACACATTACCAGTTACTGATTTTAGACGTACATAAAATCTGCTACAGATACACTCGCAGCTAAAGGTAGGCAGTATTAGGAGGGAAGCAGATCTAACACACAAGTAACAGGTGTATATACTACTACTTACTACATATTCATTAACAACAATAACAAACAGTTACAGAGTTTTAATGCTAGTACTACTATTAAACTACTACCACTATGTTCTTGTTGTTTGTTTAGTTGGGGGGATGGTGGGGGTGGGGGGAAGTGTAGTGAGACTGGGAGAGAGAGGGAAGCAGAAGATGAATTTGTTTGTACAGATATATTAGTAATATTACTATACAATTACCAGCAACAATTTTTTTAGGATATAATAAGAAATGTGGTGAACAATGTAAAATTGTACTTACACAATACTTACACAATAGTTGCAGGTTCTGGTCAGGTTGATTCTGGTGTTTCAGTTGACTTTGAGTCAGAGGGCATATACAGAGTTGGTCAACTTCCAGCAGTCTGTGTGCTGTGAGGTCTGCTTCGGCCTGCATAAGATAATGAATTTGTTTGTCTCTATTAATCATATTATTACTATTGCTATATTAATTTTTTTATTATTATGATAATAAATTACTGATCTAGAGCTCACTCTCTCATTATTATCAGCCTCGTATAATGGTAATTGAACTACCTCTTCTTTATTTCTCATGTAAATTCTCACCTGATAGTAATTTAAATTCATAATTTTCTGAGTTTTAGTTTGCTAAGTACTATACTACTACATTTGTTTTATAACTCAGATAAGTTATAACACCAATGTAGTAATACTAATAGTTTATAATACATATTATATATATACTAAATATGTTATTTACTACTGGCCATGACGCCTTCACTTATCAAAAGTTGGACATGAGATCTTGTGTGTACACAAAGAGATATACAAACCACAAACCAACATACAAAGTACAAACTCAACCACAACAAAACAACATGATTGTTATTGCTAGCCGTTGGGACAACAGTCTGGCCTCATGACGTTTCACACCCATCTCCAATAAATTCTGCACTGTACGTTGTTATTATGTTTGTTTTGGTCTGCTTATGCAGATTTCTCTGGCAGATTATTCTCCTTACTTATATGAGGTTACTTACACTTACATTACATATATATATATATCTCAGGGTGATTTGTGAATTTCAAGCCATTAATCTCTAGCAGTTTACCACCTCTCAATCTGAACAAATTCATTTAATAATGTATTAATAGTCCAGACACTGCTGACGTGCATATGAACACGGTGTAGTGTTTTTGTTCTTTACACTACCCTCCTGATGTCAAAAATACTGACATACGGCTTCACGCTGACACAACACAGAGCTGTATTATAATTTTTAAGGCAATACCTCCAAGGTCACGGTCGGAAATTACTGGGAAATTTTAAACGCCATTTTGTGCCACAAATATCGTCAGAATCACTCAATGCCACAAATATCGTCAGAATCACTCAAACTTAGTCATATCTAGCGAATAATGCCAACATTTGCAACAAAGGTGACTTTGATTCCGACTGTAAAACGGGCAATTGTTTTGGAGACACCAGCACTCGGGAAGCGTGCACAGTTACTCAAAATCTAGATCCAGATCAAATGTCTGAAGGAAGCATACGCATTTCGCTTCGTATAACCAACTTTGGATGATTCTTTTAATATCTGTGACCTAAAATGGCGTCCAAATGACCCAGGAATTTCCGACCGCCTCCTTGGAAAATTCCTGGGACATTTTAAATGCCATTTTGAGTCACTCATCAAAATGGCATTTAAATCAATAAAACGGCTTCATATCTAACGAATGAATCAAAAATTTGCAACAAAAGTGAGTTTGATTACAATCTGTACAAAGGTGAGATTTCAGTACACGATGAATTGTTTTGCCGACATCAGCACTGAGGTAGCCTGCACGGTGTTACTCGGAAACTAGATCTAGATGAAACGTCAATGGCGCATAAGCATACTGAAAGACAAATGTAATGAAACTCACTTTTCAGTCAGGCCTCGTGACTTTTTACACCCATCTCCAATAAATTCTGCATTATATATTGTTATGTTTGTTTTGGTCTGCTTATGCAGATTTCTCTGGCAGATTATTCTGCTTACTTACACGAGTTGCGAGTTAGTCGCACACTTTGATCTATCCTTAGATTTATTTCTGGATGATTTCTGAATTTCAAGCCATTATTCTCTAACAGTGTACCACCTCTAAATCTGAACAAATTCAGTGAATATTGAATTAGTTAACAGTGCACACTCGCTGCTGGAGTGCATGTAAACAGGGTGTAGTGTTTTTGTTGTTTTCACTACCCTCCTGATGTCAAATGCCCTGATGGACATATCGCTTCACGCTGACACTCAACACAGAGCTGTCGATCTGTCGAGATATCAGTTTATACGAGAAATTATCGACACCTCAGAACTTACCATATTTGAAGCACTCTTTAGATGAGATACCTGGAGAAGATTGTCGACAGCTATCCACAATCCGATGCGAGTGATGGAATTGAGCAACCGGCTATTCCCGGTTCTGTTATGTATTCGATCCTCTGCTCTCCTCTGCTCGCAGTGATCTGCTTCTGGTAAGCGACGAAACGCTTACCGATGATTTTTTTGATTTTTTTTTTTTTAACATTTCTTCTTCTTAATCAAGAACACAGTGTAAATAATAAACGCTCGCAGTCGATTCAGTCAGTCCGCCATTCCAAACAGACACCCCACATGTGGCCCCACCAAAAAAAACGTAGTACGCGGGGGTGGGGTGGGGTGGGGGGTGGGGGTGGGTTGTTTGTAGCGTATAGCGCGCATCTGGCAGTCCAAAATAGTATAGGTCCATGCCCGAGTGTCTGGTACTGTAACAGACCAGCGCTTTTCGACTGCCGCCTCCATTCTGAAATCATGGACCTATGTATGCCAGTAGTCCGTGTCTGAAATGATGTACTACCGCAGGGGCATCACTCTTCCGGATTATCTCCCCTGTTATTTCCGGAAATCGTCTATTATTTCAGCTTGATACACAAGTGACGTATTTCCAGTTTTCGCATTTTGAATAGGTGAGCGTAAGTGGCTTGGTGCGGTTTTTATTCAATGAAAAATAAACGCTTTTTTTCTTTTTTCCTTCTTGTGTGTGTGTGTGTGTGTGTGTGTGTGTGTGTGTGTGTGTGTGTGTGTGTGTGTGTGTGTGCGTGTGTGTGTGTGTGCAAAAAATAAAACGGACATTAATTTACGACATTTAAGTACATGTTTTAGCAAAAAATAAATAAAAAATCCACGCGGCCTGGTCTTTAAGTACACACACACACACACACACACACACACACACACACACACACACACACACACACACACACACACACACATTCTAGTCTTAGCAAGTATGAAAGTAGTTGAATGTTACCGTCCTGTCCACCGCACAGGGTCCATCACCTCGGGACGATCAAACTCTGTCGTAAGTAAATACATACTTCAAAACTGGCACTGGGCCAAGCATGCGAGGCGATATTCTAACCTACTCCAGGCTTTAAAGAGGGAACATTTGTCAGCTCTGGGTTCTCAACAGAAGGGGAACCTTAATTTATGCGTCCGCGGTTGCCCTACGTGGCGCAGTGGGCTTCTCCGCCAGATATCCAGATATACTGACCTGTATGTGTTTGGCGCCCACGACCCTCTCCACCACGAGGTGGTAAATGAACATGGAGATCACCACAGCCGTAGCCAATCGGATGCTCCCGCCAATCTCTGCCCCGACCTCCTGTGCTTTCTCCTGGACTTTTTCACCCACTGCGTCCTCAGTCTTGGGAAGCGGGAAGACCCAACTCTCGATCGACTTGGACCCGCTGGTCAAGGCCTTGACCATTGCGTTCAGCACGAACTGCAAAGCGATGGGGGAGCCATGGTAGGTGCGGCCGCTGAAGAAGGCCGTGACTCTCGTCGTGGAGTTTTCCAATGCCATCTCGCCGCCGATGACGTACCTGGAGTAATAGTCGTAGTAGGAGAGATTGCCAGACTTGTCCTTGAGGTAGTCGTTCAGTGGCTGCTCCACAATGTTCTCCGTCGAGCTGAACTGAGCGGCGTACCTTTCACCCCAGCCTAGAATGCTGAAACAGAACAATAAGCAGTTGGCCCCGATTGCATGCAGAGCAATAATACGGGCAAAACTCGTTCCTGCAAGCAGCGCCCGAAGACTGGAATGCTCTCCCTGTGTAAATCATGGAAGGTGATATAGTCACGTGTCACACATTCGTGTCAACAATCTCCGTGTGCGCAACAATATTAAATGCCCACGAAAGACTGAGCACATAGCATATAAAAACACTCCAGCAAAGCGTAAAGATTTGTATGGAGTGGCTGTGTGTGCGAGATCAAAACCACGCCACGTAACCACGTAACGTCGCCGGCATGTGGCGAGGCGGCAGGCAACGCGTGTGGAAAGGATAAGATACGTTCTGAACGAAGAACTGTATTTGCAGCCAATCACAAAGCAGCACAACAGTCAGCGCGGGTTTACACAATGGCGGATCGCTCGTAGCTCTCCAATTCAAAAATGGCGAGGCTAGCTGACCTGCATTAAAACCAAGAAATCGTTTGGAAAACACATCCCATCTCTATCTACATTACTACCAGTATAATTCCTACGACGATGAGACGGGGCTTGGAGGATAAGTGTGAGGCTGTTGGTCAAGGTTCATTTGCATCGCTGAACGCCTGTTGCTTGAGCACTGTCGTTTGTGTCTCCAGTGGAGCTGTGACGGGCCGCAGCAATACTGCCGTCATTATGCCTTCTTCTTCTTTACTATGTCCATCTTCAACACTGAAAAGTCTGGCATTTTTCGTGTCATGATGGGTTATTTTTGTGTTTCCATAATCAACTGGATTCTTGCGTGGACTAAAGGATTTTTTACGTGCGTGTGTGATCTTTGTGCATGCGTACACACACAGTGGACCTCGGCGTGTGGCATGCCGCGTTGGCGTGTGGCCTGCCGCTGTGTGGCTGCCGCTGTGGCGTGTGGCCTGCCGCTGTGTTATGTGGCATGCCGCGATGGCGTGTGGCCTGTATCTGCGACGGCCATAAGCTGTTGGTCAACGTTCCCTCACAAGAACCTCGCACATGGAATCAGCTCCGCTTCAACTCACACCAACAGCAATCCGCCAAAGTGTCAGAGGACAGACACCTCGAGCCCTTTACAAGGTATAATTATCATGTATTCTAGCTACATCGTGTGGTTTAATGAGGTCAAAGCACCAACTAGCTAACCGTTACGGTGCGAGTAACCAACCGTTTCAGTTGCTTTCCGTTTCCTAAACTGATTTTGGCATAATTTTGGCGATTATTTATGATGCTTGCAAAATGTTTTGATTCATTTACTTATGCTTTTCATTCTTTCATTTTTGTGTGTGCGGTACCAACATACACGCGCACGCGCGCGCGCTGGTGTGTGTGTGTGTGTGTGTGTGTGTGTGTGTGTGTGTGTGTGTGTGTGTGTGTGTGTGTGTGTGTGTGCTTGTGTGTTTTTGTGCATGTCCGTAAATACACGCCAGATGTTTTGTGCATGAATACGAAAATGAAAAAAATGAAAAAATGAAAAAAAAAAAAAAAAAAAAAAAACTGGATGGGGAGGAGAAATAGAAGAGAGAGATAAAGACTAAAAGAGAAGTGGCACCGACCTGTTCTCAGTTGATCTGTAGGGCACTGTTGGGGAATCAAATTGACTGAGGTCGAGCTTCAGCATAACTTCCTGCTTCCTGAGGTCGCTTTGCTGCTCATCTCGACTAACCCAGGTCAGGGTAAGGAAGAGAGAAGGCACCAGCAGCTGGACGAGAGAGAACTTGTAGCTTCTCAGGGCCACCACAGACCGCTTGTACAGAATCGCCCAAAACATCCAGATGTAGAGACACGGGCCAGTTACCTTCTTGAAGCCGTCTGCGAATGCTGTGAATGGATTTAAACGTACTCTAGTAGTACGAGCAAATGGTGAATCAGTCAGCGTTAGTAATATAACGGGTACCATTTAAAAAACAAACAATATTTTTTATATAAACGTTTGATATTTAAAACAAATATTAATTACACACGCGCGCACACATACATATACAGAGTATCAGTCCCAAACACAGAGAGAGAGAGAGAGAGAGAGAGAGAGAGAGAGAGAGAGAGAGAGAGAGAGAGAGAGAGAGAGAGAGAGAGAGTCCCAAAACAGACAAAAAACAAATCTAAATAAAAATACACGCACGCACGCACCCACACACACACACACACACACACACACACACACACACACACACACACACACACACACACACATATATAACACGCGCGAGCGCACACACACACACACACACGCATTCACGCACGCACGCACGCACGCACACGCACACACACACACACACACACACACACACACACACACACACACACACACACACATGCACGCAAGAACAAGTCATCAAATCACGCGTAAAAGGTCCGTTTGACGTTGTATCACTTTTTTTTATTTTTATTTTTTATCACTTCTCTGTTGAGAACTGGTGGGACCGACCCGTGGTACCCCATCGCGTAAATACAGCCACCTAGGTATTAGAGCAGTCAAAGTCTAGTCACAACTGTCCCAGCGGATCTTTCCGTGAAAAACAAGAACAGGAGGCTGCCCTAAAAGTGTTACCCAAATTAGAACACATTTTATGTGGGCGATTTCTAGTTCGAAAAATGACAAAAGGCATGCTTTCTTCCTCTTCTTCTTCCTATGCCAGCAAGTGCGTGTGAGTGAGTGAGTGAGTGTGTGTGTGTGTGTGTGTGTGTGTGTGTGTGTGTGTGTGTGTGTGTGTGTGTGTGTGTGTGTGTGTGTATGTGTGTGTGTGTGTTTGTGTGCGTGTTTGTTTGCGTGAGTGTGTGTGCAGAGCGGTGGGGGGGGGGGGGGGGTACATGCATGCATACGTGCGTGTGTGTGTGTTACCCAAGACATTGGCGGATGCGTTTTTGTTGGCGTCCCCAATGGTGACGTGGTGCGCGTTTTGAGATGTGTCCAGTCGCGAGCTTGTCTCCATATTGCTCGCCACTCCGCCTATCTTGGCGACGTCCACAGTGCCCATCTCCCCCACCCTGTGGACGTTAGATCAGCCTCATCATGCACAGACCAGTGGCAACTGCTAAACTGAGTACCGAACGACGTCCTCATCATGCTCAGACCAGTGGCAGCTGCTAAGTGAGAACCGAACGACATGAATTACTGACCAGGATCCGTATCTATACGTAGCTAAATACCCCCTCTAATAGCGTTTACCATATTCTAAAAACTGTGATAATACTGAGAAAAATCGGCATGTATTGAGCACAAACAGGACAATCCGGACAAACGCGTTAGAAGTTATAGACGCATTTTCTACGTTTAAGCAGCTTAAACGCCGTATAAAGGTGGCAGCTTAAACGCCGTATAAAGGTGGCAGCTCCGGTGTTGCTATTACCGACGGTGGGTACTATTGAGAAAACGAACACTTGTACGGACAGATGCCATCCCACGTGCCAAAAAGGACCACAGATTATTCAAGAAAGTTTGGACTGACACATACAGACACAGCATAGTCAACACCGACGGCGACTGAAGAGGAGACAGGAAAATCTCTAATGGGAAGGGTTAAGTGGGTCACTGAAGTCTGTTACAATCATAGTGAACTTTAACTGAAGTTTGAACTTGAAACTGACAATCCTGTTGCCATGCGGTGTCCAATCAGTTTCTAGCTTTCGACGTCACGCGCGTTGCATTGTTGGTAAAACAAAGGACTCTCCAAACTAAAAATAAATAAAGGAAAAAATTAAAAAGAAAACACACATAGACACACACGCAAATGGCTACTTTTGTGCCTTTTGACGATTCATCAATGTGGAAG
>OY757557.1:8965191-8977691 GCA_963584105.1 Alviniconcha strummeri
TACGAGACGGAGTGTAGACATGCAACAGTTAAGAGAGCTAAGCAGGACCAGAACCACCTATAGCACTGAAACACATACAAGCGACTATATACTTAATACGTTCTGAAATGGGAAGCTAGTGCAGTTTTTCCAGGAGAGATGTTGAGTGGTGGTGACGGGGTGCCAAGAGAAGAAGACTTGCAGCAAAGTTCTGAATTTTCTAGAGAGGTGGGATGACAGAATCAGGTGTACCCATGAGGAGACAGTTGCAGTAGTCAAGCCGTGAAAGGATATAGGAAGTAACAAGAGTCTTGTTTGCGTCTTCAGTGATAAATCTGCGGATTGAACTAATGCGTTCAAGCTCGAAATAAGCAGTTTGGCAGATTTTTATGACGTGCTTCTTCATGGACAGTTTTGAGTCAAGAATGACTCCAAGGTTCCTGGTAGAATCAGAGAAGGGGATGTTGTGAGAGCCAAGAGTAATCGAGTCAGGGAGGGAAACGGTCGAAGGTTTCAAGGAAGACGAAAAAGGAAAGAGAAGAGCTTCTGTTTTGTCGTCGTTCAGTTTGAGCTGATTTTCCGTCATCCATGTTTTTATGTCGTCTGTGCATGCATCGAGTTCTTTGGTGAGGCTGGCCACTTCACTGAGAGGAGCGGATTTCTGGAGCTGTGTGTCATCTGCAAAAAGCTGATGGTTTACAGAGTGGTTAGCTATGATATCGGAGAAATGTTCGTAATAGTCGGCAAGAGGATGTCGAGGTTTTCATAAAGAAGCGTGGCGGGAATGGGATCAAGTTCACATATTTGGGAGATGCACTGTTGATTATTTTCAAGACAAATTCATCAGTGACAGGCTCAAAAGTTAGCAAGGGATTTCCAGCGAAAGAGGTATCATGCAAGCAGTTGGGTTTGGAGGAGGAAAATTGTTTCTGATGTTGCGGATTTTCTCATTCGGAAGGTCGTCAGAGTCAAATACCTAAGGAAGAGGTGAAGATCTGCTTTTGCCTGGCATGGTGTTGAAGTTTTGAAAGAGCTGTTTACAGGTTGTGCTAGACTGAATCTTAGCAGAGTAGTAGGCTTGTTTGACTTTATCTACAAGGTTTGTTACTTTCTGTTTAATGGAGTCGTATATCTGTGGACGATGAGCTCAGATTTGAGCCATCGTCTCTCCGCCTGCCGATGCTCACGTTTCAGCTCACAGAACTGCTCCGCGATACTGCTGGACCAAGGCGTCGGCTTCCTTGTACGGATTGTGCAACGGCAGAGAGGGGCGTGCTTGTCAAGGATAGAACAGAGATGGTTATTGTAGTCACTGATGGAACTGACTTGTGAGACAGCGTGAGAGAGATCTTGTTTAAAGGCACCGGTGTCAATCCTTTTTAGGCATCGGTACGAAAATGTTTCAGGTTTTTGTACGGGTACAGATACACCAAGTTTGCACAAGATGGCTGTGTGGTCAGATGTTAGTCCATGGTGTAGTTTTTCTTGGAAAACACTAAGTCGAGCAGATGGCATTCGTTGTGAGTAGGTTCAGAAACGGACTGGGTTAGGTTAAACATGTCTATGATATCGTGTAGTTTTCTGGAGTTGTTGTTTTCTACGTTTTCAAAATGAAAGTTAAATTCACCCATAACGAATGTTTCTCCAGGCAGACTGTCAGAGTGTTCAAGGAAGTCGGAAAATTGATCGAAAAACATGGAGTTAGAGAATTTGTTCTTTTTGCTGGGTGGAGGGCAGTAATACAGAATAAGTTGGTTAGTTGCTTGTTGCATGTTAGAGTCAGCTGAGCGGTTTCAAAGCTGAACAGGAAAGGACGAAGTGGTAGCGACATGCGGCTTAAGAGAGTCCCTTATGACGAAGGCGATGCCACCGTCTTTTTCCGCCGGACCCCCCTGCAGAGCGGGGGAAGGACAGGACCGAGTAATTAGGCGGAGCCAGGTCGGCGATCTTGGCCTCGTCACCGGCGGCGCGCAGCCAGGTCTCCGTCAGCAGCATGATGTCGATGTTGTTGTCCTGAATGAAGGTGGATATGTGGAAGTGCCGACGGATCTTGCATTGAAGAGGCAGACAAGGAGTGTGATTTCGGCCGAGGAAGAACTAAGGGGAATGTGAAGCAGTCTGTGAGGGGGACGCAGTGGAGCGCTGAGCGAGAAGGCTGAGAGGTCGTCACGGTCACTGGGTGGAGAGGAAGGTGGTACGGAAGTGGTGTGTTGACACTCGTCAGAGTGAGGGAGGAGAGCTGAACAGAAATGATAAAAGTCTAGCTCAGCAGGCTCTTGACAGGGGGCTGGACAGCTGGAAGAATCGGATGGAAGTCGATCACGAAAACTGACGATCACTTTGATCTTCCTCCATTCATTCTTTCCTCCCCTTCTCGATCGGCGTGGCTTTCTGGGCACGTATCTCATAATGCCGAGACGTGATAGACGTGCGATCAGCTGGGGGGAGAGGAAGGGGGGAGGTGCGGCAGCGGTTTCCAGAGACAGAAGGTCCTGTCGACTGTAGTGGGGGACAGGGGCGGCACAGGTAGCAAACAACACTCTCTTCTCTGTGTTGTGTAGCTCACGGTTGTTGCGACGCACGAACACGCTGTCACTGAACACAGGCTCAACATGACCGGCTGGCGGCAAGCAGTGTAAAACAGAGAGTGGAGTCAGGACTTGCAGAAACGGAACAAGACCAACTGTCCTCACTTCCAATGGAAGTAACACACAAAACTGGTACCACGATAACGGCCGGATCACGAAGAACAATGCTATCACGTCAACTAATCAAACCAGGAAACTAATCAAGCAAAATTTGCAATAATTAGTACAGCAGATGCATCAACGCCTGTGAGGGCGCGTGAACACTACTTACACTTGAAGAAGAAGAAAACAAAAAAGTATAGTAATGACGATTTACAGAATACGCAGAACATTTCCACATTCAGAGAACGTTTACACACAGCGCTTGGAAAGACAAGAGAATTTAGATACACACACACACACACACACACACACACACACACACACACACACACACACACACACACACAGACCACACACACACACACACACACACACACACACACACACACACACACACACACACACACACACACACACACGCACACAGACCACACACACACACACACACACACGCACACAGACCACACACACACACACACACAGACCACACACACACACGTTTGCCTGGTATCCTCAGTCTGGCGTTACATCAGCCGACATATATACCTTCAACATAATGAAAAAAATATTGATTTTCACTTAATTTAACGTGCCATCAGCCACACAGTGTCTCCGTTGGACACAGACCACACACACACACACACACACACACACACACACACACACACACACACACACACACACACACACACAGTTAATCGCACACCGTAGAGTTTCTTGAGGAAGAGCGGGGTTCCACAGCACTTGATTGTACCGTCCACCATGATGGCGATACGGTCCCCCAGGTTGTCCGCCTCGTCCATGAAGTGAGTGGTCAGCAGCATCGTCCGTTTTGTCCGATGGCGTCGCAGCAGCTCCCAGATGTCGCGACGAGACGACGGGTCAACGCCGGACGACGGTTCGTCCAGAATCAACACCTTTATAATAGCCAAGTTCGTTGAGAACCGCCATACTGGTAGTAGGCTGCTACTACTACACACAAGCGCCAGAGGTTTTCCGTTGGGATTATGAAGAAACTTGCCTTCAGCTTTAGAAATTATATTTTGCTTAAATGTATTTGCCATGCAGGAACAGATAAGAGCCATCCTCAAAAAGGACTTACCCTGGAGGAACTGATATGAGTCACCCTCAAAAAGGACTTACCCTGGAGGAATAATAATATCAGAGCAATCCTCAAAAAGGACTTACCCTGGAGGAATAATAATATAAGAGCAATCCTCAAAAAGCACTTACCATGGACGAATAGCTAAGAGCCATCGTCAAATAGAACTTACCCTGGAGGAATAATAATATAAGAGCCATCCTCAAACAGGACTTACCCTCGAGGAATAATAATATAAGAGCCATCCTCAAAAAGAACTTACCATGGAGGAATAGCTAAGAGTCATCCTCAAAAAGAACTTACCCTGGGGGAATAGATAAAAGCCATCCCAACAGATGTGTGGAGGAATAGCTAACAGCCATCCTCAAAAAGGACGTACCCTGGAGGAATAGGTAAGAGCCATCCCCAAAGAGGAGTGGAGGAACAGATAAGAGCCATCCTCAAAAATTACTTGCCCCTCCCACACACGACTTACCTTAGAAGATCAGATGAGAGAGCTATACACACACACGACTTACCTTAGAGGATCAGAAGTGAGAGCTATTCACACACACGACTTACCTCAGAGGATCACATGAGAGAGCTATCCACACACACAACGTACCTTAGAGGATCAGATGAGAGAGCTATCCACACACGACTTAACTTTGAGGATCAGATGTGAGAGCTATATTCACACACACGACTTGCCTTAGAGGACCAGATGTGAGAGCTATTCACACACACGACTTACCTTAGAGGATCAGCTGTGAGAGCTATTCACACACACAAATTACCTTAGAGGACCAGATGAGAGCTATTCACACACACGACTTACCCTAGAGGACCAGATGTGAGAGCTACTCACACACACACACACACACACACACACACACACACACACACACACACACACACACACACACACACACACACACACACACACATTACCTTAGAGGACCAGATGAAAGCTATTCACACACGCGACTTACCCTAGAGGAACAGATGAGAGCTATTCACACACGACTTACCTTGGAGGACCAGATGAGAGCTATCCCAACACACAGCTTTCTCTTCTGTCCGCCAGATAGTGTTTCGGATAGCGCGCTACGTTTGTGCTCCATCCCCAGGTCTCTCAGCATAGCGTTCACTACCTTGCTTACTCGTCCGAATGGACAGCCCTTTAGCTGCACAATGCGGAACGCAGATGATCTAGCATTCAGACCAGACTGGCTTAAATATTCGTATTATACAACAGAGTTACCTGAATAATATACAGGCATAGCATAGTCGTCTGAATATTAGAGCATATACAACGTTTCTGCTGCACTGGACAAAACTTAAGAAAACAAAACAAAACAAAACAAAAAACAACACAATTTCTAGCGTATGTTTCTGGCACACCTGTGATCTTGAAATATGGTCAAGGTCATCAAACCTAATATAAATCTGTAGATAAAACAACAACAACAAAACTCGCTGGCAGTGAAAGGTATAAATAACCCAAGAGAAAATGACAGGCGAGAACGTGATGATCTGTTGACGGACCTGAGCAAAGAAGCTGAGGTGTTCCTGCACCGTGAGAAGGTCGAAGAGAACATCGTGCTGAGGACACAGTCCCATGCTTTCTCTGGCACGCGCGATGTCCTTGCAGATGTCCACGCCGTTGATGTAAGCCGTGCCAGAGGTAGGGGGGTAGAATCCTGTGACCCAAGACGGTACAAACCCCGCAATACTACTACCACCGCCACTGCCACAACCACCACCACCACCACAACTACTACTACCACGACTACTACTACAACTACTACTACTACTGCTACTACCACTACCGCTTCAGAATATATTATCTTCTGTGATGTGGTATATGTTTAGCCACATTAAATATTTCTGATGAGATAATAATCTTGAATCTATCGCATTGACTGTGTGTGTGTGTGTGTGTGTGTGTGTGTGTGTGCGTGTGCGTGTGTGTGTGTGTGTGTTTGTGTGTGTGTGTGTGAGCGCGTGTACGAGTTTCAAGATTACTGAGTCGGGGATAGCTCAGTGGTCAGAGCACCGGACTCGTGATTGAAAGGTCGCGGGTTCGAATCCCTGCAGGAGCCGCGGGAGAATTTTCCTCTCCGGGGTCGACTTTCTGTGCTGTCTCCTATTTCGGTATCCGATCCACCCCCGTGTTACCGCAGCAGCACGTAAACGATCCCGGTCATTCTGCCAAAAAGCGCAAGTGGCACGTATGTGGCTTTGCATGAAGTGACATGGTGCATGGTTGTATGGTGTACACAGAACATGCGCCGAGACGGCTGCAGTTTCATGTGACACCAGCCATGCCAGCGCTGTAAGTACACCACTTGGGTGGATATTAAAAGAAAGACGGGCTATAAAAAGCTATTCAATCATGTAGAACCACATACGAGCGCAGTAAGTCTGCTCAAGAGAGCGGAGAATAGCGCTATATAAGAGATCATCAGTTACTTTACGCCTCATCAGAGAAATTAGATAATAATAATAATGCACATTTATCATGCGCTCATCAATGCCCTGAGAGCTCACATGATACATATTAGCCTAAATATGATATTCTATACACATGTAGAGCATAGTCCTACCAAAACAATTTACATAAAGTATTATGAAAAAAAAAATCGCACTACAAACACACACACACACACACACACACACACACACACACACACACACACACACACACACACACACACACACACACACACACACTCATACACTGTAGCAGAGACTGGGTACTGATATTAGTTAGGATGAAGATACTGTGAGAAGAGGAAGGTTTTCAGTTTGGCTTTAAAAGATGACAGGGTTGAACAGTGTCTAAGGTCTTGTGGGAGTGAATTCCAAATGTGGGGTCCAAAGCAAGAGAAAGTGCGGAAGCCATGAGTCTTGCGTTTGTATTGTTGGATTTCCAGCATGCTGGTGTCAGAAGAAGAGCGTGGTGTACGAGATGGAGTGTAGACATGCAGCAGTTAAGAGAGGTAAGCAGGACCAGAACCATTTATAGCACTGAAACACATACAAGCGACTTTATACTTAATACGTTCTGAAATGGGAAGTCAGTGCAGCTTTTCCAGGAGAGGTTTTGAGTGGTGGTGACGGGATGCCAAGTGAACAAGTCTTGCAGCAAAGTTCTGAATTTTCTGGAGAGGTTGGATGACAGAATTAGGTGTACCCATAAGGAGACAGTTGCAGTAGTAACAAGAGTCTTGGTTGCGTCTTCAGTGAGAAATCTGCAGATTGAACTAATGCGTTCAAGCTCGAAATAAGCAGTTTGGCAGACTTTTATGATGTGCTTCTTCGTGGACAGTTTTGAGTCAAGAACGAATCGAAATACCTGGCTGAACATAAACCACATCGCAGTAGACAATAACATATACTGCATGTTTTAAATAAAACTCGGAGAACAGTTGCTGAAAATACAGGTAATATAAAAAGGTACATACATATTAAACAAACTAATAATTTACGTAATTTTCTGTTTCTTTAGACTGTGGTATGGTTCTTTGCTGTGTAATGGCCGGGCTATATGCTCCAGATTGGAGATACTACTACTACTACTACTGCTACTGTTGCTACTGTTGCTGCTGCTGCTCCTCCTCCTACGACTACTTGATCGCTTTTATACAGAACTACCCCCTTCACGTAATCTACTGAGGCGCATATAATATGTAAGTGATGCTCTTTCTTGCCATAGACATATATAGACAGTATGCCTGTCTGTCTTCTCAAGCGGTTACGTGTACAATTGAGCCTATATAACTGTGTGTCCGCGCGTTCAGCTGTTTAATGACGTGTCTGTACCTGTCAGCATGGTCATGGTGGTCGTCTTGCCCGCCCCGTTGTGACCCAACAACACCGTGATCTGTCCTTTGTACAAGTTGAGGGAGAGGTTTTTTACAGCCGCCACATTCGAGCCTGGGAAAACCTGCAACATGGGCAGCACTGACCCTCATGTTGCACATCAGTATAGTACGTAACTATATACATTCTTCTTTCCTCATGGAGTGTCACGGGAAAACCTGCAACATGTCCAACACTGACCCTCACGTCGTACTTATAATACGTATCTATATAGATTCTTCTTCCGTCATGGGAGTGTAACGGGAAAACCTACATGGCCGACACTGACCGTCACGCTGTACATATAGTACGTAACTAGGCTCCTCTTCCTTCATGGAGTAGTGTGTACCTAAAGTTAACGATAAAAGTAATAACGGGCATTTCACTGAAATCGCTGAACAATGCAAGCGTACTAGAACACGCATAATGTATGCCCATCGAAATGTAAAATGTTGTGAAGTCAACATGCTACTAGTAAATAAAGCACACACCAACACGGGTTCAATCTAGGTGACTAAACGCAACACACACACACACACGAGAGAGAGAGAGAGAGAGAGAGAGAGAGAGAGAGAGAGAGAGAGAGAGAGAGAGAGAGAGAGAGAGAGAGAGAGAGAGAGAGATGTAAACTGTTGTGAAGTTAACATGCTACTAGTAAATAAGGTACATACCAACACGGGTAGAATATACCTGCCTATATGCATCACACACACACACACACACACACACACACACACACACACACACACACACACACACACACACACACACACACACACACACACACACAGACGCACACTGTACAGACCGATAGTGGTGAAGGACGATGTTTGTAAATATGTAAAAACAAATTGTCTTGAGTGGGTTTTTTGAAAGAAGAGAGCGCAAGAGAGTGCTTGCAGTTAATCAGACCTTAGCTTATGATTATACCACTTGTATTTAGTGCTGCTGAATAACCATGACCTTTGTCGTTGACTGGGCATTACTAACCACCAAGATACTTAATCACATGCACTCATATACCTTCTGTGTACCTTCTGTTTATTTGCATGCCAGGTGAGAGTTAGCGTAGGAGACTCGGGTCATTGTTGTCCTGTTGGTGGGATGCGCCGCTAATAACGTCCCTTGTTTGTTGAATTAATCACTACTAAACCAATTCAAGATTACTTTATTATCTCATTCGAGATATACAGTACTACCTTTCGTAGGTTGGCGATTCGTACGCCAACCGCAAGATCAGTGGGCTCACGCTCAAAGTATTTGTCGTCGTACTCTTCAGCATCCGCAGTCGTTTCCTTCGGGGCTGGTTTGTCATCATCCACCCAGAAACTCTTCTGCCAACAGAAACAACGAGCGACTTTGTTAGCTCTTGACTTGAATGGGACTTAGTGTCCTCAGATAACTGGCTGACATATTAGGGACAGACTGCTAGCTCAAACAGTAAACTCCCCAAATACGGCCCGCACCACCTTGCTACTTGCTAGTGTAAAGGAGATACTTTGCAGCTGATTTGAGCTTTGTTACAGCCGTTGGGGCCCAGCGCCACCAAGGGAGGCAATCTGCAGCCGAGTCGCCCACTGGGCTCGACCGAGACTCGTTGCTGTGCTGGTTTCATTCTCCTGTGCTGAGCGCAATTGAGGGCACGAAAACACAAATACAGTGTGTGTGTGTGTGTGTGTGTGTGTGTGTGTGTGTGTGTGTGTGTGTGTGTGTGTGTGTGTGCGTGCGTGCGTGCGTGCGTGCGTGCGTGCGTGCGTGCGTGCGTGTGTGTGCGTGCGTGCGTGCGTGCGTGCGTGTGTGTGTGTTAGAGAGAGAGAGAGAGAGAGAGAGAGAGAGAGAGAGAGAGAGAGAGAGAGAGACAGAGACAGAGACAGACAGACAGACAGACAGACAGGCAGACAGACAGACAGAGAACTCTAACTCAAAAAGTTTATTTTACAAGATTGCAGTTTAGGTTCAGTCAAAACCTGTTTAACAATTAGTCCTTTCAGCGCTGCTAATGGATAATACTAAGAGAGAGAGGGGGGAGGAGAAAGAGAGAGAGAGAGAGAGAGAGAGAGAGAGAGAGAGAGAGAGAGAGAGAGAGAGAGAGAGAGAGAGAGAGAACTCGAACTCGAACTCGAAAACTTTATTTTGCAAGGATTTTAGGTTCAGTCAAAAATCTAACAACTAGTCCTTGCTAAGTACTGATGAGTAAATCTAAAATTACGAGCATCATTGATATACAAACAGGCATGAATGAGTGAGTGAATCGTTATACATGAGATTTTCCACACAAAATGTTCAGAGCGCCAGATGCACGCATGCATACATCAATCTGTTACACATTGAGCATACAGCTAACAAATAAAGCAGTAGAACATCTGATCAGTTCATATAACTAGTACTGGAAAAGAAAACAGAAACAGTCAATGCTTATCTTATAAAGAATAGTAAGGGAGAGGGGAAAAGAAACAAGAAAAAAGAAAAGAAAACAAAGGTGGTTTGGGTGTGGTGTGGTGGGGTGGGGGATTACTCTCACAAGTAGCCGGAAGGACTGGGCGGAGTTCTGTGAGTATATAAAGTAGGTCTCAAACGACCAGTCATACACAGCAGTGAAGGGAAAGGTAGTGCTGACCATGTACGCCGACGACTTGGCGATATGGACGGACACCTACATCAGACGTCTCCACACAAACAGCTCGTGTGTGAAACACAGCATGAAACTGTTCCAGGAAGCTGTGGACGGGGTGGTCCACTTTATGCAAGTAAATGGATTCGCTCTCTCTTCCCAGAAAACTGTGTTCGTCCCATTCCACACCAACACCTCTCAGAACACGGAGGTGCACATCAGGGTGAACGGGCAGAACATCTTTGCATCTAAAGAAGTCAAGTACCTGGGTGTACACTTCACTCGCTGGGGGCGTACGAACCAGCAGGTCGCGCACAACGCGCGAAACGCCTCCCGAGCCCTCAACGTGATCAAGGTGCTATCTGCTCAGCCCTGGGCGAACACCCCCAAGATCCTCGTGAAGTGGCGCGGGCCCTGGTGCGCTCACGCCTGTCGTACGGACTGGAAGCCATGCCCCACCTCTCGAAAAGGGGTCTAGACCGTCTCACTACCTTCCGAAACCCCTCCCGACTCCAGTCCTACTCCTCCATCTGTGAACTGGTCTGCGACCTGGTCCGGAGCGCGGGACTGGATGGTGTTGAGGTGGCGACGAGGCCGATGCATCCCTATCCACCTTGACTCCTGGAACGAGCGCACGTTGAGGTGGACATGGAAGGGCTAAAGAAGGACCAGAATCCACTCGTCTTAGCAGTCACAGCTAGGCTATGCCTGGAAGAAAAGTACCAACACCACCTGAAGATCTTCACTGATGGTTCTGTGATGGAGGATGGTGCAGCTGAAGCTGCCTTTGTGATCCCAGAGTTCAGCAACCTCACACACGCCTATTGACTACCCGCAGTATCGGTCTTCACCGCTGAGCTGCTGGCTATCTCGATGGCCCTGCAACACATCAGCGCGATACCAGCTACTCCCTTCGCCATTGTTATCTGCAGCGACTCCAAGGCGGCGCTGGCAGCCATCAAGTCCGACTCTCAAAACGCACGGGAGGATCTTGTGCATGAGATCGCGACAACTACCCATCAGCTGATCACCAGCGGTACGGAAGTTCGCTTTCAGTGGGTACCAGCGCACGTCTGCCTCTCTAGAAACGAGAAGGCGGATAGAGCAGCAAAAAGAGGAGCCAGTGGCGTTAACTTCACGGCCAAGGAGTAGGACGATACCTCTCCCCCTGCAGGGCAGGAGTCTTCTTCCCTGGAGTGCCGACCTACTATAACTTTATTGCCAAGTGTCAATACAATGATTGCACGAGGAATGTTTACCTAGCTCGCATCATGCATCGTCTGCACGTGGGCGTCTGGAGATGGATGTGCGTACCGACGAAGTGTGAGTGTGGGATGAGCGTCTCGTTTTACCACGTGATGTTCTCCTGCACTTCATGCTCAGACCACTTCCAGCCTTTGACTACGCAGCGTGGAACTGCCCCTGTGTACAAAAAGCTGGCAGTGTGCGACCAGCGTGAAGGATGGAGCCTCTTACAGGCTGCAGCCAGACTGGTCTACACCTGTCCACTGGCAGCCTACCTGTAGTAGGCGGGACCACCGGCTACGTTCAACGCTTTCCTGCAGCTCGGGTTAATCTCGGCGGCGGAGGAAGGGACGAACGTCTCCGTGTTTCCCGCACCCAGTTCTAGTCTGCTGGACCTGATTCCAGCGACCACCACAAGTGTATGCTTGCATACCCAAGTATTTTTAGCCGTCTGACTACAGGCCTCGATTGTACTACACGTGTATTTAAACTATCATGTGCGTCTTCGACATTTTAACTGTGAATACTGTATGTTCCGATATATCACATGTTGTGCAGCCCGCCGACATAACCTTGCAAGTTTTTATTTTTAATCTGCAGCCCAGTTTTTAGCTGTAAATAGCGGACGACGATTTTTTAACCGGACCCCTAGCGTGCTGCTCAGTTCTACGAGTGAACGCCCCAGTACAGCCAAGACGACCCAGCACCCTGACCCTAGTATTGACCCGTAGGTGGACCCACCTCATCTCTCCCCTCACCCCTCATTCCCCCTTTGTTCCAGTGACCTCATATCCCGATCCAAATATTGATCCACAGGTGGACCAAGCTTACTTCGCTCCCCATCCCCCCCGTCTCCCCCCATGGTTTGAACTATGATATATCCAAGACAAGCTTACTTTATAGATTGTCCCTAATATGCATTTAGCATCTGAGGACATTAAACAAGAAGAACTGGGTGCGGTTGGCTGGTAAGCGGAAGGACCTCGGTTCGATACCACTTCAGCTCTCCTTTCTCTTCAAAAGTTGT
>OY757557.1:8980191-9005191 GCA_963584105.1 Alviniconcha strummeri
TGGCGCGCAAAGCAACACAAAGCAATCAAAATTCAAATACGAAATAAAACACACGTACACAAACATCAAGGACATATTTTCTGAAAGTTAGAACCCCCTCTCTTGTTAAAGAAAAGAAGAAAAAGAAACGAAACCAGAACCAAAGAAAACAAGAAGAAGAAGAAGAAAAAGAACACACAGAGAGAGCGAGAGACAGAGAGAGACAGAGACAGAGAGAGAGAGAGACAGAGAGAGAGAAAGAGAGAGAAGAAGAAGAAAGAAAAAGAAACGAAAGAAAAAGAAAAAAAGGGGGGGGGGGGGGAGGGAAAATGTAACGACAAACAAAGACAAACAAGCAAAAGAACTAAGTCAAAAGAAGAAGAAGAAGAAAGAAGCCACGGAGAGAGAGAGATCCTACGCAGTCGCACCGTTGTCGGTGAAAGTGCTGACCATGAGGAAGTAGGCAGCCAGAGCGAGAGAGTAGCAGAAGAACAGGAAGAAAATGACAGTTCCATCGCTGTAGATTATGATGGCGCCGTTGGAAAAGAAGGGGTGGACGAGGACTGCTGTGATGAGGGCCATCTGTATCAGCAAGATGATCCAGGAGGAAAGGAACCATGACGTCCAGTAGGCTGACGACGTCATCCCCATCAACTTCATGCTTTCCTGCAGAAGAGCCAATGTGTACAAATACCGCAAGGAACAGGTAGAGCAAATTCTCAAACGACTCGCACTCAAAGGGCCAGAAAAATAGCCCCAAATAGCCCCCCCCCATACCCCCCACTCCCCCACACGCCCTCCCGCCGCCCCACAACAACAGTAAGAATGACAACGCTCCAAAGGGAGACATTCATGAATGCGTTGACCTTATTCAGCACTCTAAGCCCCCGCTTAGTTTTACAGAGAATGGTTAAATACGTGTAGATACTGATTAGAGAGCTGGAACTGGAAGCTATATAACAAGTCTGTTTGTTGTATGTAAAGGGGAGGGAGGGACGGGAGGGGGGTAACTCGGACATGGTGGTCAGTGGTGATCAGATGTTATTAAGCTTGGCCTCTGGCATTGGCACTTAACGGGAACATCAGAGGTGTTAGCGGCGTTCAGGTGATTCGAACCGATCTTATAATGTTTTTGTGGAATAGGATTGTGTTCAGATCGGATGATTGTTACATTTCGCGTAACGTTCGTAGTTATCGGGAACTGTATAGAGGAAGCTAATGGAATTAAAGACTTTCAATCACTGGGGTTTCAGCTTTTATGTAAGAGTTGCCTCGTGTTAATGGATACATACCGTCAAGTACAGTTCAAAAGTGCTGGTAAGATGCATTTGTACAACAACAAAAACACAACAACAACAACAACAAAAACAGAACAAAAACCACCACCACTACCACCACCACAGCAACAAAAACAAAGAAATACAAATATAATAAAAAACTAAAACAAATAATACTTTTTAGACCTTTCATAATCGTTTTTATCACCGTCATCCGTAAGTGTGTGTGTGTGTGTGTGTGTGTGTGTGTGTGTGTGTGTGTGTGTGTGTGTGTGTGTGTGTGTGTGTGTGTGTGTGTGTGTGTGTGTGTGTGTGTATGTGTGTGTGTGTGTGTGTGTGTATGAGCGCGCGCGCGCGCGCGTGCGCCCTATTTGGTACTCGCCTTCAGTCTCATCTTTTTTTCTATTGTGATGTTTTTCGAAACCATTGCAGCTTGAAAAGCCGCGAGCACAACGAAGGAGATGGCGAGGATGGATGCCGAGAAAAAATGACGAGTATATCTTTCCTATAAGGCGGGTAGGGTATTTGTCGGACGCTCGGTTTTCCAGTCAGGGAAGTCTGTGGATGTCCACTCTTCCGTCAGACTCTCAGCCACAAGACTTTGAAGAAGCAGAACACCTCTCTTCTCGTAGGCTGTGGTTCACGAAAGCACAGTGAAAAGTTGTTGTTTTTTTTTTTTTTTTTCCCCCCGAGCGGTGTGTGTGTGTGTGTGGTTATGGTGGTGGTGGTGGTGGTGTGCGTGCGTGCGTGCGTGCGTGCGTGCGTGCGTGCGCGTGCGTGCGTGCGTGTGTGTGTGTGTGTGTGTGTGTGTGTGTGTGTGTGTGTGTGTGTGTGTGTGTGTGTGTGTGTGTCTGTCTGTGTGTGTTAGAAAATAAAAGCTAAGCGATCACCATCAAACTGTATAATACAGTATGTACCCACTTGTGTCGTCGGATCGCCAAATCAGTTGAGAAAATTCAATGAAGTCATTAGCAAGAATAATAGCCCATCACAAGCAACCGAAAAGTCGGTATCATAACCGTAACACCGCGTAACCAAATCAGCGGGTGCTCTATTACGTACTCGGAGAATGCAACATATTAGGATTCCGGGTAGTGTTGCACTGCTCTCATAGAGTCGGAGACAGGTACAAAGTTATCAAATCACGAAAAATAAAAGCTACGTGGTCACCAGTAGGTTACATAACGGTGCAGACCCACCAGATCGATCAATCTTTAAATTTCGAGACAACAAGCCATGAGTTCCGGTAATGGGGTAACACTTCAAGGATTTGTTGCTTGATTCGTTTGCATTAAGACAGAGCCATGACTTTATTAGCATGCAGTTCAGAGTGGGGAGCGGGGATAGCTCAGTGGTTAGAGCACCTGACTCGTAATTGAAAGATCACGGGTTTGATTCCCCGCAGGAGCGGCGGGAGAATTTTCTTCTCCACGGTCAGCTTTTGCTGACTCTTATTTCGGTATTGGTTCCACCCCCGTATTATCGCAGTAAAAATCCCGGTCATTCTGCCAGAAGTGCAGGTGGCAGGTTACAGCTAAACACGGATGCACCTTACGCGTGTGGCTTTGCATGAAGTGACATGGTGCATAGTTGTACGGTGTTCACAGAACGCGCCGAGACGGCAGCAGCCTGAAATGGCCCCAGCCATGCCAGCCTTGTCAGTACACCACTTCGGTGGATAGTTAATGAAACGCTCTATAAAAAGCTGTTCACTCATGTAGAATCATATGCGAACGCGGTAAGTCTGCTCGAGAGCGGAGAATAGCGCTCTATAAAAGTGATCAGCAAACAACAACAACAAAGCGCATGGTCCATGCATATGGTGGGATTGCCAAATAAAGCATAAAACTCACGCGGCACAGGATTTGTTACAGGTCCCCAAACGAATGGTCTCAAGAATTTGCGGGTAAACCAATCAGAGGCAATGCCATCGCCTGTGGTTGTAGGGCGAATGTGGTAGACAACGTCGTCTAGAATTCCGCTGTCCTTGCTCAGGCGTTGGAAGACAACGGCGATATCCAGCTTCTCCGTTGATCCAGACCGTGTGTGTTTCGACACCATCTCGGCTTCGGTAGCGTAACCTTTAGTTTGGACTGTCATGGGAAGAAAATCAAAGCACTCAGAAAACGATTCTTCCAGATGCAGGCTATGCATCGCCTGTAACGCAGGTAAAGTGGCAATCTTACTGATAAAGAAATGCCTGTCCATGCTGCCTAATCTCGGAAGGGGACCGCTACTAGAAATGGGAGGCGTTCGGCAGACCTCCAGGTCGTGCCAGAGCAACCAGAACCCTTTTCAATGTGCTCATGCGTTAAAACACTCAGTGTCTGTCTGTCTGTGTCAATGCCATGAATGATCCGGCACTAACTGATATGAAACTTGGTGTGAAGATTCCTTGGGACATGAGTGTCCTATGAGCATATATATTTTCAGATGTATTATGGGCAACAACTCTTTCTCTAATTACTACAATAACGCTGAGGAATATTGAAGCAAACGAGTCATTTTGTGGAGTAAAGGGAGGGCGAGGAAACGTAACTGCGGCCACTATTCTCGGGTAGCTTCGTGGTCTACTGGTTAGCATTCAGGACACTCATGCCAGCGATCGCGAGTTCAAATCTCGGTAGATATATATATGGGTCATTCGTCTGAAAACTGGTCAAAACTGTGACATAAAGAGTAAAATTCAAAGTATGAATTTTTAAATGTTATTATTGGAAATGAAAGCTTACATTCTCTTGTGTACATAAATATAAGACATAAACTGACAGGGAGACAGGAAGTTGGTTAATAGTGCATCATGTTACGTCAGCGGTCAGTGTCTCGCATGTTACCGAAGACACCAGAAATGCATGAATAGTCGGCTCAGTGGCCAGTTTGCCTTTTGCCTTTATTTTTTAAAAGTTTTATTATACAATATTTCCTATTTAATAAAGGAATATCTGTCACTTCACACACACACACACACACACACACACACACACACACACACACACACACACACACACACACACACACACATATATATATATACTTTCCTGCCTCTTTAATGATTTTGCTTTAAAATGTCATCTTTGAATTACAGACAGGCACGAAATAGATCACACATTTCTTTTCCTTAGTTGTCTTTTCCAAGTAACTGTGGGGGTAGGGAGTAGGGGGGGGGGGGGGTTGCACTAACTTGTTCTGAACCTTATATACAATAGTAGAAACGATTGCTTTGACCTTGAACATAGCAAAATGATACTTCTGTATGATACTCTGGCTGATGATGATCTTCACCATAATTATTACGTTTGATCAATCAGAGATATTGTCCGGGCAAACATTCACTGACATTCAGAACCTTCACTATGACCTTGATCTTGAAGAGCAACCTTTTCACAAGACACTCCAGCTTATGAACATGCACTGTCAAACTAAGTTGGTCGCCAAAAAATCAGAACATGCGATAGAAATAGTCATGATTTCACTGTAAGAACCCAAACTCAGTTATTGTGACCTTGACTGTGAAGACAGCAATCCATTTTGCGCACATGACTCTCCGGCTTATAATGGTGCATCACGATACTGGGTTTGGTTACAAAAGGTTCAGCGATTTATAAGATAAAAATAAGGTGAAATGAGATTATCTACCAAACAGACGCAAAAACAAACGTTCTTTAAGTTTCTGTTGTGAACAAGTCACGATAGCGTGATACACACTCAGAAGACACCATCGGTTACGTACGAGACACTGATTATCTTTTCTTTGTTTGGAGCTGTTAGTAGGAAGCAACACACAATAGATATGATTTGTATGTAAGAACTAGCCACCTTCTCATGAAATCTATTTTTATTCAATCATGACCGATTTTAAGGAAATATTTCCGATCAGCTAACCTCTGCTTAGCCATGTCACAAATGACGGGCATGAAAATGTCGCGATTTTTACAAAACAAAGACCCACAGCACAAGAAATAATGATGCATTCACACATTATGCCATTTCCCTTATTTCTCCAAACGCATTACATCAGAAATATAGCTGTAGTTTAAAAGGTTGCGTGTTTTCTTTTTCTTTTATTTCATCGGAAAAGAGGCACCCTCTTTGGCCAAGTTTTCAGGAGAATGACCCATGATATACATTTTTTTAGAGGTTACGGTAGATATGGGAGCTTGAGTGACATCTGCTTAATCTACTTATACGGGGATGTCTCACAGAGATCCAGTGACATGGGAATCCAGTGACAAAGAGATCTACTAAAACTGGGACCTACAATGTCACGAGGATCTACTGACACGGGGGTCTAGTCACACGGGGATCCAGTGACACAGAGATTTACCGAAAAGTGGATCTACAGTGTCTCGAGGATCTACTGACGCGGGGACCCAAAGACAACCGGACATTGTGACAAGGTTTTACTTACACGGGGATCTAATTGCTTTGGGGTCTACTTACACGGAGATCTAACTGCTTTGGGGTCTGCTTACACGGGGATCTAACTGCTTTGGGGTCTACTTACACGGGGATCTAATTGCTTTGGGGTCTACTTACACGGGGATATATTTGCTTTTGGGTCTACTTATACGGGGAATATACTTGCTTTGGGGTCTACTGACACGGAGATCTACTTGCTTTAGGGTCCATTGACACGGGGATCTACTTTGTTTGGGGTCTACTTACACGGGAATCTAATTGCTCTGGTGTCTACTTACACGAGGATCTATTTGCTTTGGGGTCTACTGACACGGGGATCTTACTTGCTTGAGGGTCTACTGACACAGAGATCTACTTGATTTGGGGTCTACGTACACGGGGATCTAATTGCCCTGGAGTTTACTTACATGGGGATCTACTTGCGTTGGATCTATTTACACGGTGATTTAATTTGTTTAGGGTCTACTTACAGGGCTGGGGGATCTACTTAGCTGACACGGGGATCTATTTGCTTTGGGGTCTACTTACACGGGGATCTATTTGCTTTGAGGTCTACTTACACGGGGATCTATATGCTTTGGGTCTACTTAACCAGGGATCTATATGTTTTGGGGTCGACTGACACGGAGATCTATTTGCTTTGAGGTCTACTAACACGGGGATCTATTTCCTTTGGGGTCTGCTTACACGAGGATCTACTTGCTTTGGTTTCTACTTACACGGGGATCTATTTGCTTTGGGGTCTACTGACACGGGGATCTAATTGCTTTGGGGGTCTATTTGCACGGTGATCTATTTGCTTTGGGGTCTACTGTCATAGGGATCTACTTGCTTTGGGGTCTGTTTACACGGGGGTCTAATTGCTTTGGGGTCTACCTACACGCTGGTCTAATTGCTTTAGGGTCTACTTACTCGGGGACCTATTTGCTTTGGGGTCTACTTACATGGGATCTATCTGATTTGGGGTCTGCACACGGGGATCTATTTACTTTGGATTCTATTTACACAGGGATCTGTTTGTTTTAGGGTCTCTGACACAGGGATCTCTTTACTTTGGGGTCTACTGACACGGGGATCTATTTGTCTTTGGGGTCTACTGACACGGGGATCTATTTGCTTTCGGCTCTGCTGACATGGGTATCTACTTTCACGGGAACTGACGGGGGACAAGACACATGTAGACCTTGTGAGACGGAATGACACGGAAATCGACTGAAAAGGGGATCCATTGACACGGGGGTCTACTGACGCGGAGATTCTGTGACACGGGGATCTACTGACAAGGCCGGGGATTGGGAAATATGGGATACACCGATTCAGAGATGTTCTGACATGGGATACACTGACACGGGGATCTACTGAAGGGGCGCTCCAAACTCTGCCAGAATTGATTACGCCACTGAAGGAGCGCTCTTTATCTCCACGCAGTTGTTCACCGATGCGGTCAGCGCCCTCCGAAAGGTTTGGGTACTAGTAACACTGCGTAAGCAGCATAGCGCCCAAGCACGCACATAAACATGAGACATGCCCGCCCCGGGTAAAAAAAAAATCATCAATAAAAAAATTAAAAAAAAATTGAAACGATTTTGGTTTTATTTGTGCTGGTCAGTTATGTCTGATATAATTTGAGTTGTCTGTTACAAACCTACTGCCATTTGAGCGTCAGTCGAGAAACAGTTTTTCGAGACCTATGGCGTAATCAACTATGGCAGTGGTTGAAGGAAGGATGTCGTAAACCAGTGCTTGGAGTTTGGGGATTTACTGACACGGGAATCCAATGGCAGCGGGATCCAGTGACAGATGGGTCCAACGGCCCGCTCCAGTGATATTCATGTTAGATTTCAATATCGGCGCCAATTTCGGCCATGCATAATCATGATCTTTCATATTGATCTTTAACATCAGTTTGACGATGAAGCAGATGTGACCTTGAAACAAGAGCAAGGTGTCAATGGTTAAAGCTCATGCAGTAAGAGCGCTGTTATCGAGAAAAGTTTAAAAACGATGGGATTTATGTTGGCCAAAACAAAACAAAAAAGGGCATTAAGGTCTGCATGTTGGGTAGTCCGGTCAGATGGCCTGGCACTGATCGTTATATAAAAAAATTAACACGCAGATAGCAACCTAGCGGACAGATACATAGGGAGGTATCTTGCAACATGTGGAAAAGACAAATCGATAGAAATAGGATTAAACACACACACACACACACACACACACACACACACACACACACACACACACACACACACACACACACACACACATACACACACACACACACACTTACACACACACACACACACACACACACACACACACACACACACACACACACCACGAGACAATGAGAGAGAGAGAGAGAGAGAGAGAGAGAGAGAGAGAGAGAGAGAGAGAGAGAGAGAGAGACAGACAGACAGACAGACAGACAGACAGACAGACAGACAGACAGACACACACACACACACACACACACACACACACACACACACACACACACACACACACACACAGTCAGAGACACACAGACAGACAGAAAGAGACAGAGGCAAGGCAGAGGGATAGAGAGCAGAAGTAGTAATAGCAGACGAAAATTTAGAAGAAAAAACAACAATGAACAAAAACACAACAACCCAAACAACAATAACAAACAAAAATAAGCAAGCAATCAAGTAAACCAAACAAAGAAATAAGCAAGCAGACAATCAAGTAAACCAAACAAACAAGAAAAGAACACACACGCAGACACCCCCCCCCCCCCCCCCATAAAGAGAAGAGAAAAAAGAGAAGAATAAACAAAACAACAACAACAACAAGAGCAACAACAACAAAAAACAAAACAGCGTGCACATGACCCGTAAGTTCATGCAGATTAACCTCTTGGACACGAGGTATAAATAAGAAGGGTAGCTGGGGTACCTTGGTAAGTGATGCACTTGTTGTTTTGGGTAAGGTTGCAATGCTTCTCGTGCAGAGCTGTTAGGCGGACCATTTTCTGCTTCACCCTCTTCATGACACTTTCTTCGAGTCCGCTCCCTGTGTTAGCTGGGCTGTAGCCAACAGTGTACGTATAATTATACGGCGGATCTCTCCCCGGGTCCGGAATCTGCAGTGACAAATCGTAGACCTCCGTGACGTTGAAAGCCGTTGCTTCGTTTATAATATCGGGTTTGAGTAAATAGCGAAACAGTAGCAGGATGGCAAACAAGAACCCTGGAATGATAAATTCTCCGCAGATGACACAAAGCCACTGGCGTCTTTTCAGGATACAGTTCTTCCACATCAGCAGTCGGAGCTGGTGAAAGAAACCCATGCTTGTCAGTGTCACGACCCTGCTGTCTGAGATACGTGGGGAGCGACAAGGATAACTTTGTGGAGAAACATTAGCATTACGGGGTTGTTACGGTATTTGTGAGCTGGTAAGTCAGTGTTTCACGACTGTCTTCCTTTCTTTTAACAAAGTCACAAACGTTTCGGGTTTGGGCTGTTATTCTAGGGCAGCAGCATTCCGCAAATATCTGCTGTCTGGCACACATCCATTACGTCTTCAATGTTTATTACAGGAAAGGCAACAACAACGCATGTGCCTGAACCGAGCTACCACAGTTAATACTTGTCAAAGAGCTATCAGAAATTCAGAAATGGCGGAGTTCCTTCCACAGTGATCCCACAGTCCAGTGACCTGGTTCACCGGTCCTGCGCTGGATATGTGGCACCTGCTCAAAGGGTTGTGACGGAAAGGCAACACTCTGATTCCAGAGGTGGAGTGTCGAACGACAGCACGAATAGCTGAGGCAGGATATCCAATTGTCTGCAACATGAGAAGAAAGAAAGAAAGAGTGAGGATGAGACTTTGGCACCGGAAATTGCCTCATGTAAGCTTGGAGTGGCTTGAATGGAAGTGTAATAAGTGTGAGACTATCCTTCACTCACAACTCGAGTGATGGTTGTTGTCAAACACTCACAAGCTGTGTTCACTGGGCTATGTCAGGCGTCTGATTTCAAACCTTGTGATTACCGGAATGTTCTCGGCTTTTTTCTGTGGCGCATGCTCGGCATCAACAGATCCTAACGTGTTGGGTAGTTGCCCTGTGGGGGATGATTAACATGATTATATTGACTGGAATATATATATAGTGTGAGGTGAAACAACACGCACGCTGTGATAAGATAAAACCACTACTGCGAGGTGGCTGTATATGTATACACCCTGTCTCTCAGAAGTTTCCCCAACGTTCTGTTTGAAACCATAGCCAAAGAGAGTCAGCTGCTGCCTTCGTAAAGACGTGTTTTCTCTGTGCCACAGCCTGGTCAACTTGATGTTTTTCCGTCGACATTTATGCCAGGACATGGCCCAAGTCGACGTAACCATCAAGATCAAGATCAAGATCAAGACCAGCACAAAACCTTACCTGTCTTCGTCCATATGAACTGGTACCTCAAATCAGTCAGTCAGCCAAGGCAGCCTACTCGGAGTCAACAACGCGCGTTTACACGGTTTCACCCACCGTTCAATAACAGTAAGAAACTGCACAGTGGAGGTGCTCGCTCTTGCACCAACGGAAGAAGTCTGTATGGTTGTAAATATTTTTATGGTAACCGATGCAGATATTTGACCTTCTAATACTTACCGAATTTGAATCAATTCAAAGTAAACATTACGAACCAGTGGATACCAGGCAGCCAGATTTCACAATTGAACCCACACAGGAATTAATTGTTGCTTTTCCTTCCTTCCTCTGTCGTAAAATGCCACAAAACCCGCAGGCTTCTAAGGCTGACACGTACTAGATTGTGACTCATATTGTGACGTATTTCTTTTGAGCTTGCAACGCGAGAATAGAATGCACCTGACCCTATGTCTTTTGAACCCTGGAATAGAGGGTCAGTAAATATCTGCCATTTTGTTCCGCTGTTTTAATGCCCAACGTCAGGTTTGGGCTGTTTCCTGTGCCAAAGTCTCACCCTCACTCTTTCTTTCTTTAATGCCCCCCCCCCCCCCCCACCCCCTCCACTTCTTGTCCTTTAAATATTTTTAAAAATAAATAAAATAAACGAACATGATCAACGTTTAAAATCAACATGCCGTTGATTTTATAACGATTTTATAAGGGGACTTTCCCAGACAGTGTTACTAACACAGTTTTTACGAGCTCTTTCCCGCGTTTCAGTATGACATCATTGATAGGATACCGCAACTTCACAGTTTTGTGTACATATGTCATGTATAAATTATTTCTGTCAATGTTTATTTTTTAAACCTGGACAGTCTGTGTGAAATAGTTTCATTTTCCTAATTTTTTCATGAGGAACAGCACAAAAAACTCGGAAATAAATTAATAGTGTTTGAAATTGCCAAGATGAACATTTTAGGGTGGCCAGGGGGAAATTCATCCAACCAGGTATGTTTGATTCCCATGCACGCTTCGAGATACGATTCTGTCACACTGGCTCAACCAACACAGGCTCGTTGTGGTTTGTAGACACCTTCGACCAATTGCAGACTAGTATACAACACAACTACCCGTGTGATTTCATGAATATGAAAGAAAACATTATTTTTCTGAGGAATGAGTGAACCACTACTGGTGAGGTTGACAAAACTGATAGAACAGATCTAGGGAAATGTATTCACCTATAGGACGAAACACAAGGAAACAAGGAAACACAAGCGCTTTCGACAGTAAATTGTCTTCGTCAGGTGCAAGAAACTAGATAATAATAAAAGAAGAAGGCAGCAAAGAATATGACAGATAAGAAGATGATGTAAAAATAAATAAAAAATGTTAAGAATGTATAGGCAGATTTAAAACGACGTCATCAAAATGACGAAAATTAGGAAGGTTTTTAAGTGAGCAGATCGTGGTAATCACTGAACTTCAAAATAAACAAGATCTACCAACAGTATGTCGGTCCTTACTTTTCGTACAACCCACACGTTTTTTGTTTTGTTTTTTTGTTTTTGCCAAGCGAATAGTAAGGCTCCCAAAGTAGGACAAGTTTTCCCATACGCTACTTGTAACAACCACTCGTTTGTTTGTGGACTGATACATTATGAAGCTGATGTTACAGTTTGGAACAGTCCAATTGTAGGGGTTGATGCGTAGTACTGAGTGCACTTCATAAGGAGTTTGGGTGTTCCCCCAACCGAGCGAGTGGACGAATCTCCCCCATGCCACCCTATGTGTTTGGCTCAATGAAATGAAAATCATTTTGATGTCATTACGATATCAATAATTTGACGCAAGATTATAGAAAAGAGAAGGAAGAGCCGAAGGAAACAATGGCTCTAGAAGTAGCTACTGATGGCAAGAATGACAAAACTTAAAAGAATGACTAGGAATATGTATATTTTGCTTTACGTCCACAGAAACCTTGTAGACTATTAGAGACTGGATTTTGCTGGGTTAGCATTATGTAGTTTATTTGTATCTAGGTCAAGAATTGAGTGGGGATAATTAATTGTATTTAATATGCTGTTTTGGGGAAATTTCTTCATTAAAATTTAGATGTAGTCTTGGTTGTCACTGTACCAGTTGATGATAAATATTGTTAGGTTATTGGAGGATGGATTCTGCTAAGTTAATGTAATAATTGTGATGTTTGGTATTTTGCAGTATTATGGTGACAGAGTTCTGTCCCCTAAGTTCGTAATAGATATACTTACGTGGCGTCATCATTGAAGTGACGTCATACTGTTATGCAATAATTATTTTTTACATCACCTATCATCAGCTGTCTATGGCCTAACCGACAACCTTTTGGGACTGCCTTTATCAAACTGATAAGGTATGTGCATCTATCAATTTTATTTAAGGTGATACTGATATTTCTTCTGTGGTACCTGACAGGTTTAATTTTATGGCTCATTTACTTGTTTTGTTTTATGTATTTATTCTATTATTTTTGTCATTTAATTTCTTTCGGGTTATAATCATGGTCCATGCGGCTGTGAAGTAGGCTTTGTAACCTTGTGCCTGCTAGTATAGTTGAAAATCTATTATGGTCCACATTATTCCTTGTAGGAGTGCTGAATGTATTGACCTGGATTGTTTTCAGATATTGTTCTGTTCCCAGTGTTTGTCTGGAAGGTAGTTGAAGGAGTCTTCTGTCTAGTATTGCTGTTATTTTATAATGCTGATGGGCAGGTTGTTCTTATTTTTTTATATTTTTTTTGTACAGGGTAAAATAAACTAAACCACATAAACAACAACACGCTATAAACAACAACAATAACACCTACAACTACGACTGTGATAAAAACAAAAAGAGCCACGGACCATAAATGTTGGTGTTCAGTGTTTGGTCAGTCAGTGTATCAACGAACCTGCCAGTGGCACGAAAACTAAATTCAAACCACCACCCCGGCAACAATGGCGCCCAGTATGATTGAGACTGACCCTGGCACCAACTACGAGATGGCAGACCTCAGAGACAGCTTCTACACAATGGCAGTGCCACAACAGACGACAAGTGCCCACACTACGGCAGCTCAACACAAGGGCAAATACTCTTGTCTAGAGCAGACGACGCGCTTCCTGAGCTGAACTTGTCATCAGCTAGCACTTCATCTTATTATTATTGATCGCTTTTATATCGCGCTATTCTCCGCTCTCCAGCAGACTCACTGCGCTCGCATGTGATTCTACATGAGTGAATAGCTTTTTATAGCGCGTTTTTGAATATCCACCGAAGTGGTGTACTTACAGCGCTGGCATGGCTGGTGCCGCTTGAAACGTCGAAGACGACGCATCTTTGTGCACCCGGGGGAAGACTTGTGCTGTGCTGACTTGAGGAAGGCCAGAGCTACACGGACTTTGTATTTCCGTGTTCCATATACCGAAAGCTGTGCCAAGTGTTGTGCAGCGTCGAGTGTTCTTTACTGAATTCTGGGGTAATGACTGACCGTGATGGACACCGTCGAGTGACCTCCCCTGCGTTATCAGCTGATCAAACACGTTTACGTTTGTTTCCACTATTCTAGTATTGTTTTGGGGTGCTCACTGAACTGTGTATAGTTCTCGTTCCGTACTGAATTGATCACACACACACACACACACACACACACACACACACACACACACACACACACACACACACACACACACACACACACACACACACACACATGCATTGTTGATACTGAGTTGTTGTTGTTTTTAAATATTTTTTATTGAGCAATACCTTCACCACTTTTTTTACATGTGGACAATGACAAAATAAAGTTTACCAGCGCAGTCAAAGAAAAGAATTACATTAGCATGAATTTGGTGCACAGTGGTACATATATGAATTTTCCATGACTTCAACAATGATGGCGTTGAAATATTTTTTAATCAATTCTGGAACTTAGATTTGGTTTTAGTTGCAAATTTTGATGACCGCTGACATTAACTGATTAAGCTGAGCATATGATTTACAGAATTTGGGTAACATTCTGCATAGTTTGCTTAGTAGTACCTTAAGAAGCACTACTAGTGTAAATACAATTTTGCTGTTGTTGACATATTACCTCAAGTTACTTTTTTTTATTGTGTGAGTAACATTGAGGTTGAGTATAATCAGGCACGCATGGAGACATGTGGCTGAGCATTGACAAATTGAACTAGTAGTTCAATTAAATATAAACAGCATAGTGTTCCTTCAGCTTAATGGTACATTGAGTGGATTATTGTATGTATCAGTACTAAAGCCTTTTTTATTTTATTTATGGTGAACAGTACAACTACAAAACACATAATTATGTAAAGATTTCTTGAACTGTTATTCACCCTGTGGTGGTAAATACTGACATTAATAAATTTTTACAGTGTGATAGTGAATTACTGTATGATAAGGACAAAGAAAAACATTTGATTACACAATGGCTACTGGTACAGATGACAAGAAAGAACCCAAGGACGAATTTGGTAAGATGACCGATGAGGAAGAAGGAAACTTGAAAACTCTCTTTGCACAGATGGGGGCAAGACCGAAAACAAACACCAAAGAAGATTTACAGAGATGGATGATTGACTATGTTGCCTCACTTAACCTGACACCGAGGACTGATGACAGAGTCAACAGTAACCCTCAACCCCCATCACAGCCAATATTCAACGTCACTACCAGCAGGAAGCCCTGGCTAACAAAGTTCAGTGGTGACCATGGTAGTGAAGGCTACGATCTATGGCAGCATCAGCTGATTAGCCTCATCAAGGTGGGGCACAATGACAAAGACATTTTTGACGCCATTCGATCATCGCTCCACGGTAAAGCAGGCAATATCGTGGTTCGTCTCGGTACCGATGCTACAGTGACTGACATTTTAGAGAAAATGAACAATGATTTTGGTGACATTGACACCGATGCTGATGTATTGGCTACATTTTATGGCACTCGCCAAGGACCAGAAGAGACTGTGGCTGACTGGGGTTGCAGATTAGAGTGGTTACTTGACATAGCTAAAAGACAGGCACAGATCCCAGGTAATCCGCAGGAAGCACTGCGCAACATGTTCTGGTCTGGACTTCGTCAAGAACTGAAGGATGTCTCTGCCTACCAGTTCGATAACATCAAGTCATTTGACGAGTTGTGCATAGCACTGAGAAGGATTGAGAGGTAACATGCTAAGTTACCCAGTAATGTAGCAAAGACTGTTGGTAATTTAGCAAAGACTGTTGGTTGCAGATCTGCACAAGATAAGGAAAAGGAGAATGAGAAAGAAGACAAACAGGAGAAATCAGAGCTTGCAGAACTTAAGGCATCAATCCAACAGCTGACTGCTGAAATGAGTGAGATGAAAAGCAACAATCAGAATATCAGTCTTACAGAAGAAGACCGCAGTTTGAAGGAACACCATCTGCACAAACGGTGAATGGAATACCTCGTGGAAGAGGCAGAGGACAAAACCAACCTGGTCCACGTGGCTACCAACACGACCCAGCAGGTTCTGTTTGTTTCCGTTGCGGCGAGAGGGGACACATAAAGATTGGATGCCGAGTAAGACTGGATCATCTCCGCCAACAGGATTTTTAGGAAGGACTTGTGGAATGGTGCATCCACAAGACCGGTACACCAAGCCCCAGATATCTGAACAGCAAACCAGAGAAGATGACTGCGACTTGGAACACCTGGTCGGCAAGTCCAATGAAGCAACTATAGGGATAGAAGGAATTTCTAGATCCGTTTTGTTGGACACTGGATCTTCTGTTTCTACAGTTAGCCAAGACTTTTATCCGCGATGCCTGAGCCATTTAGACTTGCATCAAATAGATCAGTTGCTTAAGACTGAATGTGCTGATGGCCAGCCGTTGCCATACTTGGGGTCCATCAAGGTAGACATCGCCATTCCAGGGATCAGCAAGAGCACTCTGCAGCCATGTCTTCTGCTGGTAGTGCCTCAGATTACAGCGCTACAACCCCTGGACTACTTGGCACCAACTTCTTGTCATCCTTGCTGGAGACCTGTGGCAAGCAGCTTGGCCCCAGATGTTTGCAGACCATCTCACACCTGTCATCGTGGTACCTGGCCCTGCGCTGCTTTTCTCTTCACGAGAAACAGCTCTCACGACGCTGAACCGAATCGCTGTGGTAAGGTCAGCAGAACACAGCCGAGTCATCATCAAGACAAACGATCAAGTTCTGGTGAGAGGTTTCACCGATAGGTGTCATCCTTACCATCAAACGTGCGCACTGCTCCAGCCTCATCCTCAAGTGAACTCCGACCTTGACCTGACTCCAAATCTCATTAGCGACAGATACAAAGACACTGACCCCGTAGAAGTGACTTTTTCCAATCTGTCGACCCATACAGTCACACTGAATCCCAAGACTGTATTGTGTGAGGTCCAGCCGTAACAATCACCACACTGGAACAGACTTCCGCAAGCAATCAACAGGATCCACTACTGTCACAAGTCGATCTGGGGTCCGAAAACTAATTGTCAAAGGAACAACAGGTCATTGGAAAAACGTTAATCCACGTGTTTGAAGACATATTCTCCAAGAATGAAGAGGAGGTGGGGTTTTGTTCAAGAGTGCGTCACCGGATAGATCTGCATAACTATGAGCCTTTCAAACAACGACACCGCAAGATTCCTCCATCAATGCTTGATGAGGTCCGCCCGCACCTCCAGCTGCTACTAGCCAATGGAGTCATCCGACGCTCGCACAGTCCCTGGGCTTCCAATATCGTTCTTGCTCGACGGAAAGATGGACGCTTGCGCATGTGCACTGATTTCCGCCAGCTCAACAGCAGGACTGTTAAGGACGCGTACGCTCTCCCATGTGTTGAAGAGATACTAGATTGCCTGGCTGGATCGCAATACTTTAATGTCCTTGACATGAAGAGTGGATACTACCAGGCAGAGATTGAAGAAAGCCACAAGGAGAGGACTGCATTTGCTGTTGGATCCCTTGGGTTCTACGAATACAATCGTCTCCCTTTCGGTCTGACCAACTCGCCAGCGACATACCAGAGGCTGATGGAAGATGTTTTCGGAGATTATCACCTGAAGATTTGTCTCGTCTACTTGGATGATCTGACCATCTTCTCACGAACGTACGAGGAACACGTGGATCGGTTGAGGAAAGTATTCCAGGGTATCAGAGAAGCAGGACTGAAGGTCGCTCCGACGAAGTGCCATTTCTTCAAAGAAAACGTAGTCTATGTCGGTCATACAGTCTCAAAGAATGGAACTAAGCCTGACCCTACAAAGACAGAAACCACCCGAAACTGGCCAACACCTTCGGCGCCGGAGGAAGTGCGACGCTTTCTGGGTTTTGCCGGTTACTACAGGAAGTTTGTGAAAGACTTCTCTAAAATCGCTGCTCCATTGACCATCTTCATGCCAACGCCAGTCAAAAAGCAGAGAGCAAAGAAGAAACCGCACTGTCAGAAACTTGGACTTGGGGACCTGATCAAGATGCTGCGTTTGAACGTTTGAAAGACATCCTTTTATCGCCACCTGTCCTAGGTTATGCTGATTTTTCTCTGCCGTTTGAACTGCACACCGAACCCTGAGAAAGATGGAGTGAAGAGAGTCTTAGCATATGCCAGCAGAGCCCTGGGAAAAGCTGAACGCAACTACCCTGCGCACAAGCTAAAATTCCTAGCTTTGAAGTGGGCTGTCAATGAAATATTCAAGGACTACTTGTATGGTTCCAAGTTCACTGTGTTTACAAACAACAATCCCATGACCTACGTGTTGTCAACAGCCAAGCTTGATGCCACAGGTCACCGTTGGCTGGCAGCTCTCGCAGCATTTGACTTTAGAATCAAATATAAGCCTGGAGTCTGCAATGCTGACGCTGGTATTCTCTCAAGGCTCCCACACAGTCCGGAAGCACCTAGTGAGGAAGAACTGTCATCTGAAGCTGTACACACCATCTGCGGGACTGTGAGATGCCCTGTTGTTGAAACTAACTGTCTGTCAGCAGCAGCAGTTGACGTCTTGGTGGAATCTTAAGGCCAGGACATTGCTAGCTTTACCTTAAGAGATTGGAGAAGAGCACAGAATGAAGACGAAGTCCTTCGACCTTGGATGTCTCTAGTACGGAACAACAAAAGACCCAGACGACAGGACTTTCCATGTACACCATCCAACTCTGTGATGTACAAGAACTTTGACAGTTTTCGCATTCAACATGGAGCCCTTTACAGAGAGACAAAGGTAGATGGCGAAGTTCAGACACAGCTGGTGTTACTGTCATTATTCGTACAGCGAGCTTTGAAGGGATTCCACAGCGACATCGGTCGTCCTGGTTCGAGACCGGACCCAGCGTTGGTTTGAGAGCGCTTCTGGTGGCCTGGTATGGCTCGTGACATAGAGAACTGGTGTAAGCAGTGCCCACGCTGTCTTAGGAGAAAGGCTACGGGAACCACTGCACCTCTCGTCAACATCGTCACTAGTCAGCCACTGGAACTCGTCTGTATGGATTACCTCACCGTTGAGACATCATCAGGTGGATATCAGCACATGTTTAGTCATCACGACCACTTTACGAAGTATGCTCAGGCAATTCCTAATAGGAACCAGACAGCAAGGACTACAGCCGAAGCTCTGTTCAACAGTTTTGTCGTTCACTATGGAATCCCCAAAAGACTTTATTCGGACCAAGGAGCTAACTTTGAGCGCAAAGTTATCAAAGAACTCTGCCAGATAGCAGGGACTGAAAAGTCAAGTTTAGGCCTGGCCTACCGTAGTCCCGATTCATAGTTAAGGCCACTGGTGAGGGTCCTGGCATTTGAAGGAAAACACAAGCTGGCAAACAAGTGGAATGAGGAAATTTACGTTGCTGAGTCACAGCCTAACCCTGATATTCCGGTCTACGTTCTCTACAATGAGGCTGATAAAAGGTCCAAGAGAACCACTTACTCCCGATTGGTCGTACAGCCGATGACAGAAGTGACACTCAAGGTACAGCCACTGACCAACCGGCGACTAACAAGCGTAGACCCGTTCTCAGACCAAGAAAGAGGACATCTTATACTACCAATCAAGGGAAACAATCAACTATTGTCGTGAACAAACAAAATCTGCCCCCAAACTCTGAGGAGGAGAATGAAAATGAAGATGAAGATGAAGTACTAGTTGAAGTCCATGAACTGAAAACGACTGACTCCCAGGGAAGCAAAACGGCAGTGACACTCACTGCACCAGAAGGGGAGCAGCGTTGTGAGGAAACTGCACCACAGCATCCGGACGATGGTTCCGGTATATCAGTTGGCGCTTGGGACACAAGCCTAGGTGGTCACGACCACTCTCCCACTGACGATGGGGGTGCAAAGCTGAGCAGACCCGAAGTTGATAGTGATCGAGAGTCGGCGGCAGATGATGTGGAAAACGGGGAAGACTCTCTGAGTGATGCAACACTTGGAGAAGGTGATCCCGCGACGGTCCCTGAGTGGCTTCGTAGTAGAGAGTTTGTACTGACTCATCAGGTGGACAAGCGGCCAGAGTGGCAGAGAAAAAAAGATTTTCTAGCAGATCTGATTAAATCTGGAGATATTCAAATGAAGTCAGATAATGTAGTCAAATTAGTGTGTTCCATCATAACCAAATGATGAGGAAATCATTTCAGTTGGAGGGAGTGAATGTAACAGTGATATTTTGCTTTACGTCCACAGAGACCTTGTATACTATTAGAGACTGGATTTTGCTGGGTTAGCATTATGTAGTTTATTTGTATCTAGGTCAAGAATTGAGTGGGGATAATTAACTGTATTTAATATGCTGTTTTGGGGAAATTTCTTCATTAGGATTTAGATGTAGTGTACCAGCTGATGATAAATATTGTTAGGTTATTGGAGGATGGGTTCTGCTAATGTAATAATTGTGATGTTTGATATTTTTCAGTATTATGGTGACAGAGTTCTGTCCCCTGAGTTCGTAATAGAAATACTTACGTGGCGTCATCATTGAAGTGACATCATATTGTTATGCAAAAATAAAATAAAATGTTTTTACATCACCGATCATCAGCTGTCCATACCCTAACCGACAACCTTTTGGGACTGCCTTTATCAAACTGATAAGGTATGTGCATCTATCCATTTTTTTAAAAGTGATACTGATATTTTGTCTATGGTAACCGACAGGTTTAATTTCATGGCTCATTTACTTGTTTTATGTATTTATTCTATTATTTTGTCTTTTCATTTCTTTGGGGGTTATAATCATGGTCCATGCGGCTGTGAAGTAGGCTTTGTAACCTTGTGCCTGCTATTATAGTTGAAAATATATTATGGTCCACATTATTCCTTGTAGGAGTGCTGATTGTATTGACCTGGATTGTTTTCAGCAGTCACCTTGTATCAGATATTGTTCTGTTCCCAGTGTTTGTCTGGAAAGTTGTTGAAGGAGTCTTCTGTCTAGTATTGCTGTTATTTTATACTGCTGATTGGCAAGTTGTTCTGAAATTATTATTATTATTATTATTATTGTACAGGTAAAATAAACATAAACCACATAAACAACAATACGCTATAAACAACAACAATAACAACTACAACTACGACTGTAATAAAAATAAAAATAAAAAATAAAAATAAAAGCCATGCACCATAAATGTTGGTGTTCAATGTTTGGTCAGTCAGTGTATGAACGAACCTGCCAGTGGCACGAAAAATAAATTCAAACCACCACCCCGGCAACATACACAACAAGGGAACACGGGACGGGACATGTGTTTTGTGTGCCGCCTTCTTTTGTGCTAATAGATAATAAATACATTCTTTCTTGGACAAAAGCAACGAAGAACTGAGAATGAAACAGTGGTGTTCATAGTTCTTTTCCATGTTTTCAAGATTATGCAATCAAAGCAGAGACAATTTGGAGTTAATACCATTTATCTTCGGAGGACCGAAAAAAAGAAAAAAGTTTAGCTCGACTGGCAAGAGACCGACAACGTAGATACAGGTCGTGGCTGGTAAACCTGGGTGACCAGGTGCAGAGAGCGGTGCACAAGGTTAGACGTCTGCGATAGGAAACTGGCAAAGCTGTTACTGGACAAGTGAAAGAAAAGGTTCCTGATACTTCTTTTTTGATTGATAGGAGTAGTCTACCGGAACCATACATTTAAATATTCTACTAAGTACTACCTGTTTGCGTGTGTTTCTGGCCTGCCACCGCCGGTAGGTTTATCTTTTCTTTTCATTATTATTATTATGGTGACTAAAATATTTCCTGTAGTAGCATCGGATCAATACGCTGAGAAAGAATTGTCACGAAACACTTTGCACCTCGGTACATCGCCGAGCATTATTAGTAAACGGCAGCTACAGGTCTCATCCACTATAGTGAAGTACACATAGCACGATTAGGAGATTTATTCAAAGGAAGACATACAATCATTCACACAATCGTCAGTTAAGTCACCCGACAAAGTATTAGGCCTGAGCAGATTAGGTGCCGGAGACGTCATTGTCAATTCTTTGTAGGCCGAGCCTACAAAAACTTTGTTTTACAACAAAATGTAATGACGTAATATGCATTCCGTAAATAGCTGCAGCCGGGGGGAGATCCCCAATCTATTTTTAGACCACTACACTTATTCTTAAATTGCCGCATTTCAACAGGACCAAAGCAGAAATTAATGCTACATAATAATCGCACATAAAACAATAAACATTCATGCAAAAATAGATTTTTAGCCAAATCTGCGTGAACCAGTCCCTTTAAAACACACAGAGCAAACATGACAAGAGTAGAAGAAGCATTCAAAAACTGTCAGGTGCAGTTCGAGAAAGCAGGTAGACTAGTATACGTGTGATGATCCTTATCCTTCCACATACCACTTCTAATCTCTATGCCAAAGAATGTAGAAACCAAAAACAAAATTCGTGAAGTATTTTTAATTTTACAGGAAAAGGTCACTTATTGTATACACATATACATGTAAAAGAAGATATATATTACGAACACCTTTCTCTTAAGCTGCATCTCATTTCGTGATGTTTACTTGTTTGCCATTTGTCTTTGTTTTTCTAACCCATCTCCCAGAATACTAAAATTCACAGGCACGCACACGGAGGCCTACTAACACTCACAATCACGCACATGTATTGGCATTCACGGACACGCACAAACAGTAACACTCACAGTCACACACAAGTACTACTATTCACAGTCACGCACAGAAAGTACTGGCATTCACAGTCGTGCACAGTCACGCACAAGTACTAATAATTATTCAGCCACGCACAAATATTAACAGTCACAGTCACGCACAAGTACTAATATTAAGGAACGCGCAAATATCAACACCCGCTGTCACGCAAGAGCACCAATATTCACAGAGTCACGCACAGGTATTAACACTCACAGTCAAGCTTAAGTGCTAACACACACATATCACAAATACTAATGCTCACAGTCACGAACAAATGTAACACTCACAGTCGAGCTGTACAAACACGATCACAGGATTCACAGACACGAATAAATATCGGCACACATTTCCCACACCGCAGCACACATACTAACACGTACAAATAGCAACACTCACATGAGACACGTACAAATACCAGCACTCACAGTCACGCCGCACAATACTAACACAGTAACCCCGCTCACATACTAACGCAGTAACCTCGCACACATACTAACACACAGTCACGCCGCAAACACACTAACCCAGTCACGCCGCACGCATACTAACACAGTCACGCCGCACACATACTAACACAGTAACCCCGCATACATACTAACACAGTAACCCCGCACACATACTAACACAGTAACCCCGCACACATAAAAACACACAGTCACGCCGCACGCATACTAACACAGTCACGCCGCACGCATACTAACACAGTCACGCCGCGCGCGCGCTCGCACACACACACACACACACACACACACACACACACACACACACACACACACACACACACACACGCACGCACACACGTACGAACGCACACACATACACACACACATTAACAGTACACTCACAGTCACGCGCTACATATACTAACGTACAGTTTTGAACAAATGCAACGCTCACACTGTCACGCTCAAATACTAACACTCACTGAGAATCAGGCACTAATTTATAGTCACGCACTGACACGAACACGTGCAAAAACAGTGATGGGCAGGTGCAAACACTAACACATAGGCCAGCACACTCAAAAGACACACAGACACCAACATCATTCAGTAGCCAACACTTGCAGTGTCCCCGGGGCACGATCAAAAGACACACAGACACCAACATCATTCAGTAGCCAACACTTGCAGTGTCCCCGGGGCACGATCAAAGACAAGACACAGAGACACCAACATCATTCAGTAGCCAACACTTGCAGTGTCCCCGGGGCACGAACAAAATAATGTGGACATTTTCACGACACGGACCGACGCTCCTCAACAACAACTGACACAGTACAGAGGACCCGGCATTCACACTGACTGACACAGACCCACAGTTAGCCAGATATACCCGGACCTCCACAGCTAGTCAGATATACCCGGACCTCCACAGCTAGTCAGATATACCCGGACCTCAACAACTAGTCAGATATACCCAGCCGCCCACACCTAGTCAGAAGTACCCAGACTCCCTGGATCCTACCCTACAAATACTAAAACACATGCACACTCACTCACTAACACAAACACACACAATACACACACACTGCACTATACCACACACACACACTACACTATACCACACACACACACACACACACACACACACACATACACACACACACATACACACACACATATACATACATGCATACACATTCACACACACACTACACACACACACACACACACACACACACAACACACACACAAACCACCACCACCTCTGTCATCACGCAGTCGCACCTAGCCTCATCAGTCTATAATTATGGCCTAGCAACACCACTTCTGCTTAACAGGTCTCTCCGGCACCTGGTGGCGAGTGAAGGACAGGAACACCTGCTCCAGACTCGTCTGCTGGTACGTGTAGTCCTGCGCCTGCAGTTCGCGCTTCGCCCGCTCCATGTGGGCGAAGATGTCGGCCAGCAACACGTTGGGGTCGAACACCTGCATGTGGGCGTAGCCTTCGAACGAATCAAACAGCGTAGCGCTGGGGAAGCGCTGCTGGATGAAGGCCACCAGGGGCTCGATGGGAGCCCACCCGCCGTCTTCCTCGCGCGACATCTTGACGATCAGCGTGAAGCCCTGGCCGAACTTGGACTTGAGGTGCTGGGGGCTGCCCAGACACCGGAAGGTACCGTTGACCTGAATGGCGATGAGCGTGCACAGAGCTTCACACTCCTCCATGCTGAAAGGCAGCACGAGAGAAAGTTATAATTATATAGCACAGTGGTTCTCAATCACTCATGCTGAAAGACAGCAGCGCAGTGGTTCTCAGTCACCCGTGCTGAAAGACAGCACGACAGAGAGTTAAATAGCACAGTGGTTCTGAGTTACCCGTGCTGAAAGACAGCACGATAGAGATTTATAACACAATGGTTCACAATCACCCATACTGAAAGTGAGCGAGAGAGTTCTAGCACAATGGTTCAAAATCACCTATACTGAAAGCGGGCGAGAATGAGTTCCAGAACAATGTTCACACTGAATCACCTATACTGAAAGTGAGCGAGAAAGAGAGTTCTAGCACAATGGTTCACAATCACTCATACTGAAAGTGAAACAGCACGACACAGTGAGTTACATTATACAATGGTTCACAATCACCCATACTGAAAGTGAGACAGCACGACACAGTGAGTTACATTACACAATGGTTCACAATAACCCATACTGAAAGTGAGACAGCACGACACAGTGAGTTACATTACACAGTGGTTCAATATCACCCATACTGAAAATGAGACA
>OY757557.1:9009581-9022081 GCA_963584105.1 Alviniconcha strummeri
CCTTGACAAAGCCCTCATGGGCACAAAATTGCATTAAAAGTTTCTATAGAACCAGGACATGTTTTGACTACTGATCTACGTTCTCTCTCTCTCTCTCTTGTTTAGATTTTTGCATAAAAGACGAGGTTTACAAAAAGATTTCAAGAAGCAGAGAAACAAGGTTAAAAGCTTATACCCCCCATGACTGTTCTTGACGTTGGTAAATATATTTATATGACGGATAACAACAAATCCATGGGACATGATAATATAAATCCATTTCTCTTGAAACTAGCTCTCCCATATATGGTTGAGCCTCTCACCTATGTATATAACTTACCTATTCTTAACAACGTCTTCCCAGCTACCCTAAACAAAAAAGCGAAAGTGATTCATCTACCCAAAACCAATGATTTAAGCGAACCAAACAACTTTCGTCCCATATCCATACTTCCCCTGCTTTCAAAACCGATAGAAAAAAATATATACATAAGCACTTACTGAATTTCCTTAATGAACACAATCTATTATGCCAGTCACAATCAGATTTTTGTCCTCAAAACTCATGCCACACAGCATTATCTAAACTGTGTATTAAACGTGATAGATATCTCTCGCCAGCCTGCGTCTTAATTGTAATCAGTGTTGTTTTGACATTTTACATGATGATATGTTTAATGGCAAATTTCCTACACGACAATACAAAAGCATTATATAGTGTCATAAGAATCCAGCCCACCGGGCAGGCCTTGACAAAGTCCTCATGGGCGAAATTTTGGATAAAAACTTTCTATAGAACCAGGACATACTTTGACTATTGTTCTACTTCTATATTCTGTCTCCCCTCCCCCCCCCCCCCCCCGGCCCTCTATGTCTTTATCTCTCAAAGTACCGAGCAAATCGCCGATGAAAGCCACAACAATGACCGCTGTGGAAGGACTGTTCATGACGAAGTGTAGCAGGTAATCCACGGGCAGCATAGCCCAGCCATTGAGAGCGAGGATGATGATGACCAACACCAGGATGTCAGCCTCGCTGTATACGTCCACCTTGAAGGCGACGATGACCACAATCAGACCAGAGCATGCTATCGCGTACAGCAGGAAGTCCACGAAGAAGTTCCCAATCCAGAACACCACACCGCTCACGCCGCTTACCACCTGCACCAATAATAATATTATAATATTTATAATAATGATGTTGATTATCATGATAATAATAATTTTGTGTACCTGGCTAGGTACACTAAATTATTATTATCATGATCATAAAAGGATACCAAGGATAAATAAAGGATTCCAACAAATCCTTAAACGCGTACATAATCATGACGGAAAATCCTGCAAGGCATGAAACGGATAGCTGTATACAGTATAATCACAAACAGAAACACTATGTAACAGTATATAACGGCACCCTCACCAATAACTTGCTTACAATAAAAGCGCCCTTAACACGGTATCTGTATTAAGTACACACACACACACTATCTCCCTCTCCCTCTCTCTCTCTCTCACACACACACACACACACACACACACACACACACACACACACACACACACACACACACACACACACACACACACACACACACACTTCTAGTCTAAGCAAGTATGAAAATAGTTGAACGTTAACGTCCTGTCCACCGCACAGGGTCCATCACCTCGGGACGATCAAACTCTGTCGTAAGTAAATACATATTTCAAAAACTGGCACTGGGCCAAGCATGCGAGGCTATATTTTAACCTATTCCAGGCTTTAAAGAGGGAACATTTGTCAGTTCTGGGTTCTCAACAGAAGGGGAACCTTAATTTCTGCGTTCGCGGTTGCACTATGTGGCGCAGTGGGCCGCTCCGCCAGATATACTGACCTGTATGTGTTTGGCGCCCACGACCCTCTCCACCACGAGGTGGTAAATGAACATGGAGATTACCACAGCCGTAGCCAATCGGATGCTCCCGCCAATCTCTGCCCCGACCTCCTGTGCTTTCTCCTGGACTTTTTCACCCACTGCGTCCTCAGTCTTGGGAAGCGGGAAGACCCAACTCTCGATGGACTTGGACCCGCTGGTCAAGGCCTTGACCATTGCGTTCAGCACGAACTGCAAAGCGATGGGGGAGCCATGGTAGGTGCGGCCGCTGAAGAAGGCCGTGACTCTCGTCGTGGAGTTTTCCAATGCCATCTCGCCGCCGATGACGTACCTGGAGTAATAGTCGTAGTAGGAGAGATTGCCAGACTTGTCCTTGAGGTAGTCGTTCAGTGGCTGGTCCACAATGTTCTCCGTCGAGCTGAACTGAGCGGCGTACCTTTCACCCCAGCCTAGAATGCTGAAACAGAACAATAAGCAGTTGGCACCGATTGCATGCAGAACAATAATACGGGCAAAATTCATTCCTGCAAACAGCGCCCGAAGATTGGAATGTTTCTCCCTGTGTAAATCATGGAGGGTGTGCACATAATGCCAGAAACTCCAAACTTGTGTGTGTATGTGCCTTGTGTGTGCGTGCGTGTGTGTGTGTGTGTGTCTTCGTGCGTGCGTGCGTGCGTGCGTGCGTGCGTGTGTCTGTGTGTGTGTGTGCGTGTGTGTGTGTGCGTGTGTTTGTGCTTGTGGTTTTTGTGCGTGTCCGTAAATACACACCAGAGATTTTGTGCATGAATATAAAAACGAAAAAAAAAAAAAAAAAAAAAAAAAAATGGATGGGGAGGAGAAATAGAAGAGAGAGATAAAGACTAAAATAGAAGTGGCACCGACCCTGTTCTCAGTTGATCTGTAGGGCACTGTAGGAGAATCAAACTGACTGAGGTCGAGCTTCAGCATAACCTCCTGCTTCTTGAGGTCGCTTTGCTGATAGTTTTCACCAGCCAAGCTCACGGTAAGCAAGACAGAGGGCAGCAGCAGCTGAATGACAGAGAACGTGTAGCTTCTCAGGGCCACCACAGACCGCTTGTACAGAATCGCCCAAAACATCCAGATGTAGAGACACGGGCCAGTTACCTTCTTGAAGCCGTCTGCGAATGCTGTGAATGGATTTAAACGTACGCTAGTAGTACGAGTAAATGGTGAATCAGTCAACGTTAATAACGGGTATCTTTGAAAATAGTAAAGGTACACACACACACACACACACACACACACACACACACACACACACACACACACACACACACACACACACACAGAAAAAAAAAGAGAGTCAAAAACGAGTCATCAAATCAGGAGTAAAAGGTCCGTTTCGACGTTCATTCATTGCTTCTTGTTGCTGTTTGCATTTTAATCACTTCACTGTTGAAGGGTACTGTTGGTACCCCATCGCGTAAATGCAGCCACCTAGGGTATTAGGGCAGTCAACGTCTAGTCACAACTGTCCTAGCGGATCTTTCCGTGAAAAACAACAACAGGAGGCTGCCGTGACTGTTACCCAAATTAGAACATATTTTATGTGGGCAATTTCTAGTTTGAAAAATGGCGCAAGGCATGTCTTCTTCCTTTTTATGTTTTCACATAATATGTGATATTAGACTGATCTTACAATTATCAAGATAACTATACATATGCCAAGTTACACCAAAGCAACAACAGATCTCAAGAAAAAAGAAAGAAAGAAAGAAAATAATTCAGGATGGATCTGCGAAAATTGGCGGGTCAAACTGTGCTGTCCATGGCTGAAATCTGTGGTTTGGATGCTGCTGTTGAGCAGTGAAAATAAAACCGTTTTAAATAATTATGGCCGACTCACATATCTGTCGTTGCTACAGTACTACTAATAACCAAGACATTCACAGTCAAATATTATGACAGAAGGCAGCATCAATACAAATACAGTATCAATAATAATAATAACAAAACATAAAATGAGACAGCGACTGCAACGGAAATGGAAAAAGAAAATACCAGTGTAAAACAACAAGAGTGAAAAAAATCTAAAACTCAAACTCAAACACACACACACACACACACACACACACACACACACACACACACACACACACATGGCATTGGTGTGGCAATGGATATTCTAATAGCACTGTGATGATAACAATATACTACCGCTACTACCGCTGATACTATGAACAGAAATTGGAAAGATAAAAAGAATAAAACATGATTTAAATCAATATGTATACTTAGCACAGAGCTGTTATACAATCAAGACGAGAAATGTACCTCACCATCCAAGGAAAATATATCCATACATATAAAACAAAATTGCACGCACACGCTTGGGCGTGCGCGCATATTTATACATAAACGCATAAAATGCCAGGTATATCAAACATTAGGAAACTAAGTACTGTACGATTCAAGACTGAAAAATATGTGTTACATTCAATACGAAAATGTTGAAGAGCTTCAGATTTTAATGTGCTCACGGAGCATGCTATTTTAAAACTTCTAGGTTGCACATTCCAACAAAAGGATCTAGAATAAGCAAAACTCATCTTATAAATGTCAGTTCTTGTTTTGGGCAAAATAAGAATGCTGTTCCGTGGACTATGGTCGTTGCACGCTCCAGTGTCTCAAATATTGGGGTGATTTGTTATAGATAACTTTGTGCACTAAGATACATTTATTACACTGAAGATGCCCTTTTAAAGGTAATGGACCATATGAAATATGTCCTCGTCCAGTTAGCATTGGCGAAGCAGCACAAAGAACTTTGACTGCACGTTTGTGCACAGCTTTAAGTTTTTTGATATATACATCACTGCAGCCATCCCATACATTAGAGACATAATTAATTCTGGACATAATGTGAGCGTGAAAAAACGTATTACAAGCTTCACTGTTACAAAAGTGTCTGAGGCGAGAAAGCAAATACAAATTTTTAGCAACAGCGTTAGCAATACTGTTAATATGAGCTTGCCATTTAAGCTGGTCATCAAGAATAACACCAAGGTGACGATGTTCTGAAACCTGCTCTATTGCCTGTGAATCAACATGAGACGAAGAGGAGGTATACCACGCTGATGCTTTTGACGCGTGGCTACTACCATACTTTTAGTTTTCTCTGGGTTGAGCAACGTTGCATTCGCAGAACACCATTCAGTTACTTCTTGGATACTTGGCTGCAGCTTAGCATTTATAGCAGCTATATTATTTCCAGAAGCAGAAAGAGACGAATCATCAGCAAACATGTCCCAATCAACTTCAGTAGATGAAATACTCAGCGGGAGATCATTTATATAAATACTGAAGTGAAGAGGCCCGAGAACAGACCCTTTGGAACTCCAACTTCGACAGAGCCCTCAGGTGAATAATGTCCAGCAACAAATACTTTCTGTTTTCTTTGACTAATATATGATTAAAAACAAAAACAAAAACTGAATGGCATTGTCGCTTAACTGATACTTCTTCTCTTTTTTCTTTTTTCTCAGCAAAATCAGATAGTCAAAGGCGTTTTTGAGATCTAAAAAGACACCACCATTCAACTTTGAGTCATTTATGGAGGACAGTAGCCTGTCAACAAGACAGGTAGGTGTTGACTGACATGAGTGTTGTGGTCGAAATCCTGACTGATGTGTATGGATTACGTTGAATCTGTCAAGATATTTGAGCAGGTGCTGATGTACGTGCTTCTCCAAGGGCTTAGACATTGAAGACAAAATAGAAATAGGACAATAATTATTGATGTCAGTTAAATGGTTGATACATAAATTATGAACATGTGTTAGGTGTTGAACAATGTATGGTAAAGAAAGCATAATAATTTTATTATTAATTCCATGTTTTTGCTACCAAAAGTGGAAACATATTTACCAAATTCATAAGCTGTAATTGCAGGGATGATGAAAGTGTCATCAAATTTAAGCCTTTCTGTGCAAAAGTTCTTCAATTCATCGGAACATTGATACTTTTCATCCCCCTCTGAAACGTTTTAGTTAATGGTTTTGCTAGAGACAAAAAGTGATCGTTAAATACCTACACAGTTGCTAGAACCAAAAAGTGATCGTTAAATACCTCCACAGATAAAGTACTTGGTATATTCTGTTTACAAGAGAATGTATTTTTGGTAAGAGCATTCAGAGCTTTCCAAACCAAGCAAGTGTCGCCAGTTTGGTTGGACACAATTTTCTCAAAATATGTCTTTTTTGCCTGCCTGAGTAAATATTTCACATGTCTTCTTTGCTTTTTAAATTGAGGGTAGTTTTTCTGCTTCTTAAATCGGTCCCTTTGTTTCATAGCCTGTCGAATGTCAACTGTGATCCAGGGAGGCAGCGACCTATTTTTTACAGACAGAGAGAGAAAGACAGACAGACAGAGAAAGACAGACAGACAGAGAAACAGACAGACAGAAAAACAGAGAAATGTCCTATGTCTAAGTGGATTTGTGGGCGAGTGAGAAAGAGGAAAGTGTCCCGTGCACGTGTGTCTGTGTTTGCGCGCGCGCGGGTGTATGTGTGTGCTTGCGTGTGTGTGTGCTTGTATGTATGTGTGTGTTACCCAAGACATTGGCGGATGCGTTTTTGTTGGCGTCCTCGATGGCGATGTGGTGCGCGTTTTGAGATGTGTCCACTCGCGAGCTTGTCTCCATATTGCTCGCCACTCCTATCTTGGCGACGTCCACAGTGCCCATCTCCCCCACCCTGTGGACGTTAGATCAGCCTCATCATGCTCAGACCAGTGGCAACTGCTTAACTGAGTACCGAACGACGTCCTCATCATGCTCAGACCAGTGACAGCTGCTAAGTGAGAACCGAAAGACATGAATTACTGACCAGGATCCGTATCTAATCGCGTTTAATATATTCTAAAAACTGTAATGATATTGAGAAAAATCGGCATGTGTAGAGCACAAACAGGACAATCCGGACAAACGCGTTAGAAGTTATAGACGCATTTTCTACGTTTAAGCAGCTTAAACGCCGTATAAAGGTGGCAGCTTAAACGCCGTATAAAGGTGGCAGCTCCGGTGTTGCTATTACCGACGGTGGGTACTATTGAGAAAACGAACACTTGTACGGACAGGTGCCATCCCACGTGCCAAAAAGGACCCCAGATTATTCAAGAAATTTTGGATTGACACATACAGACACAGCATAGTCAACACCGACGGCGACTGAAGAGGAGACAGGAAACTCTCAAAAGGGAAGGGGTAAGTGGGTCACTGAAGTCTGCTATAATCGTAGTGAACTTTAATTGAACTTTGAGCTTGAAACTGACAATGCTGTTGCCATGCGGTGTCCAATCAGTTTCAAGCTTTCGTCGTCCCGCGCGTTCATTGTTGGTAAAACAAAGGACTTTCCCAAGCTAAATAACAACAACAAAGAGAGAGAGAGAGAGAGAGAGAGAGAGAGAGAGAGAGAGAGAGAGAGAGAGAGAGAGAGAGAGAGAGAGAGAGAGAGAAGAAAACAACAGTGCGTGCGTGCGTGCGTGTGTGTATGTGTGTGTGTGTGTGTGTGTGTGTGTGTGTGTGTGTGTGTGTGTGTGTGTGTGTGTGTGTGTGTGTGTGTGTGTGTGTGTGTGTGTGTAGTTGTTGCATCCTCATCAGTAGTAAATGGTGGAGGTGTGTCAATAATGTATGCGGTGGTCGTAGTTGTTGCATCCTTCTCAGTAGTAAGTACAGTAAAGACAGTGGTAGATGTGTGTCAATAATGTATGTGGTGGTGGTAGTTGTTGCATCCTCATCAGTAATAAGTAAATAAGTAGGTTGGTGTTTTACGCCCAGTGTCAACCGGTGCGGTTATATCAGGGAGATACACATCTCATATTGTATATTTAATTTTTAATAGTGTGTATGTCTTAAAATGGGTCTATATACAGTTTTAAAACCATGCTTAAAAGGTGAAAACATAAAACATAACTAAAAACGATCTCAAATTTAAATTGTTCCAAAAATATTAATTTCTTTCAAAACGTTAAAAATCTTTTCAGAAGAAATATCCTTAAACAATATGCGCAGTGATTTAGCTGTAAAGTGGCTCTCTCTTATTTCAATAAAATCCGAATAAGTAAGTAAAATATGCTCTATGGTTAAACGTTTATCACATCCAATGCACATTGGCGGTTCTTCACCCTTCATTAAAAAGGAATGAGTAAGAAAAGAATGGCCAATGTGCAATCGGGCCATCACAGTTTCTTCTTTTCTGTTTTTCCGAGGACAAGATATACATTCTTTTAATTCTGGGAATATCTTATATAATTTATTTTCCGGGAACTCATCCCACTCAGACTGCCACAGTTCTAATATACATTTATTTGTGCGTGGTTTTAGGTCTGAGAATGGGATGAACTCAACCGAGATGTCACCATCAAGGGCATCCTTAGCTGCAGAATCTGCAGCCGAATTTCCTCTAATGCCAACATGGCCGGGAACCCAGCTGAAAAGAATCTCTCTACCGTCTCTTGTCATTTCTGTATACAATTCTAAAATCTGAACTAAGACTGGATGATCATATTTTAGGTTTAATATAGACTGTAACGATGAAAGGGAATCGGATATCAAAAAAGATTTTTCTTTGAAATAATAAACATGTTTGAGAGCTAAAAGAATAGCCCTCAACTCTGCTGTATATATTGAACTGTCGTCTGGAAGCCGACATGTAAAAGGTGTTTTATTTCGTTTTGTGGATATAGCCGCCGCAGCAACCCCTTACTCTATTTTAGAACCGTCGGTGAAGACATTTTCTGATAAACGGTATTCAGAGATAAGTTGTAAATAGAGCTGTTTATATATTTCTGGGTTTGTTGTATCTTTTTTAAAACTATCTAGGTCAAAACGGACTGCAGGAACTGAAAGTTTCCAAGGGACGATGTCTAATGGGGGAGCATCGTCTACCAAATTTAGGTTAAGTTTGGATTTATCCAAGTGGGGAAGAATGCGGATGCCAAGAGGTGAACCTTTGACTCCGGTTCTTCAAATAATTTGGTGTTTTCGGGTTCAAAAACACAACTATAGGCTGGGTTTTCTGGCAGGGATTTGAGTTTAAGACCATAGTTTAAAGACAGTTTTAATCGGCGAGTGGTTAACGACGGTTCATGTGCTTCTATGTATAGTCTTTGAGCAGGAGATGTGCGGAAAGCACCCAACGCGTTTCGCAAGCCCTGATGATGGATAGGATCCAATTGTTTCAGAATCGACCGACGGGCTGATCCGTACACAATGCATCCATAATCCAATTTGGAGCGGACTAACGAACGGTAAAGGCGTAGCAGGACGATACGATCAGCTCCCCAATCAGTATGTCCCACTACACGAAGAATGTCCAGAGCCTTCTGACAGGAGGTTTTAAGGTATTGAATGTGATTTTTAAAAGTAAGTTTCGTGTCCAAGATAACACTAAGGAACTTTTCTTCTCTGACTACTTTTATGGGTGTTTTTCCCAGAAGAATGTTAGGGTCTGGGGAGAAAAAAAAAACAAAAAAAACATACTGTTGATGGAAATGAATACAGACCGTCTTAGAGGTGGAGAACTTGAAGCCGTTCTCAGTCACCCACTTCTGAACGCTGTTTACACACAGCTGCGTAGCACTCTCCACTCTGCTTAACGTCTTTCCTCTCACACACAAAGCAAAGTCGTCCACAAACAAGGAGCAATCAGTACCTTTAAGACAGCTTTAACAATGTTGTTAATTTTAATGCTGAAAAGAGCCGGAGACAGGATGCTACCTTGCGGGACCCCCATCTCCTGCTCGTGCAGCTCGAAAAGAGTGGAACCCACTCTAACCCTGAAAGAACGTTCTGACAGGAAGCTCTGAATAAACCTGGGGAGGTGGCCCCTGAAAACGAGATTCCAGAGGTCCGCCAGAATGCCGTGCTTCCACATTGTGTCGTAAGCTTTCTCAAGGTCAAAGAAAATGGCTAAGACGTGTTCTTTTTTAACGAAGGCATTTCTAATAAATATTTCAAAACGAACGAAATGATCCAACTTACTGTGGTTCTTCCTGAAGCCGCACTGCTTCTCGGAAAGAAGACCCTGCGACTCGAGGGACCACATGAGGCGAGCGTTGATCATCCTCTCCATCGTTTTACACAAACAGCTGGTTAATGCTATAGGTCTGAAATTACCGGGATCTAAGTGATCCTTACCGGGTTTGGGAATGGGGATAACTACTGCCTCACGCCACGATGGCGGAAAACAGCCAGATTCCCACACGTGGTTATAAACCTTTAAAGGACAGATAGAGCAGAATTTGGGAGGTGTGTTAAAAGTTGGTAGTGGACTTGGTCCAAACCAGTGGCTGAATCTTTGGCTCTCTGTAACGATTGCCTCAATTCAGTACTGAAAAAGGTAGTTTGTACTCCTCTTCTTTCTTTTAATGTTTTAATCCTCTGAAATTCATCAGAATAATCATCCGTCGAAGAATGTTTTGACAGATTTTTATAGCTAATACTTCTGCTACTTCCTTTTTATCGGTAATGAGATTACCCGTAACTTTTAAATGATTAACAGAATTACAACCACCCTTACCCTTTGTTTTCCTAACAGCTTTCCAGACTTTTTGTGTTTGCGTTTTAGAATTTAACTTATTACAGAAATGCCTCCACGAGTTCCTTTTTTGTTGTTTAACAACATGAGGAGCCTTGGCTCTTAAAATTTTAAAATTTTGAACATTACTCAGCGTTGGGTTAGAAAAGAACTTTCGCTGAGCTTTCTTTCTTTCTTTAATTGCTCTTTTACAACTGTTATTAAACCATGGAACTTTGGGAAGTTTTTTCGAGAAGCGTGTTTTTGGTATAGCTTTGTTTCCTGCTTTAATAAGTAGGTCAGTAAACTGACCGGCGGGATCCTCGGCAGACATGACTGCCTCTTCCGTCAGTTCAGAGGTACACTGAACTTGGAAGGACGGCCAATCGGCCTTTTTAAAATTCCACCTGTTAGGTGCAGCTTCCTATTAGACAGCGTTGCTGGTTAGGATTACAGGAAAGTGGTCACTTCCGCACAGATCCTCATGTATATTCCACTCATAGTCTAGGACCAGAGATGGACCACAAATGGAGAGATCCAGTGCGGAAGTGGAACTGGTGGCGGGATGAATATAAGTCGATGAACCGTCATTTAGAATACATAAATCCATTTCTGAGAAGAGATCCTCCAATATTTATCCTCTGCCGTTATATGACTCGTTACCCCAGACCGGAGAATGACCGCTGAAATCGCCCAAAAAGAACGAACGGAGAGGCAGTTGTTGGCAACGTGATCTGACGGAGGAAGATAAATACCTCGCCGCCAGCGCCTGCAAAGGGGTGTTCAAATGAACCTCACTAAACAGATAGGATTTATTTATGAGCAGAGCTACTCCCCCGGTAGCTCTATCATTTAGGGGATTTTTGGTTAAGATATTAAAACCAGAGAATGATGTAGTCTTGGAACTAGTTAAAAATGTTTCCTGGAATCCAGACACATCTGGCCTTCTCGAAAGCAGAGCGAACTCCTCGAATTTGGCTTGAAAGCCTCGCACGTTCCATTGGATAATAGAGTGCTCCATTGCTTCAGTCAGGCGAGATGGGTGACGAGTCCATCTCGTCATCAGACAGGGCAGATTTTGCTCTGCCTTCTTCAGCCTGTCCGAAGCTACAGGCTTGGGTGGTACCTGGGGCCTGCTGGAAGAAGTGGAGCGCCTGGTGTGCGAAAACTCCTCGACGTCCACCAGGACTCTATCCACCCTTACCTTAGCAGGTAAGCACCTCGAAGATGACGAATCATCTTTCGAGGTCGCGGTTTTTAAGGGACCTGCTGAACCCTTGGGAGCGCTTTTGGGGGGAGCCGCAGAACCCTTAGATGCCATTTTGTGGGGATTGGCGGAACCCCTAGAGGCCGTTTGGGGGGGGGGGGGGGGGTCGGCTGAACCCCTATCCGTCTCCGAAGAACACTTGTCGGACTCGCACGGAACCCGGGCGTCGGCCGATACCGCCCATGACTTCCCGGAGGAAGCCTGAGTTCCGGTCGATACCGATCCGGGTCCGCCAGAAGCACGCACGTTAGATTCAGTCATCCTGAGTGGACGATCTGAACACACCCAGCTTAACGAGGTTTGACACTGAACTGATTTGGATTCTCTTCTGGTGGAAGCGACAGCGACGTAAGTCTTACCTCCAGTGATCACAGTTGGCATCTTGGCTTCAACCAACTGTCTGGCTTCCGGAAAGGATATGCGTTTCTCAACGCGGACACGTTGAATCTCCTTGTCCTTCTGCCAGACCGGGCAATCTTTAGCCGATGAAGCGTGGGGACCATTGCAATTTGAGCACAGCTTGGGTCCCTCACACTGACCTTCATGCTTATATTTTCCACAACCCGTACACTTTGCAGCAACCTTGCAACGCTGGCTCGTATGTCCAAACTTGTTGCAGTTGAAGCAACGCAGAGGATTCGGAACAAACAAGGCCACCTTCACCTTTAGATAGCCAACCGTGATCTCTTTCGGGAGTTCCGGAGAACCGAACGTCAAGAAAAGAGTGTTGGTGGGGATCACCTTCCCCTCCTTCTTCGGTGTCACTCGGTTCGCCCCAACCACACCCTGATCCTTCAGTTCATCTCGGATCTCAACCTCCGTCATGTCAGTGAGATCCCGACAT
>OY757557.1:9024581-9047081 GCA_963584105.1 Alviniconcha strummeri
GCAGGAATAGATAAGAGCCACCCTCAAAAAGGACTTAAACTGCAGGAATAGATAAAAGCCACCCTCAAAAAAGACTCAACCTGCAGGAATAGATAAGAGCCATCCCCAAAGATGGCTGGAGGAACAGATAAGAGCTATCCTCAAAAAGGACTTACCCTGGAGGAATAGATAGTAGCCATCCCCAAAGAGGACTAGAGGAATAGATAAGAGCTTTCCTCAAAAAGGAAGTACCTCTCCCACACACGACTTAGAGGACCAGATGTGAGAGTGATTTACACACACAACTTACCATAGAGGACCAGATGAGATCTATTCACACACACGACTTACCTTAGAGGTCCAGATGAGAGCTATCCCAACACACAGTTTTCTCTTCTGCCCGCCAGACAGTACTCTGGATAGCGCGCTACGTTTGTGCTGCATCCCCAGGTCTTTCAGCATAGTGTTCACTTCCTCGCTTACTCGTCCGAAGGGACACCCCTTTAGCTGCACAATGCAGAACGCAGATGATCCAACATCGAGACCAGATTGACTTAAATATTCGTATTATACAACAGGAAGTTACCTGAATAATATAAAGACAAAGCATAGTCGTCTGAATGTTAGAGCGACTATACAACGTCTCTGCTGCACTGGACAAAACTCAACAAAACAAAACAAAAAGCAACACAATTTGCAGTATATGTTTCTGACACACCTGTGATCTTAAAATGAGGTCAAGGTCATCAAACCTGAATATGAATCTGTAGATTAAAAAAAAACAAAAAAAAACAACAACAACAAAAACAACTCGATGGCAGTGAAAGGTGTAAATAACCCAAGAGAAAATGACAGGCGAGAACGTGATGCCTTTTGACGGACCTGAGCAAAGAAGCTGAGGTGTTCCTGCACCGTGAGGAGGTCGAAGAGAACATTGTGCTGAGGACACAGTCCCATGCTTTCTCTGGCACGCGCGATGTCCTTGCAGATGTCCACGCCGTTGACGTAAGCCGTGCCAGAGGTAGGGGGGTAGAATCCTGTGACCCAAGACGGTACAAACCCCGCAATACTACTACTACTACTACTACTACTACTAAATAAATTTTCTATAGCGCTATTCCCCGCTGAGCGAGCTCAACGCGCTTGTTCACATACATGTAAATAATGTATTACATTAACATTTACTAACACATATACAAACAATCTCATAATACATACTTAATAAATTACACTAATATAAAACAAAAACTTGTAAAATGGCACATAAAAAAACTGCTATAAAACACAGAGACGTTATAATTATTTAAAACAGGTACACAATTATAAAGCTGTGTTCTAAGTAATTAGTATTATTACTATGCTAAACACACACACACACACACACACACACACACACACACACACACACACACACACACACACACACACACACACACACACGCACCTCCCCCTCCTCCCCCCTCTCCCTCTGCCCCTCTCTTTGTCTCACATGCAGACATACTCTCTCTCTCCCCACCCACCATCTCTACCGCTCCCTGCATTCTCTCTCACTCTCACTCTCTTAACAACCGTGACAATTAAAACACTCAGGAAGCACATTCAAGCGGGGGGTTAGAATGGGGGGTTGGGGGGGAGGTGGGAGGTGATGGGGGGGGGGGGGGAGGCGGGGGCTACTACTACTAGGTTGACTGGGCGTACAACACCAGCTTACTTAGTTACTACTACTACCACCACCACCACTACCCTTTCAAGCTATATAGAGAGGGTTAGTACACGGGTGGTAGTGGTGGTGGTAGTGGCGCAACCCGACTGTCTACCTACGCTTGTGCGCATGTCTCAAGCGTAACGGAGCCGAAGTCGCACAGCTCACTACCTAAACACCTGCCCCTTCACACAGAAGAGTCACTTGAGAAGGTTCATCCAGAGAAAAACTTTACAAATCAGTCTTTAGCGGCATCACTGGTCAGGTAGGTGCTATGCTTGTAAAACCGACAGAAAAGGCAAAGACGCACTCGGCGGCAGCTTTTTACTTCAGTCAGTTGCACCGCTACGGTCCACCATTTTGATTTCGGATGAACTCGATAGGGTTGCATCGTAAAGCTAAAACAGCAATAAAAGCAACAAAAGCAACCCGCATTACAATCTCAAACAAGCATACGATGCTACTCTACAAAGAAAAGTAAAAGTTTAATGTTTACATAGCAAAATAAAGTCAAATGGTCCCTACGAATTCACTGTGGTGAGAACACAGCAGTAGACAAAAAAACTTGAGTCATGTGTAAACAACCTTCGTAACCTCTGACCTCTGACCCGCACACAAATCGCTGACGTCACGAGAAAAAACAGTTCCTAACCACTACCACCACGACCCGTCCACTAACCCTCGCTATATTGTCAACTGTGATGTGGTATATGTTTAGCCACGTATTCAGTTTTTCTGATGAGATAATAATCTTGAATCTATCGTATTGACTGTTTGTGTGTGTGTGTGTGTGTGTGTGTGTGTGTGTGTGTGTGTGTGTGTGTGTGTGTGTGTGTGTGTGTGTGTGTGATAGAGAGATCTAGCAAGATAATCACCATTCCTAAACACAACGATATTTGACTTCTCTAAGTTCACAGTAAGATCGAGGGCGTCGGCGTTTCTTGCCAACAAATTTAGCTGATGCTGTAGACCTACTGGAGTGTAAGAAAGCAAAACTACATCATCAGCGAACAGCACGCTGAACAGTTCAACGATATCTGGGTGTAGCTGGACACTGTGTTTTCCATTATTCATTATGTCAAGTGATAACTCGTTAATTAAGAGAGAGAAGAGCAGCGGGCTAGTTATTTCCCCTTGTTTCAATCCCTTCTGACAGAAGAAGAAGTCTGTCAAACCTGCACCGTTGCCACATCTGACTCTGGCCTTTACAACGCGATACATACTCTGTATAGCATAATACATCTTACCGCTCAAACCATGTTTTAACAAAATCGGCCATAACTTTGCATACGATATTAAGTCAAATGCCTTTTTAAAGTCAATGAAGGCGATATACAGTTTCTTCTTGCGTAAACAAATATTTTTGAATAACAGCAAATAATGTAAAGATGTGGTCAGTAGTTGAGTAATCCCGCCTAAAACCCGCTTGTTCTTCTCCAATAGATCATATCCATGTAATCAATCTTTTGTTAAGAATATAACTATATAGCTTACTGCATACGTTTAGTAATGATATACCCTGGTAGTTTTTAGGGTCTTGTGTGTTACGTTTTGTTTTGTTTTGTTTTTTTGTTTTTTTTGGTGTGTGTGTGTGTGTGTGTGTGTGTGTGTGTGTGTGTGTGTGTGTGTGTGTGTGTGTGTGTGTGTGTGTGTGTGTGTGTGTGTGTGGAATGGCTGTATTATTGCTTCTGTGAATGTATCAGGAAACTGACTCGAAGAGAACACTTGATTGAAAAGTCCCACAAGGAACGGATTTGTGATTTCCGCGGAATGTATAAATATCTCTGGAGTTAAAGTGTCTGGTCCACCCGCCTTGTTCTCTTTTAGATGGCTGATCGCTTCTACGACTTTGTTGTGAGAAATAGCCCTGTTCAACTGAAGGTTAAACGTTTCAGAAAAGCTTTCATGCAAAGAACCATCAAAAACGTTTTCATAAGGTTCAGTGGTGGCATTAAACACATTTGAAAGCTGTTCTAACCATACATCTTTATCACTATTTCCAGTCACTCTTTTCTTAGAAGAGATTCTTTTTAAGATAGACCAGAATGTCTTTGGATTAGACCATGAGCCAGCCTATACCCCCCCTCCCCCCGCCTAGATTTTACCACATGGTAATTTCTGGGTACCTTGACCATCAAAATACACAGTTCAGGTTGTCTGCAAGTGAGCTGTTGCTGTTTGTGTCTGTGGTGCTGGTTCTAATATACGGAATTCGAAATTGCGATGACGTTCTCTCTTAGCAACTCATTTATTATGACAAAAGAAAAAAAAAAAAAAAAAAAAAAAAAAAAAAAAAAAAAAAAAGGCCATTTCCATATATTGATTTATTGTTTGAACAGTTTAATATGTTGTAGCTTTCCGTTTCTCTTTGTCTTAAATGTGTCCTTGTTATTGGGCACCGCGGACGCAGAGATATTAAGGTGCCCTCTGTTAAAACCTCAGAGCTGACGGATGTTTTCCCTTAAAAGCACGGAGTAGGACAGAATATAGCTAAGTATGCTTAGCCAGTGCCATAATTTCTTCCTTGTCCTAATTTCCGCCTCCCCGGTCCATTCACCTTCATTTTTCCCAAATCCTCTCCATACTTTTCAATTGCGTTAGTCTTGGCTGAAGCGAATTCCCGCATTAGCCTGTGAAATAAAATAGGTCACACTGCTCATAGTCAATTGATTTAAGCAGGTTCTCATGCTGAATGCCTGCAGAATATAAATAGGCACCAAAATATGTGTTACTATGCCTCAAAAAGATGATTTAGACATACTTGTGATCTGATCAATTGTTCTTTAATTTTGTACTGAATGCGTTACAGGGAATCTGTTTGGAAGTATCTTTTGCAGTTGTAGATAGTGATATGTGCTAATTATTGACCGTTTTCGCTGGGATGTTTGCCATTGATTGTGTTCTGTGTAGAACAGTGAGCCAGCTTGTTGCTCGTAAGAAAGTGTGACTGTGATTTGCCCTGAAGTGACCTTGTGCGGTTGACGAGGCATACAAATCCAAGAACTAAATAACTTAAACATGTGCAATGGTCCAGTTCTGATATGGTGGATGAAATATATGAGTATATACCAAATCTGAATGGGAATCACACATTGTGCTACTTTACGAATGACTGCAGAATAATGTTGAAACAAAAGAACCCATCGGATGTAAGATCCTCCAAAAAGCGAGAACAGCAAATCCGTCAGCAACCACAATGCTAGTTGTTGCCCAGTGACAGATGTCTTGTTTGTGAAAAGACCTGAATACAAGGAAACAACATGTTGAAAACATTAGTCAAATGTATGGCAAAAACAGCTGAGGATTCTGCCAAAGAAGCAACCAAAAGAAAACAAGATCAGCACATCCATTTGAAGGTGCAAGATACTGACTTGGCTGCTCAAGAAGCACATTACCATGCCACCTGTCGGAGAGATTACACTCGAGAGGACGACAGACACTAGGAAACCATCAAAGACACTAAAACCATTGAAAAACAAGCTTCCAACAAGACCATATAAAGATTATTTTCAGTACATCGTTCAGTATGTTATGGGCAGAATCGTTTAGAGATAAACAGATTACCACGATAAGGAAAAAAATTGAAACTGGAACATTCCACGCATCTTCTCTGTAGAGGTAAATAAATGATAGCTGTCAACACACCTCATCCTTGTTGAACAGTCACAATGCCACCATGCAGAGATGCATTGATAATGCACACCGAAAGGAACAGCTTTCAAGCACTCTTGATATTCCGCAGTTAAGGCAACTAAAACCATTCCTCGAGCAGGTGGTCATGGCTTGCATACTGTGAATGGAAAAGTGGGAGGTATACTGGACAAACTGTTTCTTCATGCCGCAAGACCTGGTTGAACTCCAGGTGGAGCAGCCCCAAAAGGAAGATGACTATCAAGAATACACAGAGCTTGAGAATCTTGATGGCTTCAGGTTTGAGGTTGTCCAAGCTGGACATGCATTCAGTGTCATTCAAAGTACGGGACATTCAGGTTTGGCAACCGTCTATGGCACAGGCTTTGGTATCTTTGGCTGAGAAAAATACACCCAAGCTATCATGATAAGCAGTAAGAAATGAAGACAGTAATGCATTTAAATATATATATCAAAGTCAGATAACAATTTCAGAAAGTCAATAATGATTTGTCAAATCATTGACGGTGTGGACAATCACTTTGGTGAATATATTTGACATTTCCTAGCTGTTCGTCTGTATTCTTGGCATAATAACAAAGAGCCTGCTGACTGCAAGCTGATACATGAAACTGTCCAGCAGTTGCTTGCTGAATTAAGCCAAATCAGAGATGCGATCAGGTGGCAGTAGGCTCCTAAACCTAAACTGTTTTACTGAGACATAACAAAGGCAAAACTGGTAAGTTTTACATACATCGGGCATGTTTCTTGCCTATATTCCGCGGGGTATAGAGTACTGTGAAACTGATTTTAGGTTAAATGGAGGTAGACCAGTGAATAAGACATCACCTGCAGCGGTTTTGTGGAAGTAGTTTATTGAGGGTTGAACATATGTGCATTTTTGTAAAAGGTTGCTTAACTTTTGAACTTGAGTATATTCTATTCCGTGACGTCATCCATTAATGCAGGTGTTAATCAAACATTCTCTGTGACTCTCTCAGTCGCCATGATACATTTGGTGGTAAATGAAGCACTTTTGTTCAATATTTTTACACGAGCATTGCACAAATTTATAGAACGTGATTGTTTTTTAATTTTTCAGTCATCATTAATCCCACAGGCGTAATTCAGGCCACCATACCTGGGTAAGACAACAGCAGCCACAAGAGCAGTGCTACTCATTGATACCAGCATGTGCAGTATTCCTGTGTGTCCAAAGAATGGTATAGCTGCCTGTTGTTTGGGATTTGTAGGGGACACGCCCATTTTAATGCATGCGGTTAAGCTGCTATGTACCATCTCAGATATTCCCTAAAAGCAGAGAAGTTCATCTTGCAGACAAGCAGATATTGAAAAGACACATACTGAGCTATCCAAAATTCATTGTCTCCAAAATTGTCTCCCCCCGAGGGGGGGGGGGGGGGGACGATACCTGGCCCATGGACTAAATCTTTCACGTTGTTTCTCAGTTTGTTTTTCATTTCAGTTTTACAGCAGTCAGACTTTCTTGTGAGCAATTTTCTGTACTGTTTGCGGAGTTTAACATACCCAGTTCTATCTTCCACTGAATTACTTCTTCTAAAATTTCGAAGAGTACGCTTAACTTCAGTTCTTGCTTGTTGGCATTCTTTATCAAGCCATATTTGTCTCGGGTACTGCTTTGTTACCTTTACTTTTTTGTTCATGCACTCAGACACACGTTTCATAATGGCAGTGAACATACTGCCTACCTGATTTATGTTAACAGGAATAGCCTGTTTTGCTGCGTCTAAATCTTTAATAGTATTTCTCTCCTTTAGTTTCTCTGTAAAAGTACTCAGGTTTTCTGGCATCCAAATAAGCCTTTCAAAGGAAAACGGCTTAAAGTCGGGGTTAAGCACAACATCATCTACACATTTTAATACACACGAAATCGGCATATGTTGTAAGTCAATTCTTTCTTTTGTACGTTTTTTGCGGAAGGTGTGCAATGGACCGCGAAAGTGCAAAATAATCAATGACGCTGTTACCAGTAGCTGACACAAAGGTGTAGAGACCTCTCTCGTCGCCTTCACCAACACCGTTAAGCAGACATAGGTCAAATTGTGTATATAGTTCCAAAAACAATTTACCAAAATCATTTTCTTCAGAATCCTGAGACCTTGTTTGTCCTTGAGCACCGTACTGCTCATCCTGTGCTACTGTAGTAAAGTATTCTATATCCAGCACGTGGTATGGTTGCTTGTTACCTGTTCGCACATTAAAATCACCGCACAGTAAGAATGGGACATTGCCATATTTTTTCTGTTATTGTGAACAAACAATGCTCCATAGCTGAAATACCATTGTTAAAATTTGATTTTGAATACTGCGGTGACTTTAGGGGCGCTGAGTAGACACAAATGAGAAAAACATCTGCTGATATACCAAACCGCTGTCTCGATAGTTTCATAGTGATTATGTTTTCAACTCCCAAATTTATCTCTTGTACATAGTCCGCCAATGATTTTTTAATGAGAAGTAAGACGCCACCAGATCTGCGACCTGCTCTAGAAAGTTTAACAGCTGGCGACACAAAGTGTATACATTTGTAGAATACATTTGTCTTCAAATCTTCCACAAATGTTTCAAGAGGGCACACAAAGTCACGTTTGTTCACGTACGAAATAAAGCCCGCATCATTTATCTTCGATCTCAATCCGCATATGTTGTATGACAGAAAGGAAACTGATTTTACCTTCGCAGCTGTGCGTGGGCCTCGGTCACTGTCCTATTTCCCAGAATTCTTGTTCTTACCTCCCTTCTGCTTTGTGGTCACAGCTCTACGGTCGGTGACACTGGTTGTTCTGGTCTGTGTCGGTAGCTTGGCTAACCACGTGTCTATGGTGGAGGACTTCAAACAACGTGCATTCGAGGACTGTCGGGTCACCCTCGGAGATACCAAAGACAGTCTCCAGGGTGTTAACGTGGCATCTGATGTCACGGGTGTGTGCGTGTGTTTGTGTGCGGTGTCTGAGTGTCAGCAGTGACGTGGCTGTAAAGACGATAATCAGGTGAGATCGCCGTCGCACCATCAACGCTTGGTCTGCTTGTTGCGTCGCCAGCCTGGGTCGTCCCGCGGTTTCCCTCTGTTTAATCTGGCAGGCTTGCCGAGCCGGGGTCAGCTGGCGGAGATCCCTGCGTGGGGCTGTCGAGCAACTGGCGTGGGGCAACGTCTTGTACAAAAACCTAAAACGTTTTTGTACCGATGCCTCAAAAAGATTGACACCGGCGCCTTTAAACAAGATCTCCTCACGCTGTCTCACAAGTCAGTTCTATCAGTGACTACAATAACCATCTCTGTTCTGTCCCTGACAAGCACGCCCCTCTCTGCCGTTGCACGATCCGTACAAGGAAGCCGACGCCCTGGTTCAGCAGTATTGCGGAGCAGTTCTGTGAGCTGAAACGGGAGCGTCGGCAGGCGGAGAGACGATGGCTCAAATCTAAGCTCACCGTCCACAAACAGATATACGACTCCATTAAACAGATAGTAACAAACCTTGTAGATAAAGCCAAACAAGCCTACTACTCTGCTAAGATTCAGTCTAGCACAACCTGTAAACAGCTCTTTCAAAACTTCAACACCATCCTCGGCAAAAGATCTTCACCTCTTCCTTCAACATTTGACTCTGACGACCTTCCGAATGTCTTTTCTGATTATTTCACTGAGAAAATCCGCACCATCAGAAACAATTTTCCTCCTCCAAACCTAACTGCTTGCCCTGATACCTCTTTCGCTGGAAATCCCTTGCTAACTTTTGAGTCTGTCACTGATGAATTTGTCTTAAAAATAATCAACAGTGCATCTGCCAGGTCTTGTGAACTTGATCCCATTCCCACCACGCTTCTTTATAAAAACCTTGACATCCTCTTGCCGACCATCACGAACATCATCAACACATCTCTTACCACTGGCATTGTACCACCTGATCTGAAGACAGCCATCGTCAAACCTCTGTTGAAAAAGCCATCACTTGACAAAAACCTTTTGAAAAACTACCGTCCCATTTCTAACCTACCTTTTCTGTCCAAAATTCTTGAAAAAGTCGTTCTCCACAAACTTCTCTCCCATCTGCAAGAAAACAATCTCAGCAATCCCTTTCAGTCAGCCTATCGAGCAGGATGCAGCACTGATACCGTTTTGTTACGTATTGTAAACGATATTCTTTCCGCTCTGGACAATGACAACATTTCTGTTCTTTTGTTGGATCTTTCTGCAGCTTTTGACACTCTTGACCACCAAATTCTCCTCTCCCGCCTGAACTCTGTTTTTGGCATTCAGTCTACTGCACTCCAGTGGTTTCACTCATACCTCTCAGACAGGTATCAGTCCACTTTAGTCAATAATTCGTCTTTGTCACCATCACAGCTCATGTACGGTGTGCCTCAGGGCTCAGTACTGGGGCCCATTCTCTTCGTCCTGTAACTACGCCTCTCTCCAATATCATAGCTAACCACTCTGTAAACCATCTGCTTTTCGCAGATGACACACAGCTCCAGAAATCCGCTCCTCTCAATGAAGCGACCAACCTCACCAAAGAACTCAATGCATGCACAGACAACATAAAAACATGGATGACGGAAAATCAGCTCAAACTGAACGACGACAAAACAGAGCTTCTTCTCTTTCCCTTTTCGTCTTCCTTGAAACCTTCTACCGTTCCCCTCCCTGACTTGATTACTCTTGGCTCTCACAACATCCCCTTCTCTGATTCTGCCAGGAACCTTGGATTCATTCTTGACTCAAAACTGTCCATGAAGAAGCACATCATAAAAATCTGCCAAACTGCTTATTTCGAGCTTAAACGCATTAGTTCAATCCGCAGGTTTCTCACTGAAGACGCAACCAAGATTCTTGTTACTTCCTACATCCTTTCACGGCTTGACTACTGCAACTGTCTCCTTATGGGTACACCTAATTCTGTCATCCAACCTCTCCAGAAAATTCAGAACTTTGCTGCAAGACTTGTTCTCTTGGCACCCCGTCATCACCACGCAACACCTCTCCTGGAAAAACTGCACTGGCTTCCCATTTCAGGACGTATTAAGTATAAAGTCGCTTGTATGTGTTTCAGTGCTATAAATGGTTCTGGTCCTGCTTACCTCTCTGAACTGCTGCATGTCTACACTCCATCTCGTACACTACGCTCTTCTTCTGACACCCACATGCTGGAAATCCAACAATACAAACGCAAGACTCATGGATTCCGCACTGTCTCTTGCTTTGGACCCCACATTTGGAATTCACTCCCACAAGACCTTAGACACTGCTCAACCCTGTCATCTTTTAAAGCCAGACTGAAAACCTTCCTGATCTCACATTATTTCCATCCTAACTAATATCAGTACCCAGTTTCTGCTACAGTCAGTGTGTGTGTGTGTGTGTGTGTGTGTGTGTGTGTGTGTGTGTGTGTGTGTGTGTGTGTGTGTGTGTGTGTGTATCTGTGTGTGTGTGTGTGTGTGTGTGTTTGTAGTGTGTTTTTATTATTATTATTATTTTCATTTATTTTTATTTTTAATAATACTTTATGTAAATTGTTTTGGTAGGACTATGCTTTACATGTGTATAGAATATCATATTTAGGTTAATATGTATCATGTGAGCGCTCAGGGCGTTGATGAGCGCATGATAAATGTACATTATTATTATTATTATTATTATTGTGAATGAATGAATGAATGAAAATTTATATATAGCGCATAAAAAACTTCCACACAAAACCTTGCGTGTTCACAGCGCCAGATACACACAGTGCATACATGTAAGCTCTCGCAAGCTAAAACTACCAAAGGACATGCACTCATACCCACCCACCCCTTTCCAAAAGTGGAACTATGCATAACAGTTAAATGTAAAATTATATACAGAGTTACAAATAATGATAACAGAAAAAAAGAATCACACACACACACACACACACACACACACACACACACACACACACACACACACAGAGTAATTATGGCAACATCAACTTCACTTAACACACACACCAGCGCCGGCGCACGTACACAATCGCCTTGACTATCATCCCTGGGTAAAGAAATGGGTTTTCAGCGAAGGTCTGAAAGACTGAATGGAGTCCTTCTCCTTGATGCTCTCGGGGAGGACATTCCAAAGGGAGGGAGCGACATATCTGAAGGCTCGCTGGTCGTACCGCTTTGTCTTGGAATCCCTGGGCCCGGGAACATCAAGGAGAGATCTAGATGCTGATCTGAGAAGGCGAGAAGGGTTGTGTTTTTGGAGAAGATCAGAGAGGTAGAGGGGGGTGTTATCATGAACTGACCGGTAAGCGGCAGAGAGAATTTTGTGGCGGATCCGTTTCTGGATAGGAAGCCAATGAAGCTGCCTAAGAATGGGAGTGATGTGATCTGTTTTTTTTTTGCATTTCATGACAGTTCTTGCAGCAGCATTTTGCACTGCCTGTAGACGTTTAATCTGTTTTTGGGGCAGTCCCGACAGAAGGCTATTGCAGTAGTCAAGCTTTAACAAAATCAGACAGACAGCAATGCTGCTTGCAGCTTTGTAGGTGATGTATGGACGGACTTTACTCAGAGATCTGATGTGGAAAAAACAAGATCTGACAACGGCTGAGACATGTTGTTCCATGGAAAGCTCCGCGTCCAAAGTTACTCCAAGTGTTTTCACCACGTTGGAGAACGGAATAGACGCTTCGCCAACTGAAAGGCAGTCAACAGGGACAGTTTCTCTTCTAGATGATGGCCCACAGAGGAGTAATTCCTTTCGATTTTTTTGCTCATTGAGTTTCAATTTGTTTTTCGTCATCCATATTTTTATCTGTCGACAGCACGACTCAACATTTCTCAACGCACTCAGCGCAGACTCAGGTTCAGTTGCTAGGCACGAGTACAGTTCGGAATCGTCGGCAAAAAAGTGATATTTTATGCAGAACTTATCAATAAGGTCTGCCAACTGCCTAGTGTAAAGAGAAAAGAGAAGAGGACCGAGCACCGATCCCTGCGGAACGCCACAAAGAAGGGGCGTTTCTGCTGAAAGGGCATGTCCTACAAGGACTTGCTGTGATCTGCACGACAAGTATGATGAGAACCAATCAAGAACGGAACCATCCAGGCCGATTTCTGCATGAAGTCTCTGGAGGAGCAACGTGTGATCAAGAGTGTCAAAGGCAGCACTCAGATCCAGCAACACGAGAATAGCATTGTTTCCTCCATCAATCATTACCAATAAATCGTTAAGTATGCGAAGGAGGGCTGTCTCAGTGCTATGACCACGTCTGTATGCCGACTGAAACTTGACATGCAAACCGTTTGTGTCGAGGTGTGCCTGCAGCTGGTCGGCAACCGCTCTCTCAAGGATCTTGGACAAATAGGGTAGGTTGGACACCGGACGGTAGTTACCGAGGACCTCGGGGTCGAGATTTGGCTTTTTTATCAATGGTTTAACCACTGCTTTTTTGAAAGCAATTGGTACAGTGCCAGATGTGAGACTCAGATTGACTATTTTCTGAAACACAGGCAGAAGAACGTCAGTGAATTCAAGAACGAGTTTGGTTGGAGCCGGGTCTACGGTCGCTGTGGTTGACTTTGACTCGCGAATGAGTTTCAGGATTTGGTCTTCGGAGAGAGCGTAAAAACTAGAGAGCAAGTCACTGGAGTGAACACTGGAAGCGAAGTTTTCTGTCGTGTCTAACGGATCGTCATTAAATTCTTTCCTAATCGTCTGGATTTTTTCTTGAAAGAATCGGGAAAACGATTTAGCAGCTTCTTGGGGTATCATGTCTGGCAGAGAATCTGACCTGTTCTCTCTGTTTAGCAGCGTGCTGAGAAGAGAAAACATTTTCTTCGAATCTGTTTCGGCATCCTTTAATTTTGCATGGAAATGGGAGGCTTTGGCCTGCTTAATGAGCTTTGTTACGTTGTTCCTTGCCTGTTTGTATATCTCAATGTGAACTACAAGGCCGGTTTTCCGTTTCTTTCGTTCCGCGCGCCTCCTGGCCTGCTTCGCCTTGATGACAGCCTCGTTTATCCAAGGGGAGCTGGGACGGTCGGGAACGACTTTCTCTTTTTCTGGTGCATGCTTGTTTAGGAGACCCAGAAGGATCGCATTGTACAGATCAAGAAGGTCATCAACACCATCGGGAGAGCCTATCACAAGGGGGGACTGAGCGATATCAGCTCGGAACAGTGATCTGTCAATGCCTTTAACATTTCTGCATTTCACCACCTTGCGGGGAACCCGGGGCCTCGAGAGGTCGGTTCCGATCGTAAGCAAGGAGTGATCCGACATGTACAGGTTATCAACATTGACAGAAGTTACAAGCTTTCTCGCTCTACACAAAACAATGTCTAAAATGTGACCTTTTACATGCGTCGGCTCAGTGACAAACTGATCAAAGCCTAGCGGGTTGTACAATTGAACAAAACGCCGTGTATCCGGGTCGTTGGGCTTATCCATGTGGAAGTTAAAGTCACCAACAACAAGCACGTTCTCGGCAGGAATGCTGTCATCAGAAAGAAACATGCCAAATTCATCGATGAAATCACAAGTTGTAAGTTTGTTTCCGGCTGATGGAGGTGGGCGATATACACAACCAAGTCGTATAGTTTGTTTGCCTCTTGTTATGCACACTTCAATGTTCTCAAACGAGCTAAAAGAACGATGCTTGCATAATCGTACATTGAGATGTCGGAAGATGAGAGCAACACCACCACCTCTTCCCGACACCCGCGGTCTGTGGAGGAAGGAGAATCCTGGTGGAGTCATCTCACCAATGCTGACGTCATCCCCCTCCTCCCTAAGCCAAGTCTCGGTGAGACACAGTACATCCAGGTCTCTCTCCACAATCATATCGTTCACCTCCAGGGCCTTGTTGACAGCCGACCTGGCGTTCCACACACCCGCGATGACGTGCGTTGCTTTCCTTGGGCGGGGTGCTGAGCTGCAGGTCGGTGAGAGCGGTGGAGACGAGGGGCTGCTGACGACAGGAGGCGAGCCGACAGTGAACGGGAGACAGGGACTGCAACCAGCGGAGACGTCACCAAGATGGTTCACTAGATGGTGGTCTGGTTGGTCACTGGGGAGGGGTGACACAGCGGTGGAAGGGTGGTCGCCTGGTTGACCACAGGGGAGCGGTGAGGTGGCGGGGTGGTCGCCTGGTTGACCACAGGGGAGGGGTGACACAGAGGTGGAGGGGTGGTCGGCTGGTTGACCACAGGGGAGCGGTGAGGTGGAGGGGTGGTCGCCTGGTTGACCACAGGGGAGGGGTGACACAGGTGGAGGGGTGGTCGGCTGGTTGACCACAGGGGAGCGGTGAGGTGGAGGGGTGGTCGCTTGGTTGACCACAGGGCAGGGGTGACACAGAGGTGGAGGGGTGGTCGCCTGGTTGACCATAGGGGAGGGGTGACACAGTGGTGGAGGGGTGGTCGCCTGGTTGACCACTGGGGATAGGTGACACAGAGGTGGAGGGGAGATCGCCTGGTGGACTACTGGGAAAGGTTGACACAGAGATGGAGGGGTGGTCGCCTGGTTGACTACAGGGGAGCGGTGAGGTGGAGGGGTGGTCGCCTGGTTGACCACAGGGGAGCGGTGCTGTGGAGGGGTGGTCGCCTGGTTGACCACAGGGGAGGGGTGACACAGTGGTGGAGGGGTGGTCGCCTGGTTGACCAGTGAGGACCATTGACACAAAGGTGATAGGGTGGTCGCCTGGTTGACCACAGGGGAAAGGTGACACAGTGGTGGAGGGGTGGTCGCCTGGTTGACCACTGGGGAGGGTTGACACAGTGTTGGAGGGGTGGTCGCCTGGTTGGCCATAGGGGAGGGGTAACACAGTGGTGGAGGGGTGGTCGCCTGGTTGACCACAGGGGAAGGGTGACACAGTGGTGGAGGGGTGGTCGCCTGGTTGATCACAGGTGAGGTTTGACACAATGTTGGAGGGGTGGTTGCCTGGTTGACCACAGGGGAGCGGTGAGTTGGAGGGGTGGTCGCCTAGTTGACCACTGGGGAGGGTTGACACAATGTTGGAGGGGTGGTCGCCTGGTTGACCACAGGGGAGCGGTGAGGTGGAGGGGTGGTCGCCTGGTTGACCACTGGAGAGGGTTGACACAATGTTGGAGGGGTGGTCGCCTGGTTGACCACAGGGGAGGGGTGATACAGTGGTGGACGGGTGGTCGCCTGGTTGACCACAGGGGAGGGGTGATACAGTGATGGACGGGTGGTCGCCTGGTTGACCACAGGGGAGGGTTGACACAATGGTGGAGGGTTGGTCGCCTGATTGACCACAGGGGAGGGGTGACACAGTGGTGGAGGGGTGGTCGCCTGGTTGACCACAGGGGAGAGGTGATACAGTGATGGAGGGGTGGTCGCCCGGTGGAGTGACGGCATGGTGTACCAGGCAGGGGGACAGGCAATGCCAGAGGCGATGCAGTCGTCCTGCCCGGGTCCCTCGTTTGGTTTTTGGCCGACTGAGAATACCGAGGTCGTTGATGCGTTGAAACACAAGTGCGCATAGTTTGAACTTTGTGCCTTGAGTCACAAACTCATTGATTAATGTTACAAAAGCTGTCAAATCCATGTTTTTTTCAAAGTCAGGGTTTGAACTGGTGGACAAGTGAAGAAACACAGAAAGTCCGTGCACGTGTGAGAACTTGCTGACCAGGCCAGCGGCCACAGCAACAACAAACAAGAGTCGGTGAACACGAATCATGGAGAAAGCCTCTAGCACACAAACACTCTCAAAAATCCAAAAACAAAACTTTTCAAAACGAAATTGTCATCAAATTATGTACACAATCAACTAAATAGCACCACCGCTGTAATCTACAGCAGAAGACGATCACGCCAGTATCAAAGTTGAAACTTACAGAGAATGAAATCCAACAATAATGTACACAAATAGTGAGAGCGCAAAAACAATGCAGCCGTTAGGCGCAAGACTCACTCACTCACTGTAGTTTCCTTGGTGAGGCGGTGGTCTGGGTAGATGTATATGTGACTGCAGCTGGTGCTGGTGGGGTCTCCGGGGCGGGGGCAGTCTCAGGTGACGCTTCGTTGGTACGGGCGTTGTCTGGTAAACCAGGAACGAGCGATCTGCCGGTAGACTCACTGGCGATGTCTTTAGGTGGACTATGGGAGGGAAGTATACAGGAACTGTTCTCAGTTCTATGTGCAGCTCTGTGGCTACACATTAGTCCACACGCTGTGTCACCACTTAAGGCGGCTTCCGCATACGTTTCAGCATCGTGAGATTGTTTGGAGGTCATCTCACTACTTGGGGCAAGCGATGGTGTCTGTGACGCAGTGGCTGCTTGGTTGTACGGTTGCTGGGTCTCAGTCGTGGTTGGGGGAACTTCAGGGGTTGTGTCGTTGTTGCCCTGCGGGATGACGTCATCATCCATCATCTGGGGGTCTTCAAAGGCTGTTCCCCACGTCACCATGCTGATTTAGTTAAGGTCAAGAGGTGACTCCTGAGCTGGAGTGATCACGGGGATGTTTTCGATATTCTGGCCTAGGATTTCGCTGCTCAGATCACGAAGAAGACTGTCAGTGCTCGGCACGGGCTCGTACTGACAGTCAACACTCCTGTCGTGCGTTGCAGCGTCCGCTTGACCGTCTGTGACGTCTAAAAAGGTTGTGCCAGGAAGGTGAAGGTCTCCATTGTGGCTGTTGTTGACGAGAGGAAAGCTGTCTGTGTTGTATACATAGACCGAGTTGTTGAGCTCGTCGTTGACAGCGCAGTCTCCGTGTCTATATCCTGTGCCTCGCTTCGTCTTCGTCTTCACCCCTGCGAGAGGCATCGTCTCTTTCAGTGGATGTATCAAACAGTTCATTTTTGATGTCGGCTACGGTTTTACGTTGACGTGCGTTGTTGTTACTTGCACTACAATCCGCACTGTAGTGGCTGTAGCCGCGTTACTTGTCGGAAGATGCACCGCCCACTGTTTGGAATGTTTCTGTGTGGTCCACCGTGTCCTCACCGTGGTGGTGGTAGTGACTAGTGGGTCCTCTGTTGCGTGGCGGTGCGTTGTTGGCACGACCGGAGCTCCCGTGGTGCTGGTAGTCCTTCCACGGTTGGGCCCTGGAGTTACTCTGCCTGTCGTTGGGTGCATAACGGGAATCGTTGTCGTTTTCGGAAACCCGGGACTGCCGCTCTGCCACTCTCAGTTTCCCGTTGAGAAAGTAGCCAACCTTTTCCGTGACGTCTGATCTCAGCTAGCTGGGAAGACTGTCTTCTCGTCAAGTCGTTGGCTACTCGCAGTCCGTTGTGGCGGAGATGGTCTCGTATCTCTTTGTTCATCAGTATTCCCAGCTTGTCACACCAGTGAGTGAACTTGACAATCAGGGGGCGTGGCTCATTTCGGCGACGTCTGCCTTTGATTCTGTATGATTGCTGAATGTCGTACGCCGTGAAGGGTATTGTCAGCTCTCCTGCGTCATTCAGAACATCAGCTACTTTCTGCACACACGCTTCGTACGACTCCTGTGCTGTCTCTGGAATGCCGAGAAATTTCAGATTGTCTTTTCTCAGGATCAGTTCTAAGCGGTCTACCTCATCCTTCCAAAAATTCACTTCTTCCGCAAGTATTCTTTCTCTTTCCAGTGCTTTTGATTGCTCACGAACAACACTGTCAATCGCCTGTTCATTTCTCCACACTCTGTCCATGATTTCTTGAGTGCTCGGGCCCGGGTTTCTTTCCACGCCTCCTCGTGTAAGGAGAGAAAGAAGTGTGAGCGCTGCTAACAGAGTCAATATGGCTAGAAGTTTCTGCTGTCTTGCACGTTTCGCCGCTTTTGTTGCACGTTTCTGCAATATTTGCATCAAAGTTGACACAAAAAGACCGATTCATGTCCTGTAGGTATCCGTTGCACACCCCATGGTGGGGTTTGTAGGTGCTGGGTCGGCCTAATTAGCGCTAAAATCCAAATTCATGGACAGAGCTCAAAAACACGTGCAGTAGGGCTGGTGAACTCGAGTTCATTGAGAGAGAGAGAGAGAGAGAGAGAGAGAGAGAGAGAGAGAGAGAGAGAGAGAGAGAGAGAGATTACTTTATTGCCTCATCAGAGAAATTAAATACGTGACTAAACATATACCACATCGCAGGCTGATAATACAGGTAATAATAATAATAAAAAAGGTACATACATATTAAACAAACTAATAATTTACGTAATTTTCTGTTTGTTTAGACTGTGGTATGGTTCTTTGCTGTGTAATGGGCTATGTGCTCCAAATTGGAGATACTACTCTTGCTGCTGCTGCTGCTACTGCTACTGTAAACTAATAATTTACGTAATTTTCTGTTTGTTTAGACTGTGTTATCGTCCTTTGCTACTGCTGTTGCTGCTGCTACTACTACTACTATTACTACTACTACTAATACTACTGCTGCTGCTGCTGCTACTGCTACTACTACTACTACTACTACTACTACTACTACTACTACTACTATTTGATCACTTTTATACAGAATTATTCTCTGCCCTCGAGCAGACTCACTACCCTCTTGTTGCATGTGATTCTAGACTGTTCCGTCAATGTTGCTTTACGTCCACGGCGACTGTGTGGACTATTTATGGACGGGGAGCCCAGGACGTCCACCTCAACCTTCACACTCAGTGCTCCTGAGCTCTGACTCTGGATGAGTGACTGTATCCTCTTATGGCGCGTTTTTAATATCTACTGAAGTGGTGTAGTTACAGCGCTATTTGGTTGTTACTTGGCTGAGTACCACGAGAAATTCCCGCCGTCTCGGAGCACGTTCTGCGTACACCACCATGCAACCATTCACCAGTCAATTTGTTCCAAGCCACAAACAGGAAAATGTGTAGTTAGTCTGTAACCTGTCACCTGCATCATCGGCTGAATGACGCGGATATTCTACGTGCTACTGCGGTAACACGGGGACCAAATGAGTCAGCACACAAAGTTGACCCTGGTGAAGAAAATTCTCCCGCCGCTCCTGTGGGGAATCGAATCAGCAGCCTTTCGATCACAAAGTAATTAAACATGATACTTAACGTCCACAGAAACCATAAGGCTTATTAGGGACGGGAAGAAGGGGAGGGACGGGTACGGAAGTGGGAGGGGAGGGAGATTATATCCCTATCGCTACACTGTCACCACCAAAATTAATTCCGCATTAAGATGGGCAGCGATAGGAGCCATTTTAATGTTTCATAATTGTATGGGACAAAGTCACAAGACAGTGTCTACAGACCACAGCTTTTGAAGAGAAAGGAGAACTGAAGCGAATTCGAACCGAGGGCCCTCCGCTTACCAGCCTAACGCCTTACCGGTAGGCCAAACCGGCTCACATTTCGATCACAAGTCCGGCGCGCTACCACTGAGCTTTCCGCTTTGCAACTGATAGCATGCTACTGCGATAACTGGAACATTTTACAATCCCTCGTCATAAATGCAAGACCACTGATACTGTGTCCTTTTTCCCTGGTTTGGTTCGTTCGTTTAGTGTTGCTTTATGTTCACAGAGTTCGTACGTCCACCTCGACTTTCACACAGCTCCTGAGCACTGAAACTGGTATGGGAAATACTGTCACCTTATAATTATACTACCCAGAGGCTAGAAGGGAATTCGTTATAAAAAAAATACTGATTACCAGTGATGAAATTACATTCTTCATTTTAAATTTAACTAACAAAATTGCGACTTGGAAAAAAATTCAAATCAAAATCAAATTGCGACTTTGTGCTAATTAAGGCGCTTAACTGATTTTGGAAAATCCTTATATAAATGGTCACAAGAAGAGGAGCAGGAAAATAAAGGAAATAAAAAAACTGTCCCCTTCACATAATCTACTGAGGCGCATATAATGTGTAAGTGGTGCTCTTTTTTGCCATACACATAAATTATATGGACGGTATTATTGCCTGTCTTTATGGTTAGGTGTACGAAGCCTATAATATTTTAACTGTCTGTGTCCGTGCGTTCAGCTGTTTAATAACGTGTCTGTACCTGTCAGCATGGTCATGGTGGTCGTCTTGCCCGCCCCGTTGTGACCCAACAACACCGTGATCTGTCCTTTGTACAAGTTGAGGGAGAGGTTTTTTACAGCCGCCACATTCGAGCCTGGGAAAACCTGCAACATGGGCAGCACTGACCCTCATGTTGCACATAAAAATTATAGTACGTAACTATGTAGATTCTTCTTCCGTCATGGAGTGGAGTGTCACGGGAAAACCTGCAACATGGCCAACACTGACCGTCACATTGCACGTATAGTACGTTTCTGTATCGATTTTCTTTCGTCATGGAGTGTAACGGGAAAACCTGCAACATGTCCAACACTGACCTTCACGTCGTACTTATAGTACGTATCTATATAGATTCTTCTTCCGTCATGGGAGTGTAACGGGAAAACCTACATGGCCGACACTGACCGTCACGCTGTACATATAGTACGTAACTAGGCTCTTCTTCCTTCATGGAGTAGCGTGTACCTAAAGTAAACGATAACAGTTCTAATGGACATCTTACTTAAAGCGCTTACCCTGCTGATCAAAGCGCTGAACAATGCAAGCGGAACAGAACACGCATAATGTTTGTACATCGAAAAGTAAAATGCTGTGAAGTTAACATGCTACTAGAAAATAAGGTGCACACCAACACGGGTTTAATATAGTTGACTATACACATCACACACACAACATGCACGCACGAACATACGCGCGCGCGCGCGCACACACACACACACACACACGCACACTCACACTCACACACACGTACTGTACAGGCTGCAGTGGTGAAGGACGATGTTTGTAAATATGCAAAAACCAATTGTCTTGAGTGTGTTTTTGAAAGAAGAGAACGCAAGCAGTGAAACAGACCCTAGATTATGATTATACCACTTGTATTTAGTGCTGCTGAATAACCATGACCTTTTTCGTTGACTGGGCACTTACTAACCACCAAGATACTTAATCACATGCACTCATATACCTTCTGTGTACCTTCTGTTTATTCGCATGCCAGGTGAGAGTTAGCGTAGGAGACTCGGGTCATTGTCGTCCTGTTGGTGTGATGCGCGGCTAATTACCTCCCTTGTTTGTTGAATTAATCACTACTAAACCAATTCAAGATTACTTTATTATCTCATTCGAGATACCATACAGTATTACCTTTCGTAGGTTGGCGATTCGTACGCCAACCTCAAGATCAGTGGGCTCACGCTCAAAGTATTTGTCGTCGTACTCTTCAGCATCCGCAGTCGTTTCCTTCGGGGCTGGTTTGTCATCATCCACCCAGAAACTCTTCTGCCAACAGAAACAACAAACGACTTTGCTAGCTCTTGACCTGAATGGGGCTTAATGTCCTCAGATAACAGGCTGACATATTAGGGACAAACTGCTAGCTCTTGACTTGAATGGGGCTAAATGTCCTCAGATAATTGGCTGACATATTAGGGACAAACTGCTAGCTCTTGACTTGAATGGGACTTAGTGTCCTCAGATAACTGGCTGACATATTAGGGACAAACTGCTAGCTCAAACAGTAAGCTCCCTAAATACGTCCGGCGCCACCTTGCTAGTGTAAGAGTGTAAGAGAGATACTTTGCAGCTGACTTGAGCTTTGTTACAGCCACAACGCCCAGCACCACCAAGGGAAGCAATCTGCAGCCGAGTCGCCCACTGGGCTCGACCGAGACTCGTTGCTGTGCTGGTTTCATTCTCCTGTGCTGAGCGCAGTTGAGGGCACGAAAACACAAATACAGTGTGTGTGTGTGTGTGTGTGTGTGTGTGTGTGTGTGTGTGTGTGTGTGTGTGTGTGTGTGTGTGTGTCTGTGTTTTTGACAGAGAGACAGACAGACAGACAGACAGACACAGACACAGACACAGAGAGAGTTCTTTATTAATTTAGGAAGTTAATAGCATCGTGAAGCGACCGAACGTTGGCGACACTCTTCCACCACCACCACCACCACCCCTCCATGAATGCCATTCTGGGGCCACTGTCTCTGGCCTTGACTGAGATTTAGACCAGCCTACGGCTTCAGGCCCGATTTATAGTTACGGCCCCTGTGCACAAGCAGCTCACTGTTACGCAGAAATCGAAGGGTTTGCATCATGGACCTGTATATAGGTCCATGGTTTGCATGGTCACCCCCAACTCACCGTGAAGCAGAAGTAGAATGGCTTGGGCATACCGAACTGTCCCGGCTTGACGTTTTCCAGGTA
>OY757557.1:9048370-9063266 GCA_963584105.1 Alviniconcha strummeri
GACATTGTAAAAACAAGAAATTTTCTCTTCTTTGGCATGCTGTAATTCCAACATTTGAGTGAGGTGCTGTACTTTAAAAAAAAAATCAGATGTATTCTGAGTAGTGCAAATACTGAATAACAGAAGTTGTAGGGATATGTGAATGATATTTTGCACGTCAGAGGCAGGTAATATCGGCATTTTATAAATTGTATGTAAAACGCCCAAAGTAATTGTTGGTATTTGACTCTGAGGGATAATATCCCAGAACCTGTTATAGATAAATGCATGAAATTTGGTAAGTGTACTTTTCTCGTGGTTCTCTTTAATATATGTATGGATTGCATTGTTTCAGTTTTAAAATTTGGTTGGACCTACCTAATCTAATGTTAGTATAACATTATTTTGCTTTTTAAATTCATGTTAGCTTTCCACATAATGTGGACTGGTAGGCTGCAATGCTGCTGACACTGGATTTTTGCATGAGTGCATTATTGTCATTTCATCAAGGACATTTCCCCAAAGCCTGATTTCCCTTCGTCTTTCAGAGTTTCTGAACTGTTGTTTTGTACCTCGTGACCTTGACCATATTGCTTTACGTCCACAGAAGCGAGATTGCTTATTAGGGACGGGGACAGTGGGGGAAGGGGTCGGAAGAGTGAAGGCTCGACCGCGGATACCGCCCGAAAAAAGACCGGAGAGACCGTGGACCACCGCTAGAACTATGGAAGTGTTACGGCGGTGTCCCCTCTCCATTGCGCAGCGACTAGTGCACTGCGCAGTTGCTGTTTCAACTGCTGTGCTTGGGCAGAGTCACAAAGATAATGTCCGTTGCACTGCTGTTGGGGAACAACCTGAAGCGAAAGAAATCAAACTTTCGCAGCCCAGCTCCACCTCCCTGCTCATGGTCTCTCTTGGGTTAACTTGAGGGTCCAGCTCCACCTCCCTCCTCTTGATCTCGCCCGGAACCCTGTAGTAATGACAATGACCTTTTCTGCTCGTCTTTGCTGTGAACTCTACTTATCCAATCACCTATAATAATAATAAATTCTTATAAAGCGTTAAACTCACTGCGCTGTACAAACATATTATCACAAAAACTACATTAACATACATTTCAGCAAACAAAACCTTAATTATTGTAGCTTAAATTACCGTTATCATCTATAAAACAACACACACACACACACACACACACACACACACACACACACACACACACACACACACACACACACACACACACACACACACACACCAAAAACAACACACACACAACAAAAACAACACACACACACACACACACACACACACACACACACACACACACACTCACACACACACACACACACACACACACACACACACACACACACACACACACACACACACACACACACACACACACGACATGCGCACACCAGTCTTCGCTCGTCCACTCATACAACAATTAACAAAATATTAATGATCTCAAACAACAACACCAATTTGAATCTGTCTTATCGCCCACCCAACCCGTGCCTCCTTCTCTTGCCTAGATCTCTCAAGCTCTCTCTCCTCCCCCCCCCCCCCCCCCCCCCCCCCCCCGCCAAACCCTTCCCTTCCCCTTCTCCTTATCCATATGCATCCATCTACATTCAACTGCCACACACAGACACATATTTCTTCAGATTCTACAGGAAGACCTGGGTAAACAAGAAGGATTTTAGCTGCGATTTGAATCGAGGCAGTGTTGGTACATTTCTTAGAGTGGCCGGCAAAGAATTCCAGAGAGATGGTGCCATGAAACTGAAAGAACGTTGTCCAAATGATTTGAGATTTCGCTTTGGAATTTTGAGCAGCTTTTCATTAGAAGATCGGAGAGAGCGAGACGGTTCATAAGTGCAGAGAGATGAAGAAAGATAAGGAGGTAAAGACCCTTCAAAATGGCGGTAAGCAAGAGTTGCAATCTTGTACTGACAGCGGAATTTTACTTGTAATCAGTGAAGTTCCTTAAGAAGCGGTGTTACGTGATCTTGCTAATCACCGATGGTACTACTTGTAATCAAACTTGTATGGCTAACATGCCTAACAGTTAAGTCCATGTGCAATTTGCATCTGTTTAGAAGCCAAAGCACCACTGTGCTGTCTGCCTTTTTGAAGCCCACATTGGTACTTTAGCTGAAGGTCTTTTAGAGTTTCTGCCAACAATTTTAATTGATTCAGTGTTGGGTACGGCACCTTTTCTGTGACTTGCTCTTCATTAGGTGAAGAAATCTCCAGAATCCTGATAAGGGATAATAGGTAGTAGAAGAAAAAATCACCTGTGCCTATAGGTTTATTCTTAATATTCCTCAATGGAACTTGCACAAAATCCTCATTGAAGTGTTTCTAAAAATGTAACTTAAGTCATCTTGAAAAGAAAAAACATGATTGCAATTAAGCCTTTATTGTCATCATGCATCAAAAACAGTATATATAGATCTTTCAGTTTAACAGTTTTGTTAAATTCTAAATTATTGACAGTTCCAGGTTTTGTAGACATGATTTCATTAAGTTTATTTTGTTGGCTTTACCAACTGCATGTCTAAATAATGGAGGAAAACGAACGAAATATAACTTAGCCATGATCAAAACGTGAGTATAACATGTAGTCAACAAAAAATTAAAAACAAAATTAAAATAAAATCAACTATTACACCTGCAGCATACGGCTCCCATATCATGTGTTTCGCCATCTCTAGAACCTTTGGCTTCCTCTGTGCTTGGCCAGAATTAAAGTGTAACTGTGCGCTGAAACTGAATATGAAATTAGTTATACACATGAGCTGTTCAACTTTGATATCTACAGATAAAATTGATCACTGACCTACTACCAGTAATCTATAGTTCTAGTTGTCCTGTATCATGCATACTTTCACTTATCATGCTTTAAGTATACTCACTTTTACCATGTTACTGGTCATTTTTGCGACAAAAACAAGAGTACACTGCAAGAGTACAAGTACCATATTACTGAAGTACATAAAGCAAATTATAGTGTACAATGCCTCACTTTCTTAAGTTTAAATCAAAAGGAAGATTATGGCCAGAACAATCTAGGCTCATTCTGTAGTACTGGTTTTTTAACTAAAGGTAGGTTTATTTTGACACAAATAATAAGAAAATGGGAACTTACATTGTTTTCATCTGCTTTTTTCTCCAGCCATGTCGAGTGCACCACCTCCACAAGATTTTCTTCTACAAATTTGACAACCACAGACTGTCCTAAGATTTGAAAGAGGCACATTTTCTGTTCCAATTTAGCAAACTGATTTAATTGTAAAATAGCATATCGAGCAACAGTTACTGAATCAATGAAGAAGAGAATGTGCTTACAAACACTTAGAAAGCACTAGCAAAAATAGAGACTTCAAGTTCACCAATTGTGTCACTCGGAGTCAGATTGACATCATATCTGTATCATCCCATTCTGCCAATTTTGTAGTTTAATAAGACCCAAACTATGAGGATCGGCAACATTTTGAACCTTACTAAACTTTACTATAAAAACAACAAACAAACAAACACTCTGAATCATAAAATATATCCCCTCTCATTTTACAGTTCCAGCTTTTCAATGCACAGAGAACTGATTTTGAGTCAACACAGATCACAAAATTATATATTGCTAACTGAATATTGCATATTTACTTAATGCCATTAATATTGCATATAACTCAGATGTAAATATGGAGAAAAAAAACTTCCCTAAGTAAAAAGACTTTTGCACTTTTAATTCAGGAATAACGAATCCTGCTCCACTGTCTAATGAATCCAGAACACAGCCATCAGTAAAAATCTTAATATGATTTTGATATTTATCATTTAGATGTTCTCTTACGTGTATAGTTAAAATGTTTGTAGATTCGCTTTTCGTCAAATCAGAATAATCAGTATCAAATTTGGCATTTATGTGTTCCCACTGTGGCATTTGAGGTGATGTAGGGAGAACTGAATTGATTTAATATCTATGTTGCATTCGTTTTAATCAAATCGTTTATATAATTTCTGATTGGTTGAATAGATGATATGTTTTGTGCACGTTTGGGATAGTCTTTTTTTGAATATAATTTTTTTTTCTTCTGTTACAGAATTAATGACTGCAAGACTTCTTATATCATATTTTGAAATCGCCAAATTACGTTGTTCGGAGAGAGATATCATTCCTGCTTCTGTGGACGATTTGCTAGTATTTGTATGCACCGGAACACCAATGGCTAATTTAATTGCTTTACTATCGATACTTTGCAGTTTCTTTAGGAGTGTGTTTGGTGCGGAAAAATGTACCTCCTGACCATAAATCAATTTCGATCTCACTAAAGAAATTGATAAATGTAATAAAGTTTTTGGATCCTGATTCCAAGACTGTGTGCTAACTATTTTTTAGAAAATTCGGACGTTTTCTGGCTTTATTTATTAAATTTTCAATGTGTAGCCTCCAGTTCAGCTTAGTAGTTATATATATACCCAAAAACTTTGTATTCTGTTTGTAATTTAATAACTGACCATCTAGTTCTATTTGAGGTAAACTTTTCGGGTTTTCTCCATTAGTAAAAAGCATTAAACATGTCTTTTCCTGTGATAATTCAAAACCGTTATCCTTCATGTAAGCAGTTAGTTTATTTATTTCCAATTGATATAGTTTTTGTACATGATTTACCGCCCTCTTATTTGTATGCTTTCTAAGAGTTGTGTTAACCCAAATAGCAATATCATCTGCATATTGCGCCACATGTGTGTTATTTGATAATACTTTTGGAAGATCATGTATAATAATATTAAATAGGATAGGTGCAATAACTGAGCCCTGTGGAATACCCATATCAATTGTTTTATTAGAGGAATATGTCTTACCTACTCGAGTACAAATACATCTTTCGGATAAGTTTTTAAAATATTGAAACATCATACCAGTTATGCCTATATTTTTCAGTTTATACATTGTATCATGTACAAAGGTATTGGGATTGAGTTTTGTTGGGTACCGTCTCATTGTGGTCTTTACTGGAATGAAATATCGGACAAATTAGCTAAACAAGGTGCAATGAAAAACATGTCTGAAGTATCATCCAATAACCTACTGCTATCATCTCATGAGATTAATTCACTACTTAAGAAGACTGTATATAAACAAATTGAAAAATTGCGATACCTTCTTGTTCTAGATATTTAGCAAGAGATTTATACAAGTTACGTTTGAATTCATGGAACACTAAATATTCACAGAATGTGACATGCGTTTGTAAGAATATTTTATCTGTTAAACACATACTGCTTGAATGCCCTATTACTACAGAGTTATTTCAGAAAAATGGATATGACTTACATGCTTACAACAATGTAAGAGATATTTTGTATAATAATGAAGTTATTACTAACATTGTCAAATCGATTGTTCATAGTCCTGTGGGAAAATTAGTATAAATAATAATTATATGTTTTTGTTTTTGTCTAATATCACCTCGATGTGAACAGACATAAAATAATGATTGATTGACTCTGAATCAGACCGCGGGCCTGAGAGTTTGCAAAACTTTGAATGTTAATGAAATATTCCAAGAAAAAATACAAATTAAACGGTCGGTTTCATGGGTATGAAACAAAGAGAACGGCTAAGGCAGTTTAAAAAAATAAAGTTCATGAAACGACCATAACGCACTCACACCAACTCGTGTAAAAACTCCGGTGTCAACAATATCGTACCCACATTATGCTGACAAGTTATATCTAGGGTAAAATCCAAGGAGACGGTCGAAAACTTCTGTACCGTTTTAAAAGTTATTTGGGGTAACAAACATCATCACAATCATTAAATTAGGTCCACATCTACCAATTACAGCCAAAATCTGCAACAAAAGCAGAGTTTCATCATATATTTTTGTCTTTGCTTGTTTCGAGTCGGCCTCGTTAGCAAGTTACAGCAATTAAAAACCACGGAAAATTTACGGGAAAAATGCAATCGGAAAACGTTGAGTCGCGAGTACGATTGCCTTGCCAACTCCGGCACTAAGGAAGCGTTCACATGTGGCAACGTCCGCTGGCCAATATCCAAGGCATGCTGCTTGATGGACAGGAAGACGTTCAAATAACACGAAAACACAGGACTTTTGCGTAGGCTCAGTCTCGCTGTGCCGTCTGCTCGGATTGTCACGTGACACGTTTTGCCCGGCTCGACTTTAGTCGTCTGTTCTCCACATTTTCTATGAAGACAAGTTTAAATCTGCTGTAAAACAACAACAACAACAACAACAACAACAACAACAACAACAACAACAACAAACAAAACAATCCTGAATAGATGAAAAACTCAAAGAAGAGTAAGACATTTGCAGAGTAAATGATTAGTTATTAGTATAGACTGTGTTACAACACACACGGACCTTCTTGAGAATGAGTTGGAAATTTGCATTAAGTTAGCTTAGTTTGGGTAAAATCCAAGGAGACGGTCGGAAATTCCTGGACCGTTTTAAAAGTTATTTTGGTCCCAAATATTACAATCATTAAATGAGGTCCATATGTACCGATTACAGACGAAATCCGCAACAAAAGCTGATTTTTTTTTGTTCATATATTTTTGTCTTTGATTGTTTCGAGTCGGCATCACAGATTGCCAATGGCGAACGAAGCCGACGATGTGCTGCTAGGTAAGCGGCCTCGTTAAACAAGCCGCTACGGCAATTAAAAACCACGGAAACTGAACTGAAAAAAAAAACAAAAAAAAAAAACGTATAATAAAAATACAGTCTGAGAACGATTGTCTTGCCAAAATCGGCACTTAGGAAACATTCACGTTGTTACTGGGAAACTAGGTCAAACGTCAATGTGCAACATGCGCCTACTCGAACTGACAATCAAAGGCAAAAATATATGAAAAAACACACCTTTTGTTGCGGATTTTGGCTGTAATCGGCAGATATGGATCTCATTTAATGATTGTGATGATATTTGTGTCCCAAAATAACTTTTAAAACGGTCCAAGAATTTCCGACCATCTCCTTGGATTTTACCACGAACTTAGTTACCTGCAACCAAGATGACTACTCCCTCAGTCATAAGTAGAAGAAATTCCCCAACTGTAAACTGCCACCCTAACCACTTTCATCCGCCATGAAGGTCAAAGCACAAGTGAGGGTTTGCGCATGCATAGATCTACATGAAGCTAGCCATCGCACCAGGACCAACCGTTCATTGGTTGTTTAGGTCATATGATTTATTTTCTAAATTTAGTGCAATGGCTAAGCCGAAGCCGCATGAGCCGATCACAGTTTGAACAACATCACACGATTATCTTCTCTTGAATGTCGGCGTGCTACAAACTTCTGTGCATGTAGTTTATCTTTTCGCCATAAATCAGAATCGGGCAGAACTCGTTCAGATACTATATACTTGATTTCAAAAAATACCAACCAAGGAGGTAAAAGGTTCGAAAACACACTTTTTGTTCGCTTAATTGTCAGGAACAATTTGGCGACCCGACATTATCGGATTAGGCGAAATAAAACGTAACGGAGATCACTATCATCAGAGCTTAATTTCACATTTTTGGTTTTATTTTTGCTTATGAGGAACTGATTTCCTTCTTTCTTGTTAACAGCTACTGCCACCCACACTGGCTAAGGCTGTAATGAGTCGGCATTCCGTGTTGGTGCTATTTGCGTTAGATCAGAAGACTGAAGCCCCCCCCGCGCCCCCCGCGCCCCATTTTTCTTTTTCTTTTTCTTTCTTTCTTTTCTTCTTTTGTGTGTGTGTGTGTGTGTGTGGTGTGTGTGTGTGTGTGTGTGTGTGTGTGTGTGTGTGTGTGTGTGTGTGTGTGTGTGTGTGTGTGTGTGTGTGTGTGTGTGATAAGCAGCTACAGTATACATTTCCACATTCATACCATAGATTCTATGAGAAAGGCGGGGCAACCAAAATGTAAGAGCAAAAACCTAGGAGATCTAGATCCAGAAGAGTAAAACGCGAACAAACACACGGATCTGCGAACAGGGGGAGAGACAACGAAGACGCAGAAATTTCAAGCAACAGATTCTGATTATCAAATGGGGGAGGGGGTAAGAGCAAAAAAACAACAACTAAGCGATCTAGATCTGGTTGAGTTTAACACGAAACAAAAACAAAGAACAGGCTACACGCATCATGCGAACAGGAGTAGACAAAATGAAGATACAGAAATTTTAAGCAATAGGTAGTGATTGTCAGTAACGAGAAAAGCGGAAGATTAGCAAAATGCAATGCAAAAGCAAACAACTCGTTTAACATTGCTCATAATTATTTCGGAAGATAACGCATCGATATCAGAACCGGGCCAGATGTACAAAAACAGATGCGATTCGGATCGATCGATGACCAACCGGCCCAGAATAGAAATGCCGGATATGGTCTCGATCTGTTTCGCCGGAGGCGGGTCGAATCTGGCTTCGTTCAGTCCAAGAGGATCCGGAATAACACATCGATATCGGAACCGGACCAGATGTACAAAAACGGATCCGTTTCGGATCCGATAATGATGGCCCTGTTGCCCTGTTCAGAAGTGCTGTTAAGATCATTTGTACAAAAACTAAAAAAATCAAAAACAGCAAGAACAAAGCCACCACCACTACTACAACCACAGCAGGAAAAACAATGAAAAACACAATATAATAAAAACAAAACAAATAACAATACTTTCTAGACCTTTCATAATCGTTTTATCGCCGTCATCATTAAGTGTGTGTGTGTGTGTGTGTGTGTGTGTGTGTGTGCGTGCGTGCGTGCGTGCGTGCGTGCGTGCGTGCGTGCGTGCGTGCGTGCGTGCGTGCTTGTGCGTTCGCATACGTGCGTGTGTGCGTGCTTGCGTGCGAGTAGGTGTGCGTGCTTGCGTGCGAGTATGTGTGCGTGTGTGTGTGTGCGCGCGCGCGTGCCTGCGTGTGCCTGCGTGTGTGTGCGCACGCGTGCGTGCGTGCGTGCGTGCGTGCGTGCGTGCACTTACTTAGTACTTGCCTTCAGTCTCATCTTTTTTTCAAATGCGATGCTTTTGGAAACCATTGCAGCTTGAAAAGCCGCGAGCAGAAGAAAGGCAAGGCTGACGACGGGGCGAATAAAAAGGGCGAGTAGATCGGTCTTATAAGGCGGGAAGGGTATTTGTCGGACGCACGGTTTCCAGTCAGGGAAGTTTGTGGATGTCCACTCTTCCGTCAGACTCTCAGCCACAAGACTTTGAAGAAGCAGGACACCTCTGTTCTCGTAGGCTGTACTTCACAAAAATCAAAGTAAAAAGTTTTTTTGTTTGTTTGTTGTGGGGTCGGGTGGGGGTGGGGAGGAGGTGTGATGGGTGGGGAGGTGGTAGTGGTGGTGGTGGTGGTGTGTGTGTGCGCGCGCGTGCTTGTGTGAGTGAGGGGGCGGGGGGGTGCGGGGGGGTGTGGGGGGGTGCACACACAAAAAAGCTACGATCACCTTCAAGCTATGTAACACAGTATGTACCCGCAAGTGTCGTCGGGTCGCCAAATCAGTTTAGAAAATTTCGTGAAGTCATCAGCAAGAATAATAGCGCTACACAAGCGGTATCATAACCGTAACACCGCGTAACGAACTCAGCGGGTGCTCTATTACGATCCAAACACGAAAAGGTTCAAAAGAACGTTTATTTATTATGACACGGACACACATAATTATGCACATTTTCCGAGAAATCCCCTTCGTCAAGCCACTGAACACTGAAAGCATTGAACAATCGACAACAGATTAACCCCCAAAAGATAAGTTTCTTTCTCATATTCCGTCGTTTTAAACTGTCTATCTGTTGTTTAAGTGTCGTGTTGTGGCTTAATGAATGAGATTTCCCTAAAATTTGCGTATTGTGTGTCCGTGTCATAATAAGTAAGCGTTCTTTTTAACCTTTTTGTGTTTGGATCTTGTTTTAGAACGCTGGCAGTCATTCTGTTTCCGATTTTTTGCTCTATCATGTACTCAGGGAATGCAACATATTAGGAAACCGGGTAGTGCTGCACTACTTCCAAAGAGTCGGAGACAGGTACAGAGTTATCAAATCACGAAAAATAAAAGCTACGTGGTCACCAGCAGGCTACATAGCAGTGCAGACCCACCAGATCGATCAATCTTTAAATTTCGAGGCAACACGTCCGTCATGAGTTCCGATAACGCAGTAACACTTCAAGGATTCGTTGCTTGATTTTTATTGCATTAAAACAGAGCCATGACTTAGCGTGCAGTTCAGACTGAACAAAGCGCATGGTTTGTTTGTTTATTGATCACTTTTATATAGCGCTTTTCTGCTTCTCTCGAGCAGACTCACATGGTCCATGCATATGGTGGGTTTGCGAAATAAAGCATAAAACTCACGCGGCACAAGATTTGTTACAGGTCCCCAAACAAATGGTCTGTATACTTTGCGGGTAAACCAGTCAGAGGCAAAGCCATCGCCTGTGGTTGTAGGGCGAATGTGGTAGACAACGTCGTCTCGAATTCCGCTGTCCTTGCTCAGGCGTTGGAAGACAACGGCGATATCCAGCTTCTCCGTTGATCCAGACCGTGTGTGTTTCGACACCATCTCGGCTTCGGTAGCGTAACCTTTAGTTTGGACTGTCATGGGAAGGAAACCAAAGCACTCAGAAAACGATTCTTCCAGATGCAGGTTATGCATCGCCTGTAACGCAGGTAAAGTGGTAATCTTACAGATAATATATATATGCCTGTCTCAGTGTCTGTCTGTGTCAATGCCATGAATGATTTGCCGCTCGACCTGCTGAACTTGGTGTGAAGATTCCTTGGGACATGAGTGTCCTATGAGCATATATATTTTCAGATGTATTATGGGCAACAACTCTTTCTCTAATTACTACAATAACGCTGAGGAGTATTGAAGCGAACGAGTCACTTTGTGGAGTAAAGGGAGGGCAAGAAAACTTGACTGCGGCCACCAGTCTCGGGTAGCTTCGTGGTCTACTGGTTAGCATTCAGGACTCTCATGCCAGCGATCGCGAGTTCAAATCTCGGTGGATTTATATATGGGTCATTCTCCTGAAAACTGGTCAAAACAGTGACGTAAAGGGTAAAAATTCAGAATGTGATTTTTTTTTTAATGTCATTATCGGAAATGAAAGCTTACATTCCCTTGTGTACATAAATATAAGATATAAATTGACAGGGTGACAGGAAGTTGGTTAATTGTGCGTCATGTTACCTCAGCGGTTACCGAAGACACCAGAAATGTATGAATAGTCGAACCGTTGTGGCCAGTTTGACTCTTGCCTTTATTTTGTTTATTTTTTATTTTACAATATTTCCGAATTAAGGAAGGGATATCTGTCACTTCTGACATTAAAAAAAATAAATATATATATAATTTCCTGCCTCTTTAACGATTTTGCTTGAAAATGTCTTCTTTGAAGTACAGACATGCACGAAATAGAAATAGATCACACATTTCTTTTCTTTAGTTTGCGGAGTTGCACTAACTTGTTCTGAACCTTATATATAGATCAGAGGGATATTTGTTTCTCGCTTTCTAAAGTTAATAACCAGTCGCACTTAAGCAATCTGTTTCACATGTTATGTAGACATCATCACAAGTACAAAAAGATGTAAGAATCACACACTTAAACCACTAACAAAACCAACACACACAAAAACAACCAAAAACAACAACAACAAACAACAACAAACAACAACAACAACAACAACAACAACAACGACAACAACAACAACAACAACAACAACAAAATCTCACACTTGACAAACAACAACAACAACAAAAACTTAATAACCAAGTATATTCATTACAAAAGCAATGTTCTTTCTACATTTTCTTGATTAGAACCGTACTGACCCCTGCTTTAGATATCGGGATGGCCAAGAGTGGCAGCAATCTAGTCCACAGTCACCCAAACCATATTCTCCGTCTCGCGCCCTGTGTAAAAGCAAGAAAATCTTTTCACGGTGTCTTAACCTGCCTTGCGATGATGTACCATCAAACTAATTTGGGTTGCAACATTTTCAGTATTTCTGAAGATCTAGTAGAAACGATTGTGGCTTTGACCTTGAACATAGCAAAATGATACTTTTGTGTGATACCCTGGCTGATGATGACCATCACCATAATTATTACGTTTGATCGATCAGAGATATTGTCCGGGCAAACATTCACTGAAGTTCAGAACCTTCGCTATGACCTTGACTTTGAATATAGCAAAACAACCTTTTGAAAGAAACTCCAGCTTATGAACATGCACTGTCAAACTAAGTTGGTCGCCAAAAAATCAGCAGTTCAGAACATGTGATAGAAATAGTCATGATTTCATTGTATGAACCCAAACTCAGTTATTGTGACCTTGACTGTGAAGACAGGAACCCATTTTGCGCACATGACACTCTGGCTTATAATGGTGCATTAAGATACTGGGTTTGGTTACGAAAGGTTCAGCGATTCATAAGATATCAAACCAACAGTAATTTCTTTGGTTATGATGATCTACCATCAAACCGAGTCTGGTTGCAAAAGACTCATTGGTTTAGAACTAATAAAAGATATAGTAGAACCCGTCACATTTTGATTATATGAGCCCACACTGTGACCTTGACCTTGCAGATATTCTATCTTTAAGGTCAAGGTCACAGTGGGCTCACAGTGTGACCCAGTATTTTCGCATGACATTCCGGCTTATGGTGGTGCACCACAATACCAAGTTTGGTTAGAAAAGGTTGCATACAAACAGTCAGCCGACTGGGAACAAATATGATTCACGAGCGTTAAATCCCTCATCCCTGAGGACACCACAATGCTTTCCCTTTTGTAGTCGAATAATACACCACACACAGCGCAAAAAGAGGTCAAACGTTGCTGCCGCAAGTCAGCTGATATGGACTTTGAGTAGGTCGAATGTCAATGGTACTGGCAGAAATAGTTCTTTTGTGTGCTTGCAAGTTACACCATTTTAAGACACCACGTCAACCACCCCTGAAGAAATGACTGTAATTTATTTCGTATCTACTCTCATGTCATCAAACAAGCATTAAAAATAAGGTGAAATGAAATTATCTACCAAGCAGACGAAAAAGCAAACAAACGTTCTTTTAGTTTATGTTGTGAACAACACACTCGAAGACACAATCGGTAACGTAGGAGACACTGATTATCTTTTCTTTGTTTGGAGTTGTTAGTAGGAAGCAACACACAATAAATATCATTTGTATGTAAGAATTAGCCACCTTCTTTCTCATGAAATCTATTTTTATTCAATCATGAACGACTTCAAAGAAATATCTCCGATCAGCTATCCTCTGCTTAGCCATGTCACAAATGAAGGGCATGAAATTGTCGCGATTTTTACCAAAAAAGACCCACAGCACAAGAAATAATGATGCATTCACACATTATGCTATTTCCCTTATTTCTCCAAACACATTACATCAGAAATATAGATGAAATTTACAAGGTTTGGTGTTTTAATTTTCTTTAATTTCATCGGGAAAGTGGCACCCTCTTTGGTCCAGTTTTGAGGAGAATGACCTATGATAAATATATAATTGTTTTTGTTTTGTTTTGAGGTTAGGGTAGATTTGGAGCTCGAGTAACATCTGCTTAATCTACTTATACGGGGATGTCTCACAGAGATCCAGTGACATGGGAATCCAGTGACAAAGAGATCTAATGAAACTGGGACCTACAATGTCACGAGGATCTACTGACACGGGGGTCTAGTGACACGGGGATCCAGTGACGCAGAGATTTACCGAAACGTGGATCTACAGTGTCACGAGGATCTACTGATGTGGGGACACAAAGACACCCGGACATTGTGACAAGGTTTTACTTACACGGGGATCTAATTGCTTTGGGGTCTACTTACACGGGGATCTAATTGCTTTGGGGTCTACTTACACGGAGATCTAACTACTTTGGGGTCTACTTACACGGGGATCTAATTGCTTTGGAGTCTACTTACATAGGGAGGTATCTTGCAACATGTGGAAAAGACAAAGCGATAGACACAGGATTAAACATACACACACACACACACACACACACACACACACACACACAGACTGAGAGAGAGAGAGAGAGAGAGAGAGAGAGAGAGAGAGAGAGAGAGAGAGAGAGAGAGAGAGAGAGAGAGAGAGAGAGAGAGAGAGAGAGAGAGACAGACAGACAGACAGACAGACAGACAGACAGACAGACAGACAGACAGACAGACAGACAGACAGACAGACAGACAGACAGAGACAGAGACAGACAGACAGACAGACACAGACACAGAGACACAGAGAGACAGAGAGACAGAGACAGACAGAGACAGAGACAGACAGACAGACAGACAGACAAAAAGAGACAAAGACAGACAGACAGACAGACAGACAGACAGAAAGAGACAGAGGCAAGGCAGAGGGATAGAGAGAAGAAGCAGTAATAGCAGACGAAATGTTTGAAGAACAAACAACAATGAACAAGAACACAACCAAAATAATAATAACAAAGAAAAAAATAAGCAAACAATCAACTAAACGAAACAAACAAATAAGCAAGCTGACAATCAAGTAAACCCAAAAAACAAGAAAAGAACACACACACACACACACACACACACACACACACACACACACACACACACACACACACACACACACACACACACACACACACACCCTCCCCCTAAAATAGAAGAAAAGGAAAAAGAGAAGAAAAAGCAAACAAGAAACAACAACAACAACAATCAAACAAACAAACAAACAACAACAACAGACAACAAAACAAAACAAAAACAAAAAACCGAAAAGGCTACTAACTAGCAATCATCAATAAATAATGCCGCCTTATGTATATATCGTGTCCAATAGGCTGATTTGGCACCGCAGAACTCCTGCTCAGTATCATCAATGCGCACCACGTTGCTCATTAATGCTACTG
>OY757557.1:9068466-9081197 GCA_963584105.1 Alviniconcha strummeri
TTATTTTGTCGGTTTGAAAAGGTGTGTGTCTGTGCGTGCGTGCGTGCGTGCGTGTGTGCGTGCGCGTGCGTGCGTGCGTGCGTGCGTGCGTGCGAAGCGTGCGTGCACACACACACACACACACACACACACACACACACACACACACACACACACACACACACACACACACACACACACACACACACACACACACACACACACAACGAAGAACTGAGAATGAAGACAGTGGCGTTTATATCTTCATAGTTCTTTTCCATTTTTTCAAGATTATGCAATCAAAGCAGAGATAATTTAGACACAACATTTTCGTTTTCATCATTCGACTGTCAGTCCGTTTATTTCAAAAAGGAGTTTGTCCCAAACATTTGCGCTTATTTTGTGTTGTCCTATGAAAATCAGTTGTTGTTTTTTGTTTTTGTTTTTTTGTCCTTTGTGTGTGTTTGAATTTTGTTTCAGGACGCTTACATTCAACTTTGCTTCACAATTTTGTTTTCCACAGGATATATGGTACTCAGTATAACAGACCCTGCCCATGTGCTGCTTGGATATTTGGGAAAACAATTTATTGCTGTTTAGTGGCTGCATTACAATATTTTTGGTATAAATCTCACAGACCAAAAATGACCAAAAATTCACATATTACGTCACATTTATTTACGTAAACGAATTGTTAGCCTACACGAAGTGAGTTTGGGTACACCAGAGAATAGAGCTATACAAAAGTTATCTATTATTAGTATTATTATTAAGTTATAAATGTTTTATCGTGTTTAGGGTGATTCGATAGGGGGCCAAATGCAGCTCCAACTGTGTGGATAAGGATCATCACACGTCTACTAGTCTGTTTGCTTTCTCGAACTGCTCCTGACATGTTCATCGCGACAGTTTTTGAATGCTTTTTCTACTCTTGTCATGTTTGCTCTGTGTATTTTAAAGGAACTCTCCTTCGGCGGCTAAACTTCTCGTAAGCTTAGAGGAGGTTAAACGAACATGATCAGCGTTAAAAGTTTTGTGAATGAAGGTGCCGTTGATTTTATAACGATTTTAGAAGAGAACTTTCCCAGACAGTGTTACTAACACTGTTTTCACGAGCTCTTTCCCGCGTTTCAGTATGACATCATTGATAGGATACTGAAACTTCTCAGTTTTGTGTACATGTATAAATTATTTTTGTCAATGTTTATTTTTTAAATCTGGACAGTCTGTGTGAAATAGTTTCATTCTCCTAACGTTTTCATAGGGAACAAAAAAATAAAATAGAAAAGGAAATAAATTGATAGTGTTTGAAATTGCCAAGACAAACAATAAAAAGATGTCTAATGTTCTTTCGAACATTTTAGGGTGGCCTGGGGGAATTCATCCAAACAGGTACGTTTGATTCCCATGCACGCTTCAAGAGCCGATTCTGTCACACTGGCTCAACCAACACAAGCTCGTTGTGGTTTGTAGACACCTGAAGATTTAAAACGACGTCATCAAAATGACACAAATTAGGAAGATGTTTAAGTGGGCAGATTGTGGCAAACACTGAACTTCAAAACAAACAAGATCTGTCAACAGTATGTCGGTCCTTGCTTTTGGTACAACCCACACTATTTTTTTTTTTTTTTTTTTTTTTTTTTTTTTTTTGCCAAGCGAATAGCAAGGCTCCCAAAGTAGAACAGGTTTTCCCATACGCTACTTGTAACAATCACTCGTTTGTTGTTTTGTTTGTGGACTGATCCATTATGAAGCTGATGTTACAGTTTGGAAAAGTTCAACTGTTGATACGTAGTATTGAGTACAGTTCACAAGGTGTTTGGGTGGTCGAAATTCCCCCAACCAAGCGAGTGGACGAATTTCCCCCATGCTACCCTATGTGTCTGGCTCAAAGAAAACGATTGCAAAATCATTTTGACGTCATTACGATATCAATAATTTGACGCACGATTATAGACAGGAAAAGGAAGAACTGAAGGAAACAATGGCTCTAGAAGTAGTTACTGATGGCAAGAATGACAAAACTGAACAGAATGACTAGGAATATGTATACAACAAGAGAACACGGGACGGGACATGTGTTTTGTTTCGTGTGCCGCACTCTTTTCTGTTATTAAATAATAAATACATTCTTTCATGTGCTATTATAAGAAGCAAATAACCCGTTGAACGAAAGCAACGAAGAACTGAGAATGAAGACAGTGGCGTTTATATCTTCATAGTTCTTTTCCATTTTTTCAAGATTATGCAATCAAAGCAGAGATAATTTAGAGTTAATTACTACCATTTATCTTCGGAGGACCAAAATAAAAAGAACGTTTAGCTTGACTGGCAAGAGACCGACAACGTAGATACAGGTCGTGGCTGGTAAACCCGGGTGACGAGGTGGAGAGGTGGAGAGAGCGGTGCACAAGGTTAGACGTCTGCGATAGGAAACTGGCAAAGCTGTTAATGGACAAGTAAAAGAAAAGGTTCCTGATACTTCTTTTTTGATTGATAGGAGTAGTCTACCGGAACCATACGTTTAAATATTATACTAAGTACTACCTGTTTGCGTAAGTGTGTGTTTCTGGCGTGCCACCGCGGGGTAGTTTTTTCTTTTCTTTTCATTATTATTATTATGGTGTCTAAAATATTTCCTGTAGTAGCATCGGATCAATACGCTGAGAAAGAATTGTCACCCAACACTTTGCACCTTGGTCCGTCGCCGAGCATTATTAGTAAACGGCAGCTACAGGTCTCATCCACTATAGTGAAGTACACATAGCACGATTACTTTCTTTCTTTCTTCTTTCGTTTAAGGGCCCACAATCAGCATGTCGATTATTCTGGCGCCTAGAACTGGGGATGTTCGCTGTAGTACTGGTCCGGCATAAAAGGAATCAGAATTAGGAGATTTATTCAAAGAAAGACATAGAATTATTCACACAATCATCAGCCCGACAACTTTATTGTCAATTGTTTGTAGGCCGAGTCTACAAAAACTTATGTAAAACAACAAAATGTAATGACGTAATACGCATTCCGTAAATAGCTGCACCCTGGGGGAGATCCCCAATCTGTTTTTAGACCACTACAGTTATTCTTAAATTGCCGCATTTCAACAGGACCAAAGCAGAAAATTAATGCTACATAATAATCGCACATAAAACAATACAAACTCATGCAAAAAATAAAAATAAAATAAATCAATAAATAAATCGTTTTATAGTCAAATCTGCGTGGGCCAGTCCCTTTAACAAAGGCTAACATGATATTATGTCATTATTGCAATGAGAGCACTAAATATGAGGCAGTAGGAGGCAGTACATACCTCCAGCATTAAAACAGCGGAACAAAATGGCAGATATTTACTGGCCCTATATTCCAGGGTTCTAAAGGCATAGGGTCAGGTGCATTCTATTCTCGCGTTACAAGCTCAAAAGAAATACGTCACAATATGAGTCACAATCTAGTACGTGTCAGCCTTAGAAGCCTGCGGGTTTTGGGGCATTTTACGACATAATAAGGAAGTAAAAGCAACAGTTAATTCCTGTGTGGTTTCATTTGTGAAGTCTGGCTGCCTGGTATCCACTGGTTCGTAATGCTTACTTTGGACTGATTAAAATTCGGTAAGTATTAGAAGAAGAAGAAGAAGAAGAAGGTCAAAAATCCGCAGCGGTTACCATAACTTTTTTTACAACCATGCAGACTTCTTCCGTTGGTAGAAGGCGAGCACCTCCACTATGCAGTTTCTTACTGTTGTTGAGCGGTGAGTAAAATCGTGTAAGCGCGCGTCGTTGACTTCGAGTAGGCTGCCTTGGCTGACTGACTGATTTGAGGTACCCGTTGATATGGACGAAGACAGGTAAGGTTTCGCGCTGGCCTTGATCTTGATCTTGATGGTTACGTCGACTTGGGCCATGTCCTGGCATAAATGTCGACGGAAAAAACATCAAGCTGACCAGACTACGGCACAGTAAAAACACGTCTTTACGAAGGCAGCAGCTGACTCTTTGGCTATGGTTTCAAACAGAACGTTGGGGAAACCTCTCAGAGACAGGGTGGAGCGTATAACATACCCCCCCACTCCTCACCCCCAAGAAGGAGGAGGGCCCCTCCTCCTTCGGCTGCATACGTAGGCTACCATCTTAAACTGAATCTGCGGTCGCTGCCACAGTGGAACCAGTTTCCGCGGTGGCACACCAGAACCGTGGACGACTTGATCCATCAGATTGAACGTTTTGTGCCACCAACTCAAACTCACTAAATTAGTGCTTGGTACCAAGCCATAATGTGCCTTTAGTGCCACCAGTCAAATTGACTGAATGGGTGTTTAGTTCCAGGTCATAGTCGGCGTTTAGTGCTACCAGTCAAACTGACTGAATGAGTGTTTAGTTCTAGGTCATAGTGGCTGTTTAGTGTAACCAGTCAAATTGACTGAATGGGTGTTTAGTTTCAGGTCATAGTCGGCGTTTAGAGCCACCAGTCAAACTGACTGAATGAGTGTTTAGTTCCAGGTCATAGTGGGTGTTTAGTGCAACCAGTCAAACTGACTGAATGAGTGTTTAGTTCCAGGTCATAGTGGGTGTTTAGTGCAACCAGTCATACTGAGTGATTGGGTGTTTAGTTCCAGGTCATAGTGGGTGTTTAGAGTGACCAGTCAAACTGACTGAATGGGTGTTTTGTTTCACCTCAGCGGAGGCTTTGTCCCACCTCGCAGTAGGGTCATTCTCCTGAAAACTGGACCAAAGACGGTGCCGCTTTCCGATGAAATAAAAATTGAATTAAAACATGAAACTTTTTAAACTACTGCTATACTTCTGATGTAATGTGCTGGAGAAATAAGGGAAATGCGACAGTAGGTGAATGCATCATTATTTCTTGTGCTGTGAGTCTCTTTTGGCAAAAATTGCGACATTGTCATGGCCGCCATTTGTGACATGGCTAAAGGAAGGTTAGCTGATCGCAGATATTTCCTTGGAATCGTTCAAGATGGAATAAAAACAGGTTTCATGAGAAAGAAGGAGTCTAGTTCTTACATAATAATGGTTTTTATTGTGTGTTGCTTGCTACTAACAGCTCCAAACAAAGGAAAGATAATCAGTGTCTCCTACGTTACCGATGGCATCTTCTGAATGTATCGCGATATTGTGACTTGTTCACAACTGAAACTAAAGAACTTTTCTTCTTCTTTTTTCCATCTGCTTGGTAGATAACCATATTTCACCTATTGTTAATGCTTGTTTGATGACATGAGAGTAGTGATGACATGAGAGTAGATACGGAATAAATTAAAGTCATTTCTACCGGGGTAGTTGACGTGGTGTCTTAAAACGGTGTAACGTGCGAGCACACAAAAGAATTATTTCTGCTAGCACCAATGACTTACGACCTACCCTTTGATAGCAGACGCAGCAACAGGAGTGGAAGATTTTCACTTCCGAGAACAAATACAAACCGTTATAAAGCCCCGTATATAACCCTCGGCTCTGTCAGTTTTTAACGAAAATTATACCAGTCACTGAGTGTGCGCATGCGTCTAGACGTCTGTTGAGGATGATAACTTTCTAGGGGAGGGTTGGGGATGTGTGAACCTAATGATTTTTATTTGAGAGTTTTTACGCATTGGTTTGACAGAGAAAGCATTATTCCAGGTAATTTTGGGTTTGCTATTAGTGTATGCAGATTGAGAGAAAGGGGGTGTATGTCTAAGAGCGTGTAGGTGCGTGTGTTTCATGACTTAGAGTTATTGAGATATGTTCTTCGTTGTCCGATCGAACGACAGCTTTAATTTCCCGCTGGGATGAATAAAGTGTGTTGTTATTGTTGTTGTTATTGTTACCCTGAAGTACGGGTCCACATCAGCTGACTTGCGGCAGCAACGTTTGACCTCTTTTTGCGCTGTGAGAATGGCCCAGTAGTTTTTTTGTTTTTTGTTTTTTTGTTTTTGTTTTTTAAATATTATTTTGTGTTTCGTCACAGCGTACGTGTTGTTCCACCACACACTATATATATATGATTAACATAATTATACTGACTGGAATATATATATATAGTCCAGTAGGTATAATTATGTTAATCATCCCCCACAGGGCAACTACCCAACACATTAGGATCTGTTGGTGCCGAGTATGCTCGACGTAAATAAGCCTAGAATAGTCCAGTAATCACAAGGTTTGAAGCCAGACGCCTGACATAGCCCAGTGAACACAGCTTGTGAATGTTTGACAACAACCTTCACTTGAATTGTGAGTGAAGGACAGTCTCACACTTACTACACTTCTGTTCAAACCACTCCAAGCTTTCATGAAGCAATTTCCTGTGCCTCACCCTCACTCTTTCTTTCTTTCTTCTCATGTTGCAGACAGTTGGATATCCTGCCTCAGTTATTCGTGCTGTCGTTCGACACTCCACCTCTGGAATCAGAGTGTTGCCTTTCCGTCACAACCCTTTGAGCAGGTGTCATATATCCAGCGCAGGACCGGTGAACCTGGTCACTGGACTGTAGGATCACTGTGGAAGGAACTCCGCCATTCTGAATTACTGATAACTCTTTGACAAGCATTAACTGTGGTACTCTTTGGCAAGCATTAACTGTGGTACTCTTTGACAAGCATTAACTGCAGTAGCTCTTTGACAAGCATTAACTGTGGTAGTTCGGTTCAGAGGCACGCATTGTTGTTGCCTTCTCCCATTGAAGACGTAATGGATGTGTGCCAGACAGCAGATATTTGCGGAATGCTGCTGCCGTAGAATAACAGCCCAAACCCGAAACGTTTGTGACGTTGTTAAAAGAAAGGAAGAGAGTCGTGAAACACTGACTTACCAGCTCACAAATACCGTAACAACCCCGTGATGCTAATGTTTCTCCACAAAGTCATCCTTGTCGCTCCCAACGTATCTCAGACAGCAGGGTCGTGACACTGACAAGTATGGGTTTCTTTCAGCAGCTCCGACTGCTGATGTGGAAGAACTGTATCCTGAAAAGACGCCAGTGGCTTTGTGTCATCTGCGGAGAATTTATCATTCCAGGGTTCTTGTTTGCCATCCTGCTGCTAGTTCGCTATTTACTCGAACCTCAGAGTATAAACGAAGCAACGACTTTCAACGTCACGGAGGTCTACGATTTGTCACTGCAGATTCCGGAACCGGGGAGAGATCCGCCGTATAATTATACGTACACTGTTGGCTACAGCCCAGCCAACACAAGGAGCGGACTCGAAGAAAGTGTCATGAAGAGAGTGAAGCAGAAAATGGTCCGTCTAACAGCTCTGCACGAGAAGCGTTGCAACCTTACCAAAAAACCCAGGTGCATCACTTACGAAGGTATCCCAGCTACTCTTCTTATTTATACCTCGTGTCCAAGAGGTTAATCTGCATGAACATAAGGGTCATACACACGCACGCGTGCCCCCCCCCCCCCCCCAAAAAAAAAAAAAAAAGAAGAAGAAGAAGAAGAAGAAGCTTTGAGCTAATTACTAGATGTGATTTCGACGCAGTAAAGATAATGAGCAACGTGGTGCGCATTGATGATACTAGGCAGGAGTTCTGCGGTGCTCATTATTGTCAGAAGTGAGCAATGCTACCAGGAAGGGGGGGAAAAGAGAAACATATAAAATATTCAGATTATGCCGGTGGCTAAGTAGAGTCGTTATTGTTAATTCCTCTCAACTCGCTTCAACTGTAGTGCATAATCAGCAGCTGTTCTTTCTCTCAACTCTCGCTTATCACGGAGTACGAGATGAAAACACGCAAAAGGTTAAAAGAAACGTACATAACGGCACACATTTTCCAGGTAGACTCCCTTTTCAAGGAACAAACGTCGACAGCTACGGGGCAAAAGATGAAAGAAGAAAAATGAAATTACTAAAACCAGAATGGGTGCTGTGGACTAAGTAATAACTTCCCAAACGATGCCACTATGCCACAGTCGCAAGAATAAGACAGACAGACAGACAGAGACAGACAGACGGACAGACAGAGAGGTTTTGCCTCTTTCTAAGTCCTCGTAGCTTTACCACTATCGATGTCAGTTGTTCTGCTCACTTCAAAGACCTGAACGTTAGTGCCCCCAAACAGCCTTGCACAAAAACCTTAAGCCTTAACTGAGCCAATGTTTGTTCGCCGAACATACTTCGGACAGTTTGACGAACTATGATTCGTTTCTTAATTGAACTTTCAGTTCGCCGAACATGGTTCGGACAGTTCGACGAACTTTACTTCGTTCTCAACTGGCTTGTAATGAGATGCAAGCTTCGGCCCGAACTTGCGGCAGACGCGCAGCAGACAGCATGGTCAAAAATGTAGGCTAAAGTCAAGTCATTTAATCATCCCTCACAGGGTAATTCAACTAACTACTATCTCATTCTCGGTCCCCGAGACAAGGCTGTGCCTCCCACAAGTCAGCAAATAAACAAATTCCCTCCGAAGCGAGTGAAAAACCCAGCGACACCGTCATCCATTTTTATTTTCATTTTTTCTTCATCCACAGGAGAGCTCTGCTCTCAGCCAATCAGAGGCAATGTTCGACGAATAGGGCGAATGTTCCCAGAACATGTTGAGCGAAGCTTTTTGGACCCCGAATATAGCTTCGTCGCAATTTGACGAATACTCCCCACCAGGTTCGCGAAGAAAGCTTCGCCCAATTAAGAACCACCTAGGTTCGCCGAATACTTCCAACTAGGTTCGCGAACAAGCATTCGCCCAATTATGAACGGGCTTTAGTGAGCTGTTCAACAATTATTATTGCCTATCAAAGTTACTGAGCAATGATGTTGCTCATTATAGCCTTAATGTCAAATCTAGGCTGCATTATGCCGTTAGAATGATTGCTAGTTAATTAATTAGAATTTTTTTTTGGTTTTTGTTTGTTTGTTGTTGATTGTTTTGTTTTGTTGTTGTCGTGTGTGTGTGTGTGTGTGTGTGTGTGTGTGTGTGTGTGTGTGTGTGTGTGTGTGTGTGTGTGTGTGTGTGTGCGTGCGTGCGTGTGTGCGTGCGTGTGTGCGTGCTTGCGTGCGTGCTTGCGTGCGTGCGTGCGTGCGTGCGTGCGCGTGCGCGCGTGCGTGCGCGTGCGCGTGTGTGTGTGTGTGTGTGTGTGTGTGTGTGTGTGTGTGTGTGTGTGTGTGTTTAATCCTGTGTCTATCGCTTTGTCTTTTTCACATTTTCCAAAATACCACCCAGTGTATCTGTCCGCCAGGTTGCTATCCGCGTGTTAATTTTTATATATGATGATCAGTGCCAGGCCATCTTACCGAACTCCCAACATACAGATCGTAATCTCCCCCCGCCCCTCCCCCCCCCCCCTTTTTTTTTCTTTTTTTTTTTCTTTTCTTTTTTTCCTGACAGAAATCACATGGTTTTTCAACTTTGCTCGATAACAGCACTTAACTGCATGAGCTTTACCCATTGACACCTTGCCCTTGTTTCAAGGCCACATCTGCTTCATCGTGAAACTGATGTTAAGGGGAAGGATCGATATGAAAATCATGATTATTCATGACCGAAGTTGGCGCCGATACTGAAATCTAATCACTGGAGCGGGCCGTTGAACCTATCTGTCACTGGATCCCGCTGCCATTGGATTCCCGTGTCAATAGATCCACGTTTGCTTTAGGTAGCACTTTATATCGTTGGATCCCCGTGTCATCAGGTCCACGTGTCATTGGATTACTGTGCCATTAGGTCCGCGTGTCACTGGATCCCCGTGCCATTAGGTCCGCGTGTCACTGGATCCCCGTGCCATTAGGTTCGCGTGTGACTGGATCCCCAGTCATTAAGTCCGCGTGTCATTGAATCCCTGTATGATTAGGTCCGCGTGTCACTGGATCCCTGTGTCCTTAGGTCATCGTGTCACTGGATCCCTGTGTCATTATGTCCGCGTGTCACTGGATCCCTGTGTCATTAGGTGCGCGTGTCACTGAATCCCTGTGTCATTAGGTCCGCGTGTCACTGGATCCCCCTGTCATTAGGTCCGCGTGTCACTGAATCCCCCTGTCATTAGGTCCGCGAGTCATTGTCTGCGTGTCACTGAATCCCCGTGTCAATATGTCCGCGTGTCACTGGATCCCCATGTCATTAGGTCCGTGTCACTGGATCCCTGTGTTATTAAGTTCGCGTGTCACTGCATCCTGGTGTCAGTAGATCCCCGTATCACTGGTTGTGCATGTATAGATCCCTTTGTCAGAAGAGTACAGTGTCACTGAATCTTCTTGTTACTGAATCTCCGTGTCAGTAGACCTCCGTGTCAATAGATCCCCGTTTCAATGGATTTCCGTGTCATTTGATCCCCGTATCACAAGGTCTGCATGTGTCAGTTCCCGTGAAAGTGAATTCCCGTGTCAATACAACCCAAAGCAAATAGATCCCTGTGTCAGTAGAGCCCAAAGCAAGTAGATCCCCCTGTCAGTAGAGCCCAAAGCAAATAGATCCCCGTGTAAGTAGACCTCAGAGCAAATAGATCCCCGTGTCGGTAGACCCAAAGCAAATAGATCCCCGTGTAAGTAGAACCCAAAGCAAATAGATCCCCTTGTAAGTAGACCCCAAAGCAAATAGATCCCCGTGTAAGTAGACCCCAAATCAGGTAGATCCCTGTGTAAGTAGAACCCAAAGCAAGTAGATCCCCGTATGAGTAAATACCAAAGCAAATACCAAAGCAAATGCATCCCCGAGTAAGTAGAACCCAAAACAAGTAAATCCCCGTGTGAGTAGACCCCAAAGCAAATAGACTCCCGTGTAAATAGACCCCAAAGCAAACAGATCCCCGAGTAAGTAGACTTCGAAGCAAATAGACCCCCGTGTCAGTATATCAAAAGCAATTAGACCCCCGTGTTAGTAGACCTCAAAGCAAGTAGATCCCCGTGTTAGTAGACCCCAAAGCAAATAAATCCCCGTGTAGCTACACCCTAAAGCAATTAGACCAGCGTGTCAGTAAACACCAAAGCAAGTAGTTCCCCGTGTCAGTAGACCCCTAAACAAATAGATCCCCGTGTCAGTAGAACCCAAAGCAAATAGATCCCCGTGTAAGTAGAACCCAAAGCAAGTAGATCCCCGTGTAAGTAGGCCACAAAGCAAGTAGATCCCCATGTAAGTAGACCCCAAAGCAATTAGATTCCCGTGTAAATAAAATTATGTCACAATATCCGCGTGTGTGTCCCCGTGTCACTAGACCCCAGTGTCAGTAGATCCTCGTGACATTGTAGATCTCAGTTTCTGTAGATCTCTGTGCCACTGGATTTCCATGTCACTGGATCTACCGTTTCAGTAGATCCATGTGCCGTTTTGGTTAAAGCAAATGTCACTGGAGCTCCCAGACCTACCCTAACCGTAGAAAATAAAAATAAAAATCCACAGAAATTTGACCTCGTGATCGCTGGCATGAGAGTCCTGAATGCTAACCAGAAGACGACGAAGCTGCCCGAGAATGGGAGCCGCACTTAACTTTTGTCACCCTCCCTTTACTTCACAGAGTGGCTCGTTCGCTTCAATGTCCTCAGCGTTATTGTAGAGAAAGGGTTTTGGTTACGGCCAGTTATGGCCGTTGCAGCCAGCGTGCAGCCAGAATCGGCCCGGATCGTATATGCCAGATCCGACTTCCCGCATCTGTTTCAGTTCCGTTTGTCCAAAGAAGGCATGGATCATATTGCGCGAAACCAACCCGGATCCGATCTGGCTGGCCTGGTCAGAGTTTGGCCAAACGTATCTGGTCTGGAAGCAATCTGGTGTACAGGAATCATCGGGTCTGGTTTCTGGCAGGACGCAACCGGCTGTCTACCATTTTCCCACTTTCAGACTCGGTTCCGTTCTTACACAGACGACTGTGTCAATATTGTGCAAAAACAGTCCGGATCCGATGGAGTTCTGGCTGACTGTGTCAGGTTTTGGCCAAACGGATCCGGTCCGGAAGCAAGCCAATGTGCAAGAATCATCCCTATATCCACCCAAGTAGTGTAGTTGTAGCGCTGTTTGCTTCTTACATGGCTGGTGCCACTCGAAGCTGCTGCCATCTCAGCGCGTTCTGTGTCACCATACAACCATGGGTATGTTGCAACAGGTGAACTGTACTGCGTAGTGTTTGCACAGCATGCAAGTCACGAGATGAACTGTACAGGGGAGTTTACAATAAATAAAAAAATCTGAGCAGTCTTCAACACACACACACACACACACACACACACACACACACACACACACACACACACACACACACACACTGGCACATTCACTCACACACATTCAGTCACTCACTCACGCACGCACGCACGCACGCACGCACGCACGAACGCACACACACACACACGCACGCGCGCACACACGCACCCCCCTCCACACACACACACAACACAAACAACACACACACACACTCACACACACACACACACACACACACACACACACACACACACACACACACACGCACCACCACCACCACCACCACACACACACACACACACGCACAAACACACACAACACAAACAATACACACACACACACACACACACACACACAGCAGTATACAGAGATTTAAATTAGAAACTAACACAAGAAAAGTATATAATGTGGTCTGAACACTGTGCTTGTGATCTTTGTGAGAGAAGAAACGTGCACGTTTTGTTTTGTGTTGTATGTTTCAGGAACTGATCTGTAACGTTTCCACAGAGATCACCACTCCAAGATGTCTGGTTTGTTAAATAAAATGTGACCAACACTGTGCATTTTGAATTACCTCGTTTCATGTGTGTGTGTGTGTGTGTGCACACACATGTGCATGC
>OY757557.1:9081397-9107038 GCA_963584105.1 Alviniconcha strummeri
GTGCCGGTTCACAGCCTTGGTGTCGGTTTTGACCAAACTTGGACTCACGGGCAGAGTGGCTTAATCTAGAGCTCCGCAGAATGAGTCAGTACCTTCCGTCATTGTCTCACCACAGACACAACGGGGCCCCGATCCGAGGATAATCATTCATTGTCCTTATTGCCATCTGATTATTTCTAGCCAGAACGTCGGGACTAAAGCAGATTGTTGGTTAATTTGTGTTAAGAGTCCTTTGTCGGGATTATACTTTCAGCTTTAGTAGTATTCGTGACATCGACATACTTCATTATTCAAAACCCGACCTCGGAGTGCACCTGCCGGACTGGCGGTTAACACTGCATTTGTATGTATGAACTGAATCAATCACAGGTGTGGCGGTTAACACTTCACTTGCATGTATGAACTGAACCAATCACAGGTGAGGCGGTTAACACTGCACTTGCATGTATGAACTGAACCAATCACAGGTGTGGCGGCAAAACGGTTGCGCGCGCTATTTCTCGCCCAGCATTGGTTGAGGAACAACAAATACAAATAACTACAGATGCAACCAAATCCATTAGCTGTGCTTCTGTCCTCTCATGAATTGACTGTCCAGTAACTCTGTTCTAGCTGGACTCCCAGACCGTTTTCTAGACAGATCCAAAGGAAAGAAAAGAAAACAGAAAGTCAGAATAATACCGCGCGTATTGTCTGCAGCTTTCAAAAGCATGGCAATGTTTCATCTCATCTTGGCCTTCTCCACTGACTTCTTATTAACCCCAGAATAACTTACAAACTCTGCTCATTTTTGCTTTTCAGTTGTTACTGCACAGTAGGCCCAGCATAGCAATCTGCCCGAGTGTTGACCACATATACCCTTCTCGTCTGCTTCATTCCACTTCTGATACCAGACTATTACAATCCTATAAACCTTAGAGGGGAAAGAAAACAAAATATTGGCCGTGTGTGTGTGTGTATGTGTGTGTGTGTGTGTGTGTGTGTGTGTGTGTGTGTGTGTGTGTGTGTGTGTGTGTGTGTGTGTGTGTGCCAAGCTTGCCTATGTTTGAACCGGTGTTTATGTGTACATTCTTTGTTAGCTGTTTGTTAAACTGATGACAGTCTCTATCTCGATGTGCTCTATGTGTGCTCTGTTATGTTTGCTCATCGCTTTGAGCCGCAGGGTAGGCGCTTTAGAAATGTCCATTATTATTATTATCACGTCAGCGCCTGCGTGCAAACACGTCTCTCTAGACAAACCCACTGGCTGTGCAAGCACCATTGTAACGTCAGCAAGCACGGACCACGTGCCAGTGCTGTTTTCCAAAACAACGATCGAGCGGCTTGGGTCTGTACAGCTGGAAGCGCGAGTTCCAACACACGTTTGGTTGTCTGGGCCACTCCGCTTGTCTAAGTGGGCGGAGCTATTTCGGCGTAAAAACGAGACGTCAGTTAAAATCGCGGCTTTCCGGCTCTGGATTATCAAACTGCCCCATTACAGCCCTTTTGGTGGAATACCCGCCGAAATGTGCCCTAGGAATGGTCGAAGAGAGTCTGTTTAATTCGTGCCGTTTTCTCGGAGTTGAGGCCGTTCGATCTTTACCTTAACACAAGCAGCCCACATTGGGTTCCATGCTTTAGACGGATGGCATAGGTACCCAGACAAAATGGCCAACAGGACGTAGGCCTTCGCAGTCTTTCGCCAGAGATCTAGCTTGGTTTCCACGATAAACCCGTACAGTTTCGTCAGTGGCTGGGGTTTAGAAGAACGGTGCGGGCAACGCCCTAACCAGAATGGCCAACACTCGCAGTGTTTCTCCGGAGTTCTAGCTGTTTGATCCCTGCTTTAAAACAAACGTAGTTTACCTTCTGTGGCCAACAGGACAGGGAATTTATTATTAATTTTGTTTAAAACGAAAAGAAAAAATATGCCACGAGGGTTGACCGCTAGAACCCGGCGTCTCCCTTAGTATTTTCACTAAAGATACAGTTCTAGCTGTCAGTTATATTTTCCAGGAGCTGCCACACTACGATAAAACAAATAAAAATAAAAGTTATTATTTTTACGACAAACTTGTTTACGTCATGTTTGTCGTAACAACACCCGTGTTTGTTGCGACAAAACTCGTAGTTGTGGCATCTCCCACCAGTCATAGTCTACACTCTGCCGGAGCTACCTTCGAGATGAAACCAGCGTAGGATAATTTCGGTTCTGTGTCTCAGACGGATGGTACAACCCCCCTGCTGGTGTGGCCAACAAAACCCAGCCGTCTGGGAAGTACCCCGAGTACATGCTGTTCGACATCGAGCAGGACCCAGAGGAGGACAACGACATCAGCGGAGAGGGTGGAGAGACGCAGAAGATCATGCAGAAGATGAAGAAGAAGCTGGCCGGCTACAAGCTCGGTATTCAGGAAACGGTCCAGCCCAAGAAAGTTAAGGCTGGAAATCCGAAATATCATAACGGAACCTGGGTGTCTGGGTGGTGCTAACTTGGTACCCCCCACATCCCTCACTTTGCTTTAGGACTGAGAGGGTAGAGGGTGTGGTTGGTCGGGGCGGGGGTGAAGGAGGAGGGTGTGGTTGGTCTTGGGGCGGGGTGAGGGTGGGGGGGGGGGGGGATCATTTGCGTACAGCGAGTTTCACAGTGTCATAATTATGTCACTGACGTCAAACTCTCCACGCATCAGTCTACGTCATCCTTCCTCTTTACCTGGCTGTAACTGGTCTGAGCTGCTAACTAGCAGTTTTTCGTTCGTGCGCATATTGCAGTAAGTTTGTAACAGGCAAATGAAATCATATATTATCAGGCGCTAGCAATGCTTAGGTCTACCACAGCGCGGCATGTAAAACCAAACTCATTGGGATTGAGACGGATCTCCCCCCCCCCCCCCCCCACACCCACCCCCGTTTTCTTTCTTTCTTTCTTTTTGTTTTAGTTCATAAAAAAACTTTAAAGAGAGAGAGAGAGAGAGAAGAAAAAAAGAAAAGAAAAAAGGAAAAACGAAGAAGCAATTGTTTTGAAAATAATTTTTCTCTCCTAGGTTCTGAGATTAAATTTGTTTTAACAATTGTTGTCGTTGCCCGTTAAAACTTGAAGTCGTTTTAAAGTAATTTAATGAGATATAAATTATGTTGTCATCTTGATCAGTATTATATATATATATATTTAAGGATCAGTCTAATTATAGTATTATTCAGACTTGGCCAAAAGGAAAAAGAAGGCCCCGGAAGTCGCAAAGAACCTCCCGTTTGATAAAATGGCCCTGGTTTGGACTCAGTCGTTTCTCATGTTAGTGTTAGTTGTTTTGTGCGTTGAATCAAAATAAACTTGACTGAACAGTCAAACTTCAATTGTTTGTGTCCATAGTTCTTCACACACACACACACACACACACACACACACACACACACACACACACACACACACACACATACACAGACGGAGGGGGGCGGGGGAGAGACTGAGAGAGAGAGAGAGAGAGAGAGAGAGAGAGAGAGAGAGAGAGAGAGAGAGAGAGAGAGAGTCTACGTAAAGGTCAATCGGTTTTTGGCCGACCAGCCAGTTCACTGCCAGCTCAGCGTGTGGAAAACTTGATGTTGCGACTCATTAGTAGGATCAGACAATGTGATAAATCCCAACGTTTGTATGAAAGTACCGCTCACTGGATCTTGGGTGAGCAAGGGGCGATTTTGGTAAGCACGCGTGGAGATGAAGAGTTCCCTCTCAATGCCGTAACTGCGGCAGCGTGATCGAGTTTGGAGCCGGAAGTGAACCAAATTATTATACCTTTGGAACCTTGCACTAGAAAAAATAAATCTGCAAACCTAATCTGAGTGAAAAGCATAGGTGTAACACACACACACACACACACACACACACACACACACACACACACACACACACACACACACACACACATCCCGCAAAACCAATGCTGGTATAACAATAAAAACGGGAATATAACGGACAACTACTGACGCGCTGAGCTGGCACTGATGCACACCCGGTGACACACCCGCATATAACTCGACACTGTCAGCAACACTCTGACTCACACGCTAACACTGACGCCAAGTCGGTCTCCGATGAATATCCTCCCGTTTTTAATAAAAGGCAATATAAGGATCAAAGCAAAACGGCCAGTCCCTCTGCTGACGAAGCAAGCAACACGAAATTGCAATACTCCTCAGGATACTGAAGTTGCGAACACTTTAAAGGGAGATCATCGCAGCCATCCATAGTCAAAATGAGAGTGATGTTTCTTCGATATCCCATAATGCTTCCTTTCTCTTCCGCCATTGCATGCCGAGGTTAGTACATGTGGGTTTTGCTCGAATTTAATTAAACTTTGTGAGCTTATAAAACGTCTGTATTTTCATAGTGTAAGAAATTAGCGATCGTAAGTACGTCTGGTTTGTTCCAAAACTAGATTTAAATGTATGCTGTTTGTTTATGGCCGACTAAACTGTTTTCTGTTCAGAGATACATGCACGTGGTACTATTTCTGTGCACGAGATCGAGACAGGGGTGTTTTTGCTACACATTTGAGTTATTTTTGACATTATTTCTGAGGACCTTTTTATTCTGTCACTGGGAACAGTAACATTACTAACAACAATCATTATTTTGATTAATCAACTTCCTGTTGTTATGTCTTATGATGCGTTAGATGTGTGTTTGAACTGTTTCCGTACGACCGATCTTACGCCTTTCTCTTCTTTTTAGTCTTGGTTTCGTTCCATAGTGAAAGATATAGTAACAGTTTGATAGTCCTGTGTTTTTGTGTGTGCTTTAATTTTGTTTTGTTTTTTAACGTAAACGGTAGAGCACTAAAGTCAAAATACGCACAATGGTCCGACTTCTTTTTGTGGTAAAATCCAAGGAGACGGTCGGAAATTCCTGGAGCGTTTTAAAAGTTATTTTGGGTCACAAATATCATCACAATCATTAAATGAAGTCTATATCTACCAATTACAGCTGAAATCTGCAAGAAAAGGTGAGTTATTTTCATATATTTTTGTCTTTCTTTGTTTCGAGTTGGCGTCATGGATTGCAAACGGCGAACAAAGCCGACGAAGTGCTGCTAGGTAAGCAGCCTCTTTAAACAAACTATGGCAATTAAAACCATGGCAAATGTATGGGGAAAAAATGCAATCTGAGAACTTTGAGTCTGGAGTACGATTGTCTTGCCAAAATCGGCACTAAGGAAGCGTTCACGTTGTTACTGAGAAACTAGGTCAAAGGGCAATGTGCGCTGACTCAAACTAACAAAGACAAAAATATATGAAAACTCACATTTTGTTGCGGATTTTGGCTGTAATCGGTAGATATGGATCTCATTTAATGATTGTGATGATATTTTTGACCCAAAATAACTTTTAAAATGGTCCAGGAATTTCCGACCGTCTCCTTTAATTTTACCCTTTTTGTACATCGTATACCACTACCAGAGTGCCATGACATGTGACATGATTTAATTCAGGCTTTAACTGGTTATTTTACTTTTATACTAAATTATATTTATAGTGCCCTAAGTCCGGTTTCATTTCATTTTGAGTTACTCAGATAAAAAATAAAAAAAATCACTTTCAGTAGCACTGTTCACTAATTCAGCAGTGGGGAGAAATTCCTTTCCTGTTTTAGAGTGACTTTCCAGAACTTTTAGTTTTACCAGTAATTACTGTAATATGTGTTAGAGGAAATTTACTGCATAGGTCATAGGAAATTCACTGCAAATTTTTATAAAACGCCATGCAAAATTGCAATCATTATAACATTAACAATAATAGTTGATCAAATCTACACAGTCATACATGGCCCACAGAACATCTTATTCTTAACTTTTTTGTTAATTGTATTCTTTATAATAATAATTTATATTTTCATGTGTTCAGAGATGGAAGTTATTCTGCATAATATTAATGAATTAATCTTTATGGGCATGTTTTCTGTGTGATAGTAGGTAGGACCACAGCGCTGAAAACTGGGTCAGCCAGTCGGATTTCACCAAAATGACCCATTTTCAACTCATGATATCTTTTTCTAAACACGATTGTTTTTGACATGAATACTACTGAATAAAAGAGTGATCTTTTCTGATTCATGTCGTGTGTTGTATTTGTTAATTCATGCCGATGTGACCGAAATATAACATTGCAAACACACCTGGGGTAAGGCCGAGTTTGTGCTGCCGAGAGCCTCAAACGCGATACCGGCTCAACAGTCCGAAACGAGCGCTTCGCTAAACTCGCAGGGGACACCGTATGCTGACTTGTAGCTAAAAATACTTTATGCAAATATATGACGCAGAAGCAGAGCTATCCAGCGGTGGTATTTTCGAACTAGTATATGAACGCTTTGTTGTGAAAAACTTGACCAAAAGAGAAAGTTGAACTTTAAATATTAAAAAACACACAAAATAATTTAAAAAATCAGATGCCTTCGGGATCATTTTGAAGCTGAATCAATCCTCTATAATACTGCCACAAGCGTTTTTCGCGTAAGAGCAATGTACGCTGTCCCCGTGGAATACTAACTGTGAACCCCACCAAACCTGACAGAGCTAATGCAAACATGGCTGCCGCTACTACGCACGCTTTGGAGTTCGACGATCGAAAGTTCAACTTTGATTTATGATGCCTTGCGAGAACATCTTGGTAAGTTTTTTTCATTGCAATAGTCTGAATAGATTATTTATTATTCTGAAGTATTTTATCAAAATGTTGTATACGCCGTACTGTGATCTTGACTTGATTTTGTTGTTGGACAAAGCGACCGGTTGTTTTGATTGAAGTTTCAATACTTCCATGGTGCCAGTGAGCATTTAAAGAAAAATATATACGGTTTTAGGGCCAGTCAAGTTCAGTGCTTTGGATGCTTTTGTTTAGAAAACATTCTTGTATATAGCTATTTATTTCTGAGTGCCGATGTCAAGTTTATGTGGAGATATTTTGATTTCTGACATGTTCCCCTTTTTTTTTTTTTTTTTTTTTTCTCTCCTTTTTTCTTTCACAAACTCCGCAAGTGAGAACTGCGCAACCTGAGCATAGGAAAATAAACAAGCTTTTGCTCCCCCACAGATATACGCTTGTTGTGTTAACTGATATCCTGTGAGAAGCCTGTCTTAAATTTAAAATTATATTTTTTTATCTGCACATTCTTCCCCTTGTATACATTGTTAAACATTTGTGTCTTTTGTTATTGTAGTTCTACAGTGTTACTGTTAGCTCCAGGTTTTGTTTTTTGCCATTAGAAAATTTGGATGATCCATCATTGGTAATGTTACATCCATACATGTACAGTACAGTTAGTATAAGGTTAATACTATTCCTGGTAGTGGTACTTTGAGACTTTTATAATGGTACAATATTACAATAGCAAAATGGAAAATAACAAAAAACAGAGAACCACCTGAGAAGGAGTGAGTGAGACTGAGAGAAAGAGAGAGAGAGAGAGATTCATGCTTTCTGAATGGCCCAGTAGTCCAATCTAAACCTTTATAAATTATATTGACAAAAGGTTTACCAAAGTTTATGTTTTGTGGACTAGTTTAATTAATCAGTAGAATAAAAATCTGTGAAAGAGTTGTTTGAACTGAATTTTTGTCCCCACAGCTTAGAATTTAATTGTTTTTTCTTTTTTACTTTCTGTACATAGATGATGACTTTTACCAGCACCACACTGAGGAGATTAGGCCTGGCAGAGGCCCTGGTCATCCACCTGCTTTGCCAGCTCTTCCTGGCACCATCACCACCAATCGCCTGCTTTTAGTTATGATTTCTTATTAGTTTATAAGTGTATTATATTAGTTATAATTAGTATATTATCTTAGTAATAGTATGTCAGTCCTATTTAACTTTTTTGTTTTAATAACTTTTATATTACTGATTCTCATTCTAATTCTGATTATCAATCATTCTTGTAGCACAAGTATTACCTGAGAATGAGATACATTTTTTATTTTTTTAAATAATTCAATATTATATAATCACAACTAACATCATTGTTTATTAAAGACCAGATTGTTTCTGTTGGCAAAACAGCTTGGTTACAAACATTTTGATGTGTAAATCATTTTTCTAGCCCAAATAGTACCTGAGATACAGAATTAGGTCATGTTTTGTCATTTCCGGATATTACATAATCTGTTACAGTCATAATTGCATAACAACATTTATGACAAAATTTGTTTCTAGTGTAAAGGTCTCTGGGTAGCACACATTTTGATGTATCATTTATTTCCTTAGCACAAGTACTGCCTGAGATACAGACCTATATAATTATTTGCAATTTAAAAAATTACATAATCGTAATTGTCATTAGATTAAAAAAAAACTTTTTTAAACCAAACTGTTTTTGGTGTAAAGATCTCTTCATTGCAAATATTTTGATATGTGAAACATTGCTGTACTCCTTGTATAAGCAAAGCTAAGAAAATGTGTCCACAGCCAGGTTAGTGTTTCACAGTGAACCTAAATTTGTGACATTCAAATAGGCTTTTGGGTCAAGTTTGGACACCTGTATAATTACAAATGAAAATAATGCAGTTCTGAAAAAAATTAGGCATAATATATGTATATAGATCTGTGTATAGAGGCATATTAAGACAAATCAGAGGTTTACTTGGTATGGGGTGCTAAAGATGGATATTTCTGTGATTTGCGAGGAAATTGTCATGAAAATGATCAATTTTGATTGGTTATTAAATCAAATTGGTGGATTTTCTAAATGTTTGTTGTTCATTTTCTGGAGCATTGTGTTGTACTGTTTGAAGAAATGTCTTTGTTTATAGTGTGCAGCATCTGTTCTTCTTGTTATTCCCTTGTAAACCTGGCATTCCACACACAGTCAACACAGCGACAGTTACGCAAACATACTAAATATTAAATATTTCAAAAACTATTTGAAATATCTGCTTGAAACTTTGCAGAGTGACTGTTTTCACCAAAAGGCATAGTTTCTGACACATTTTGTTTTCCTGTGAAGAAACCAAAAAAATGAGTGGTCCTACCTAGTGATAGTATTAGCTATCACTAAATCAGAGCAGACATGGCCCCCCCCCCCTCCCCCCCCACCCCCCACCTCCTTTTTTTCTTTCTTCTCTCTTCTGAATAAGGGCAGGTTATTGGGTGGTTCAGGGGTGGTTGTTAACTCCCTTGATTTTTGTGTGGCATTGCTTATATCACTTGGCTGTTTTTACTTCTGGTGCATACTTTTTTCACAGTGGAAGGCGGTGACAATGAATTTTACACTGCCAACTCTAAAGGCATTTTTGGAGGCCCGTAGTTGGGATGTGTCTGGCAACAAGCAATGACTTGTTGCTCATGCTATAGGATGCCCCAAAACACATTTTCCCACAAAATTTGCGATCTTCTGGTCAGCCAAAAAATGATGCAAAGACACTTTTTCCCCCACCCTCTGTCCCCTTTCCTCGGTAATTTTTGCAACTGCAGTAAGGGTGGCATTTGTATTGCTTCACAGTTCTAGGTTCAACTTCCATTGTTATACACAGCGTGGAGCAACACCTATTCAGAAATTGGCCCGGAAGTGATGCTGCAACCTCTCACAACTTCTTGCGCGAAAGATTACAAAGGGTATTCACTCGTGCAGACCAGCTTTACGGAACTGCACATTAGTAATGTTTGCTCTGTGATTAATTTTTCAGAATAAGTTCTGTAATGAATTAACTGATGTCAAAACTCAAACAATTGAATTTTTGTGTGGGAAATGCAATCATATAATGCAGTCTTTTTTGTGACAAATTTCTTTGTAAACTTATACTGGCACAATAAATATTCTGATTCTGATTGCTAATTTAGTATGGCAAAAATATGAATGAAAGCTGCTTATAAGGTAACATAAACTTAATGCTAAAGCAATAAAAATTAAGACAGGTTGAAGAAAGGTAGATATGAAATAAGTAATAAGTTTTTCTTGTTTCCATCTGTTTGGTTTGAGTGGTTCTTCCAGATTCTGGGGGGATTTATTTTCATTTTCTTAACAAAATGGTCTGCACAAAAACAGTTGTTTTTTGGTTTGTTTAATTTAGCCTCTGCAGTAACAAGAAATTTATACACTGTTGGAGTGTCAAAGGTGGCATGTTTAAAAAATTTAATGTTATGTGCATGGGTGGCAAGGGTGCTCAGGTTGTAAGAGTTTTCAGTGCAAGTAACACTTTAGTTGGGTGCCCGATTTCCACCACTTCAATATGGATTTTAATGTGATTAACAATACCAACTGCTTCCCGGAAACTCCATAACAAAAATGAACAGTCGACTCCATAACAAAAATGAACAGTCGACTTCTGTCTGGATGTCAAATATTCCAGATACTGATACTGGTGAGACAAACAGAGTAATATGAGGTCCTCATGTGTGCACGTTTTATCAGAAAAAAGACTTATAATTAACCCAGATCTGAATTTGATGACATGCACAGGATCATGTTCAGCACAGTAAACAGACTGTAATAGTATTACTTTATTTAGTAGATTGGTAGCATTACTTCATTTAATATTTTGTTATGTCTTGTTGATGACAGTGACATGTTTGTGCATGATGTGTGTTGACAGATGGGTATCTCTGTGAAGGACGTTAACCAGCATGAGTTCACCAAAGCTCTGGCTGCCTTTCTCAAGAAGTAAGATACTGTGATTGTGTATATTGTTGCTGCATGATGTCAAGGCATTTATGTGTGTGTGATCTGAAGTCATTTAACAGTTTGTGTGGTTTTTGACTCTTGTAAAGAGAATGCAGTTATGGAACTGTAACCATAAGTTTGTATGATTTTTGACTCTAATAAAGAGAATGCAGTTATGGAACTGTAATCAGTGGTTAATTAATGCTAAAGGAGTAAAAGGTTGGCTTTCTTGTACCAGAAGCTGTAAAATTGTGATCTTGGACACAGTAAATGTGGTTAGTAGCAAACTACATTGAGGTATCACTGGTAGTCTTTCTTTAAAAAGTCAGCCCCCCCCCCCCCCCCCTTTTGTTGTTGTTGTTGAACCTTTAATATTTATCATTTTATGTCACTCTTGAAGTTTTGCCCTGACAGGACTGTCATGGCTGACTGGGCAATTTAAGTCTAGGAAGTAACTTACAGTTACGTAACATATGCCAGCTTACGTGACCTGGCTGGCACATTAAGTGCGTGAAAAGAATATGGTGGGGAGGCACATTCTCTCTATACAGCCAGTGTTAAAGACTGGTTGTTCACTGATGCCATGCACATTTATGGTTCATTTGTTATTGTGTTCATGTGTGCAGGTCAGGCAAGCTCAAGGTGCCAGAGTGGGCTGATATTGTCAAACTTGGCCGCTTCAACGAGCTGAGTCCTTATGATGAGGACTGGTTCTTCACACGTGCTGGTATGCTTCGTTTCTATCCGTATTGCAGGAACAGTATGCTGCGGTAAAACTAGGCCTTTTTTTTTCTTTTTCTGTTGGACCAGGACAGTGAATATGAAAACCCATTAGCCTACAGAAATTAACAGCCCAAGAGTTTTTCTCTAAAAGTTCATGATTTTTTATTTATTTTTCATGTTGAGACAACTTTATTTGTCAGAATTTTTTGTGAAACTCTTAGTAGTATAACTGTCAACAGATGAGAGAAGGAGAGATAAAAACTGTATGCTTTGATATAGAAAATGGTGTGTTATGTGAAACATTTGCAATACCCTTTTACATGTTGAGCAGATGATATTCAGAACAAAATGATGGGATGACAGGATAAAATTTGCACATATGAGGCTGGAGCATTGAACTAGCAGCAGGCATAATTTGAACAGAAAGAGCGCTGGGATTTTTAAAGTTGGCCTCATTTTTGCAAGCCAGGTTAAAATGGTGGAAGACTGCAGTGCACATGGCATTCTGTGGATTTCATCTGTATCAGTCAAGTTTACAGATTCAGGGAATGATTGTCGGCATCGCAGAAGGCAAACTTAAGACATGCTTGACACCCTTTCCAGGTGATTAGGCAAGCATAGTTCTGCAGCTCTGAGAATGCTTTCAACCAAGAAAGTTGGGCTTGTCAAAATTACTGCTTCATAGAGAGACAAGTTTTGAATTTGAGACAACAAAGATAGATGAAAGGAGTTCTGCAGTGGTGTCTGGGTTTGTTGTTGCCCAGGAGTCTGTGTGAAATGGCATTGTTCTGTGTGCTCAGCATTACTTCACAGCAGTGTACATACTAGAGTTAATGTTTAAATGGGTCATGTTTTAGTAAATCCTAATCACTGTTAATGTGTTGCCAGCAGAGGGAGAGCTCCATCCACTGGCATAACGGCTGATAAAAGTGAAGTGGTGCCCATGTGTGCTCTCTCTCTCTTGTTTATGCTCAGCTTGGCTGGTGAATGAGAGTTCACTGAAAGAAAATGATTCTGGGCACAGATGAAACTGGTGATCAAATGTGGTGTTTCTCCTCTGTGGGTGTTGATTAGTTAACCTGCTTGGCCACACACCAGCTGCTGCCCTTTCACTACAAAACCCCTGCGGAGGGAAGTAACTGTGTCAAATGATTCCAATATACAACTTTAAAAATCAATAATAAACACCAAATAAAAGTTTCAGCTCACGTAACACTGTGTTTTTCCCAGTTTGTGAATACATTGTCTTGTATATCCAACAGGTTTTGATTCTTTTCACTCAATAATAAAAGCATTAAAGAAAAAATATCCCAAGTCAGAAATGTCTGCATCGGAATGTCAGGTTTTACTTTTAGGGTGCCTGCTAAAACCGACTTAGCAAAACTTTCAGTTTGAGTCTCCAGAGATGAAGCTCTGTGAGTTTGTTAGGTTGCCCAGGGTAAGTAACTGAGCCAGATTTGCAGTTCAAATCTCAAAGGATAAAGCTCTGATGCCATTGCTAACAGTAGGGCTTTTGTTTATTTCCATGCATCTATCGTGTGTCCATCTTGCAACTTTGAAAATTCGCAGTATCTCTCAAAATCCACTGAACTTCAAACAAAGGGCATCACTGGAAGTTGTAAACAAAAGTGGAAACAAAGCTACAAGTCTCGTGAGAATCCCATTCCTATTTGCATAAGCTGGGATGCTAGCATAGAGCATCTGCTAGCCGACCGCTACCCGGCAGTCTGGGGTCGCGTGGTAAGAGAAAAAAAGTTGGTGGCGATGGTCAGTCTGGGGCAAAGTGGGTTAATGACATCTGTCGCCGGGACTTGTCAAGTTTTGGTGACAGCATAGGCTAGTAGTAGTCAGGCAGAAAGCCAGTTCAAGCCTCCTGTCCATGAAGCTTTAACAAACTAGTCATCTATATTATTATCACTTAGCTGTGCCATTAGTTACAGACAAACCAATCTATATGATTATTGCTTAACTGTACCATTAGTTGCAGACAAACCAATCATTTATATGATTATTGCTTAGCTGTGCCATTAGTTAAGACAAACTGGTTATCTGTATAATTTAGCTAAGTTGCAGTAAATAGGTAGGTCCAGCCAAATTTTGAAAAGCAAGCAATGCAATCCTTGAATGTGATATTAAAGAGGGTCACAAGCCAAGTACACAAACCAAATTTCATTAATTTATCTATAATATTTTTTGAGATATCACCCTTCAAATAGTCATCGTTTTAGGCGCATTTTACAAAATGCCATTTTTGTATGGCTCTAGCATAAAAAGTATTGGTCACACATCCACCCAGCTTGTTTTACACAGTGTCTGAACAACATAGACTAAACACAATTTTGTCAGTAGTCATCCTTACTCAAATTTTGGAGATGCAGAGTGCCAAAAGTGCCACTAATTTTGACATTGTCCAATCGCCAGTCTTTGACAGTACCATGACAAGATCAAACGTAACATGGGAATGGAAAGAGGTACAACCATAATTCTGGTATTAACTGATTCAGCATTAATTAGACAATACAAATTCACAAGTCTAAAGAAGTGCAAGCTAAATTTTACCTACAGAGGCAAGTTTCCATGAGAAAAAAGGGTGCAAATATACTGCAAATCTTTGATGGTAATAGCATTAAAGCAACTCAAACTCCGGAATGAAAAGAGATACAGCCATGGTTCTGGTATCTGCAGATTCAGCATTAATCAGAGAAGGGAAATGCACAGCATATGGAAATTTAGGCAAATTTTAGATGTATGTAGACTTGTTTGAATGAGGAAAAGAAGTTAAAAACTGCAGTCCAAGTGTGGCCTCGTGTTAGATGTTGAGGCCTGCCTCACTTTCTAGGACCAATTCTCTCCTCAAGGTGATGAAACTGATCATCTTCTGAAATCATTAACAAAGAAATATATAAACAAACAGGTAAAAAAGATTTATTTCAACATATACAGCACACTAACACTTAATACTCACCAATTAAATACACTTAATATTCACCGATTAAATCATCAAATTCTGAAGTTTAGTTGTAAATAACACTTACTTGTCTTTGTGTGAATCATGCAGTAATAACTTGAGAAATAAATAAATCAGAAAGGTACAAACAGAAGGAAGCAGACAAGAACAAATTTTCAGGTATCTGACTACTACTACCAGTCTCAGCTATTGAAACAATCCCAGAAGCAAAAACCCGACTGGAGTCACTCTCACCATTATTTGACAATACTTAAAAACAAAAAACTTCCCTACTTTAGTTTAGATAAAAGACCTGGATTATTAAGGAAAAGTAAACTAACAAAAATTGGAGTCCCACATCAATGACATTTAAAAAAAATACATGCTCAAAACTGTATTTAATGGTTGCTCTGTGAGTATTTTATTTCCCCCACCCCTTACCACCCCCACATTTGATGTGGCTCTTGAAGTGTGTGTGATTATTTCTTTCATTTTGTTTCTTGTTCAGTCTTTCTTACTGACTTAGTTACTTCTGTCTTGTTACCATAGTCTTGTTTTGTCAATCATGCTTGCAAAATGTTAATTGTTAAACAAAAACAAAAAAACTTGTCATTATTACTCTTCTCTTTTTTTTTTTTACCCCCCCCCCCCCCCCCGCCCCCTTATTATTATTATTATATGCAAAGATTGAAAGAATCATGTAATTTTTTAGCCAGTGTGCCAGGTCTTCCATGTGCACAAAAGTGTAAGAGAAAGAAGGGGGAAAAACAAATAAATTCTTCAGAAGCAAATATAATTCCAAACTCTCAATATAACATTAATTTTGGCTGGTGGCTCGCTTTTATTTCGTTTTGTCTAGATGAGCAGATCTACTGTAAAAGAAACATGGGTCGTGACTGCATCGTCTGCTAGCTAAATAAGAGTTATTGTCCTTGACAAGAACAACAAATATATATATTAATCATTCACTTGCTAAATTCCCTTTTTTTTAAATCACTGTTGAGAACATACACCATAAATCACATTTCTGTCAATTCAGATTTACGGGGAAAGAAATTACTACTTTTATAGCGGTTTGCATTTCGGAGGAACTAATGAGAAGATAACTCTGTAATGTTGTTCAAACTACGACCAGACCACAGCGAATTTGCTTCAATTGCATGCAAAGAGATGTAAACAGCACAAAAATACAGTTATGGTTGTGTTGGAAACTCACTCAGTTATCGCTAAAATCAAAAAACTTACCACGGTTTCTTTCCAGTTCCTCCAGGGTGAGCATAGTCGCAGACTTCAGCAATCGCGCAGACAACAGACAACAAAATCTATGGGGTCTCCAATTTCCATTGCATGGGAACTTTTACAAGAACTCGCTTCCGGATCAAACGATACACCGTTTTAAAGAGCGAAAATTCGTCTTTCCAGTGATACCAAATTCAATATGGTGCATTTAAACTTTCTTGGTGTAAATTTAAGGTAAAAATGAATGTATTTTTCAACTCAATTTTTGCTGCAGTCGAAAACGAATTTTAACGAATTTTATAATGGATAAATCTACGGGAATTCCTCTTTCTAAAAAGTATAACTTCATGTCTGTACGTTTTTCTTGTAAAAGTTCCCGACGGTTTTCCGAACGCAACCGTTTTCCGACCTCGCTCATCTGACTTTTGATGTCAGAACCACGCTCGGTTTCCGACTGCTTGGTGTGTTCATTAAAACTTCTTCCAAACTCAATACATCATTCACGTCACAATACATCATTCACGCACAAAATAATGGCATCAACAGGTCGTAAAAAGATCGTTTTTTGCGTGACAGTAATTTTTATTGACAAACTGCACAGAACAAGGCAAATATGACAAGTTGAAAATGAGCAATATTTGCCTCGCGATGACCATGTTACCCTGCGCTAAAGAGAGGCTGGTCCTACCTACAGTAAAAGCACTGAATGAAAGTGGATTTGTTTTGTGTGGGTCATATGAATTGATGTCATGTTACAATGTTCTCATTATCTCCTGATATGGGTTATTTACATAGCCCAAGAAGGGACTTCATTGCAGACTGTTTGCAGCTTCTATTTGTGGCCATAATATCTGTACTATTATTTACAGAATGGTGCATTCTTAGTGAAAGTCTCTTTAGTGAGGCAGGTGCATTATATTCATCCAGGCTATGTTACACTTAATGGTTCACCAACTGTGTACCACTGATTTGTTTTGCTGGAAACTTCGGGTGAGCTATGTATGTTCTCCTGCAGATTGCGTTCACCTTTTTTAGTTACAACCAGTAATTTGATTGTGTTCACCTGTCTTTTTCAGCTATAACATGCAATTTGATTGTGTTTACCTGTTGTTGTTGTTTTCAGCTATAACCTGCAGTTTGATTGCAGTTTGATTGTGTTCACCTGTCTTTTTCAGCTTCAACCTGCAGGCATCTCTACATCCGCTCACCCGCAGGTGTAGGGGCCTTCACAAAAATCTATGGTGGTGAGTGCAGCATGACTAATTGATGGTTTAGTTTTAACCCATTCTCTCTTTTAACCCAGTAACCCATTTACCAGCCTCAAAAATTCTGGGCTGTGAAGTGCACATGCCCATGTGCCTTTTTTATGACTGTCCTATCAGTGTAACAAAGCAACATACAGTTCACTTTGATGCAAATCCTTTCCCTAGCTAATGTAAAAAAAAAAAAAAAAAGGTTTAAGGATTTCAGATTGTGCATTTTTATTGGTTGTTTACAAGTCACATGGCAGCATTGAAATAGTTAATGCATCCTCAATGCGTTGTGATTAGCGTCAGTCATCTGTCACAAGGATGTTTCTGGTATTTGGTTTTAGGGCAATCTGGTCAGTTGTGTATTGGGAGGAAATAGTCACCTTGATCATGTTTATCTTCTAAATGCTGACGACACTGAGAAAATCAGCATGTGTGAAACGAAAATAGGACTGTCTGACCAGCCTAGATAAATGGCACCTCCAGTGCTGTCATTACTGACAGAGGTGACTATTGAGAACAAGAAAAACAACACCTGTATGGTGTTATCTCATATACCATTTGAAGACCAAAAATTATCCAAGTAAATTTGGATTCAGGCATCAAGACACATTATGGTCAAAACACAAACAAATAAAGGGACATCAGCTGTTCGTTAATGTTGTTACTTGTATTGACTAGCACCGAACATGTGAGCATGGGAAAAATAGAATCTGTGTTTCTTGAGTAGGGTATTACTGATAGTGGACCCCCCCCCCCCCCCCCCCCCCATCCCAAGAAGACAGAAAACAACGGCAAAAACAACCACAACAAAAAAAAACCACATAATCCCTTTGATGCAGTGACATTGCTTGTTAGTAAAAACAGCAGCAACAAAAACTGCTCAGAATAACACACACATAATCCCTTTGATACAATGACGTTGCTTGTTAGTAAAAACAACAGCAACAAAAACATCAGAAGCTGTGTGAAAGTCAAGGTGGACGTCATGGGCTCCTGTCCTGATAGTCTGTATGGTCTCTCTGGAGACACTAAAAAAATAAAAATCTTTTAAAGTTTGTGGAATGCTTTAATTTGTTTAAATATAAATAACACATTCACTCATGCACACAGGCACTGATTCACACACTTGCAAATATATACACACACTCTTGCACAGGCAAGATGCACTTGCTCAAGTTGTCACTGTGCGCTTTGTTGGAAACAGGAGTTGGATGGTACATCACCTTCTTGGTGGTGGTTTGATTTGACTGGATTGATTTGTGTTCCAGCCAAGAAGCGCAATGGCACCGCCCCCAGCCACAACTGCCGCGCCAACCGTTCGGTGGCCCGCAAAATCCTGCAGTCGCTGGAGAGCCTGAAGCTGGTGGAGAAGGACCCCAACACTGGGTTAGTTGTTTCCCTTGGATTATTATGTTGGGGGGGGGGGGGGGGGGGGGGGGGGGGCACACGCAGTCATTTAGTTCCCTGGAGGAGTGAAAAGCAAAGTTGCCTGCTGACTGCAGATTTGTAGCAGTTTTGGTGGGTTGGAGGAGGGTATCAGGACTGGGTCAGTTGTCTCCCTTGGATTATTTGTGGTTGTGAGGTGCTCAGTTGTTTATTTCCCTGGTGTAGTGAAAAGCAAAGTTGCCTGCTGTGCCAATGTAAACTGCTGTTTCATTTTGTCACCAAAAAAAAACAGAATTTAAAAAGGCATGGGGCTTAATGGTTCACTCATTCAAAGCGCAGAAAAACATACCCCTGGGAATTGTGTAATCACAGCAGTTTTACCTAGGACACCTGTTGTGTCACTGCAGTGATGCATCACTTGACTCAGAAAACTCCCCATGAATTGAGATCCAAGACTTGGGCTGACAGATTGTGGGTTCAAATTGTTGTTTTGTGTGTTTCAGTTTAAACAAAAATTTATTCAAGACAAAATAAACATACAGTGAATTGTTATGGGCTCAACAGCAAGCTTTCTGCTTACAGAGGGTGATGTCATATGGTTGGAAAAAAACACAAATGTATGGCGGACAAACACTTTCACTAAGCTAACAATAACTGAGACATAGGGGTGGGGATAGCTCAGTGGTTAGAGCGCCGGACTCGTGACTGAAAGGTCGCGGGTTCGAATCCCTGCTGGAGCGGCAGGAGAATTTTCTTCTCCAGGGTCGACTTTCTGTGCTGACTCTTATTTTGGTATCCGTTCCACCCCCGTGTTACCACAGTAGCACATAAAAGATCCCGGTCATTCTGCCAAAAGTGCAGGTGACAGGTTACAGCTAAACACGCATACACCTTACGTATGTGGCTGCATGAAGTGACATGGTGCATGGCTGTATGGTGTACACAGAACTTGCGCCGAGACGGCTGCAGTTTCATGTGCCACCAGCCATGCCAGCGCTGTAAGTACACCACTTCGGTGGATATAAAAAGAAATAATTTAAAAAAATGGCTAGTCACTCATGTAGAACCACATGCAAGCGCAGTGAGTCTGCTCAAGAGAGCGGAGAATAGTGCTATATAAGCGATCATCAATCAAAATAACAAAAAAATTGTGATCAGTGTCTGAAGTCTTCAGCTCGGACCCAGAGCTCTGGAAAAAAAGCCTTTAAAAACCCAAGTATGAACCAGATTTTTGTTATGATTTATATGAATATTGTTATATATATTTAATATTAATGCAAAATTTTTCTTTTTATAGTAAACTGTGCTGTTTGTGTTTGCAGTGGCCGAAGACTGACGGCCCAGGGTCGCCGGGATCTGGATCGCATCGCCGCTCAGGTCAAGAGCAAGAAATCTGAAGCACAGGCTTAAAAGATGTATACAAAATAAAGTGTCTCTGGTGTACATGGTTTAGTATTGAATTTGCTTTGTGTGTCAGTGTGTGTGTATGTATGTGTGATGATCTTGGAGCAGAAGACGTGGTCATCAGGATGTTTGGAAATGTTACAGTACAGTCTTTTATCCACACAGTTATCTAATGCCAGATAATAGCTTAGACTAGATGTGCAGTGAGTAACAAGGGTACAGTGGAACCTACATACTGACATGCACATCATAATACAGTAGCCACACTTTTGCAAGAAGTGCAGGTTGCACAGAGCTGGATGGTGTCAAATGGTGGATATTCAGGCCTAGTCAGAACTAGTTGTGCCATGTGGCTTTTCAGGCACATCCTGAAAATGCTTACTAACAATTACATTCATTAGAATTATTACCATGACAAACTGCTGAAGACGTCATCTTGTGCCATGTGGGAAATTCTTACATAGTTTCTCAAATTATGCCGGTCTTGAGTGCTAATTGTGAGCACCTAAATTCACAGAAAATCGGACTTTTTAAACCTATTCAGTTAAAGAATCTGGCCTTCTGAAAACGTGAAGTAGATTTAAATATAACTTGGAAATGAGGGTTTTAAAATGTGCCATTACTTTCATTCAGAATCCACTGGCATCAGTGATGCTTGGTGGGACTTATATACAAAAACAACAAGTGTAGCAGCTGTCATAACTTGCAAGCCAACGCTGCTTTCCTCTTGTTTCTTGGAGGACCACATGAGCACAAAAAGGCACCAAAGGGGTGAGCTGGGAAGCTTGTGTGCAGCCAGTCCCGTGGTGCATTGCTAGCAGAATTAGGTTTAGAAAAGCAATCTAGGGAGCATTTTTTAGAAGAAAAGGTTTACAAGTTTTTATTTGGATATTGCTTAGTGTTACCGTAATGTTGGATGAAACTTTTTTAGAAAGCTGGCTTCATTTACAACTTCAGTTTTGAAACTGCCTCTTGCAGTAATGATGAAACATTTGTAAAGCACGAACCTCTAGCATGCAAATACAGAAAACAAATGAGACAGCCGTGCTGAAACATCACAGATGACAGCTAAACAGCAACACCTGCAGCTAAACAGCAACACCTGCATTACAGCAGTCGGCTGAATACAACAGGGAGGGGACAGAGAGTTTGGAAGCAGTGTGTTCTAAACAGGCAGGTCTTTAGAGCAGTGGCTGAAGACCGGCACAAGGTCCTGTCCTATTCAGTGTTGCTTTGTGTACACAGAGACGGTACGGACTATTAAAGTAGTGTGGACGTCCATACTACCCAGGACGTCGACGGCAATTTTCACATGGCTCCAGACCTCTGCCAAAAGTTTCACACCCATGCCTCCTAGTATGATAATGATGCAGGATTTAATGTCCTCGGATGTTAGGCTGACCTTTTCTTTTCATGGGGGGCTTATTAGGGACAGGTCCGGCTGACATAAAACCTCCCTCCCTGTGTGTGTGTGCGCACTGATCTAAAAACATCAGTGAGGTGTGATTTATGATTATGACCTGTTTGCATTCAGGACCTATTTTGGGATGCTGCGATATCCTGCTTGAATTTGGGAATCTGTTCTCTCTGAAAAACACAATTCTCAAAATGAATGTTTCTGGTGAGTTGTAACCTGTCCAAGAGCCTATCCGTGGAAGGAAACTGCACCACAGGTATAACTATTACTTGGCAGAGAAAGAAAATGTCTCGTTTTTTGGAAAAAAAAGAAACTTGCAGTCAAGGGAAGCAACTCTTGTATAACTACGTGCGCCGACATGGAATTGTTCCCCTTATCCCAATGGCATTACGAGAGTGGCCGAAACGACACAAGACGGGGGGCCATAAAGCCTGAAACCACACACACACACACACACACACACACACACACACACACACACACACACACATATATATATCTCCGGACATAGAGAACGTATAACATAATAACTTGATATACTTCAGTTCTGGGCCCCGTCGCAGGCATGTGAAGCGCGTTCACTACATCGTCATTGTGACACCATACTCAGTCTATCAAGCGCGTTCACTACATCGTCATTGTGACACCATACTCAGTCTATCCTCACTCTCTCTCTCTGGTGTGTCATAGATTGGGAAATGTGTACATATGTAATTAGATCTAGAGTAGTCCCTTGTTTGGGCGAGGGCTGGATATAAAAAAGCATACATGCTTATCTATTACCCTCGTAAATAAAGAACCTTATCTTTTATCCTCTCTCTGTCTCTGTCTGTCTGTCTATCTGTCTGTCTGTCTCTCTCTGTCTCTCTCCTGTCTCTCTGTGTCTGTCTGTCTGTCTGTCTGTCTGTCTGTCTGTCTGTCTCTCTGTCTCTCTCTGTCTCTCTCTGTCTCTCTCTCTCTCTCTCTCTCTCTCTCTCTCTCTCTCTCTCTCTCTCTCTCTCTCTCTCTCTCTCTCTCTCTCTCTCTCTCTCTCTCCATTTAGACAAAATATAACAAAAAGTCCAAGCAGGTCAGCCTTGGTTTTAAACAAGAGGAGAGAACGTATAACAACAGTCCAAGCATGTCCTGGTTTAAAAACTTTTGTTCCAAATTTTGACCCAGTCGGATGAATTCCTACTTATATAAAAGAAAGAGTGTAGAGAGCGGACAGATAGAGAGTTGTTGCTTTTTTTTTTTTTTTTTTTTTGCTTTTTTTTAACGCCCAGTCAACCGGCATGACCGTTCCAAGGCAGGATCGGAGAATAGCCACAAAAGCGATAAGTAATTATACTACGAATAATGGCATCAGAGAGAAAAGCGAAATGAGAAGTCGTAAAACTACCTATACTTGCATGACACATTTATTTTTAGGCAAGTGTTTTAAGACGTACTCGGTACACTAACACTAATGTCTGATTCACTCTTGTTTCGTAAGGCGAAGGAGAAGAAGAAAAAAAGCGCTCCGGCGACGAGCTTTGCGAGAATCAGCCGACTGAACATTAATGGGAACTCTTTAAAACGCAACATGGCGGACATCTCTGAAACATGAGGGTTGGGCACACTTCAGTTTTTTCTCTCTTTCCGGAACAGATGCCGGCTTGAACGGAACTGTTGTTTCGTACAGTTGCTCAGTTTTACATCAAGGGGAGAGGTAGAGAGATTCAGAGAGACAAAGACAGACAGAGATAAGATAAAATTCCTTATTTACGAGGGTAATAGATAAGCATGTATGCTTTTTTACATCCAGCCCCTCGCCCTCTCTCAGAGAGAGAGAGAGAGAGAGAGAGAGAGAGAGAGAGATGAGAGAGAGAGAGAGAGAGAGAGAGAGAGAGAGAGAGAGAGAGAGAGAGAGAGTTCGAACTAAGAACTGATCGAGTCTAAACAGCATAAGGATAAAGATTACACGACAAAAGGCGCAGTGTGCCCATGGTCTTTGAAACGTCTGGTCTTTTTCCTCTGGCAGGCACAATGCAGGCAAAGGAGGTCTGTTCACCTCTCCACGGTAGGACAAGTGTACGAGACAGAGACTGAACATCCGTTCCTTTCTTTCATTGCGAAATACACCAATCTTAGTGAATGCGACAAAGTCACGAGATCGAAAGCGAGGCTGGAGTGTACACACACACACACACACACACACACACACACACACACACAACACACAACACACACACACACACACACACACACACGAAAAAAGAGCCGCGGTGGTTGCGATGGGGGGAGGGTGTGAGGTCGTTTTTGTTTTTTGTTTTGTATAAGCGCATTAATCCATCCTAAGGTTCGTTTTACGTCTTAGTTACCGTGGCCGTCCTTCCAAAATGGCCCCTTCTTCAGTAACGAACTAGGTTGTTGCAGGGTCACGTGATCGAAAGCGAGGCTGGGGTGTACAAAAAAATTGCCGGGGTGAGGGGGGGGGGGCCTTTGTCGTCTGCAATTGCAAAACTGAACATACATTTGTGTATGTATCCATACACAGTGAATTTCACCTGAGTTATATATCTCATACAGGCAGGACCAGATGTACACACATGCAGGATCACATGTGCATATATTATATTATATACACAGTATATCATACATATCCACAGTGTACGTAGGTCCCTGCCACCCAGCCCCCTAAAACCCGACTGTTCCATTCCATTGAACACGTACGAATAAGAGGCGGGGGTCCGAGAGGTGATGACACTCGATAAGGGATGGGAATGGTAATGGGTTTGAATTCCGTCTCAGCCAAAACTACCCTTTCTCGTTGTCTTAGAGTGAGTAGCGGACTGAGTGTCTACCCCGTCCTTCCTCTGAGGCCGAGGTCCCGAGCCAGAGGTTCAGGCGTGCGCACGTTAAAGATCCACAGCAGAGGAAACGTCTAGCCGTGGCAAATCTGTGTGGGACGTTTCCTCCAACGTCAGGGAGTGACTGATTAGGTTGGGCGTGTGGCGCGATGGCCTCCAGCTTTCTTTTCTGTAGGAACGTATCACTGTGGGGTGGGGGAGGGGGGGGGGGAATATAGCTGAGATGATGTAGCACCCTCCCTCCCGCCAACCCCCACAAACAAGTGGCAAAGTACACTGACACACACGCACGCACGCACGGACGCGCGCGCACACACACACACACACCACACACACACACACACACACACAACACACACTCACGCATGCACGCACACGCACACACACAACACACACACACACACACACACACACACACACTCACGAATGCACGCACGCACGCACGCACGCACACACACACATGCACGCACGCACGCACGCACGCACACACACACACACACACACACACACACACTACACACCACTACTCCACACACACCACACCACACACACACACACACCCTGGGACACACACACACACACACACACACCACACACACACACACACACACACACACCACTACACAACACCACACACACACACACACACACACACACACACACAACACACACACACACACACACACGCACACACACACAACACAACAACACACACACACACACAACACACACTCACTACACAACACTACTCCACACACACACCACCCTGGGACAGCGACAGCAGCAACGACATCGGTACGGTAGTGGCAGCAGCAGCAGGAGCAGCAGCGGCGGCGGTGGTGATGATGGTGGTGGCGGTGGTGGTGGTGTGGCTGGGCGGCTGCTGTCGCCGTAGCGGGACACAGAGCGGCAGCAGCCACACCATAGTACAGCGGCGCTCTCCTCTCCAGGCACGTCAAGTTGCAAGGGACTGAGTGGGAACGAAGCGTCCGGCAGCGAATCAGTATGGATCGTCGATCTTGCGTCGGGGAGGCTGCGTTGCTCTCTACGATGACTACGCCGAAAACGACAACTACTACTACTTCTACTACGCTGCATGTGCACTCCACTGGCTCACACTACAAAGTCAGGACAGTGCAGTGACAGATTTCTGTCGTTAATCGGCTCTCCTGCTTTCTTTCCACATCGTGAGTCTACTAGCCGCCGAGGCCGTAGTCCCGAGGGTTTTCTCGGTGATCGAGAGCGTGTCGTGTGCCCTTGTGTGTGTGTGTGTGTGTGTGTGTGTGTGTGTGTGTGTTAATTTTCTTTGCATGCTTTAGCTTGTTAATGTGTGAGTCATGTCATTTGTTTATCATTCCAGCAAAAGGGATATTGTGATTCCAGATCTTCGGGCGAAACGTTTACTTTCGTTAATACGTTCCTTGCAGTGGCTGTTCTGAAAGTTAAACTTTGTATGCGCTTCTTCGCTTTTACTCCTGGACAAAAAGGACAGTCACTCCCAGCAAGAAGATCACTTGCTTTGTATCAGTTTTTGTCCACAATTAGGTCGCTGGTACCTAACCTGACCCAAACGAGGCATCTCTGAAGCGCTTTCGTTGGATATTATGTTTTTGTTTTGTTTTCTATTTGTTTGTTTTTCTGGTTCAGGAACGGATTTAATCTGGCGTTACTAGGCAAAAGGGTCACTGGCATTAATACCGGCCGACAAGTCCTGACTATGCTGGCAAGTCTTTGCTTAAACATACGTAGAAAACAGCTTTCTCTTGCGGCACGTTGAGCTAACCAAACGTAGGCAAAATCAAGACTTTGCAATACTGACC
>OY757557.1:9107238-9120498 GCA_963584105.1 Alviniconcha strummeri
CATCAATAACACATTAATTATAAACAAAAATCATTTTCTTCCTCTTGATTTGTTCAATCTATGTTTGTTTTGATCATTTGTCCACATTTGTATGTTGATTGGATCATCTTAGAAAAAAGTGCTTTGTCACATGGTAAATTGTTTTCAGCATTTTCTCATGAAAAGCATTTTTCAAACTGGCATTTCTCAACAACAATGCATCCAAATAACATACCATTTTGTGTACTCATACATTATATACATAGTGTTTCTTCTGTGAAAGATTATATCTGTAACCCTCACAACAAAAAAGATATGTTGGTCTGAAAATGTCACCTTTAGGTTAAAATGCCTTGCCCGAGCCTAATTTATACACACCAAGTCTCAAGCAGACAAAGCATGTGCTTATGAATATCATTTGCACAGTGACTCTGAGTGTCGGAGAAAGTAATCACTCAACAAACGTCATGCACAGAATCCACAGGTGCTGCATAATTCACTGCTTCTGAGAATGTTCACCAAATCATGATATTAACTGCAAAGCCTTTTACTGTTTTAGATACTAAATTAAAACAAAACATAAACAGCCTCTCTCCATCCTCATGACAATCACCAAGGCAATACTGACGAAGATGATAATGTGGGGCTTCATGTGCTCAGATGTCGGGCTGACAAATTAGGGAGATACAGGAAGAATGATGATAATGAGGTGTGGCTTAATATCCTCAGATGTTGGGGGGACAGGAGAAGAGGGACAAGGGGAATGAACTTACCAGGTCTTTAATACTGCTGATTCCATGGATACCATTGTAAGCAGACTGAATATTCATACCCTGCAAAAGTCGAAAGAATACAACGTGCAGTACAAAACTATTTGCTAACCACAACAAGCTTTTTGCATGTTAAACACACTAAGATTAACTGAAGCTAAATTTGTTTCCTTTTTTATTTTTAGCATCCCACCCCATGTCAATGCACCACACAATTTCAGTCCAGAATTCTAAGACCAAACACAAGTACCAGAAAGCTTCATCTATCAACCACTTCCCTCCCATGCTTCATAAGGTGGAACAGAAAGCATTATCTACTGACCAGCTCCTTGCTTCTTAATCTTATGACAGAACAGACAGCACCATCTACTAACCAGTACATTTGTGTCTAAAGACAAAGAAAGTGCCATCTACCGACAGAACCTTCGTGTCTTAAGACTGAAGAAAGCGCCATCTGTTGGCCAGTTCCTTGCATCTTGAAACAGAACAGAAAGCGCCATCTACTGACCAGTTCCTTGTGTCTAATGACAGAACAGAAAGCGCCATCTACTGACCAGTTCCTTGTGTCTAATGACAGAACAGAAGCACCATCTACTGACCAGTTCCTTGTGTCTAATGACAGAACAGAAAGCGCCATCTACTGACCAGTTCCTTGTGTCTAATGACAGAACAGAAAGCGCCATCTACTGACCAGTTCCTTGTGTCTTATGACAGAACAGAAAGCGCCATCTACCGACTAGTTCCCTGTCTTATGACAGAAGAAAGTGCCATCTATTAACCAGTTCTTTGCATCTTAAGACAAAAAAAGCTCCATCTATTGATCAGATCTTTTCATCTTTAACCCACTTTTCCCCAGACTGTCCATCACCGCCCCCTCTTTTTTCTTACTGCCCAACCCTAGACCAGTCACACTGGCATCCCAGCTTATGCAGACAGGAAGGGAATCTCACAACACTTGTAGCCTTGTTTCTGCTGTTGTGCACTACTTTCACTGATGTCTTTTGTTCGAAGTTTGGTGGAGTTTGAGAGACGCTGTCCATTTTCAAAGCTGTGAGATGGACACACGACAGCTGCATGAAAATAAACAAAAGCCCTACTGTTAGCCATGGCATCAGAGCTTCACCCTTGGAGATTTGAACTGCAAATCTGGCCCAGTCGCTTACCCTAGGCACCCTAACAAACTCACAGAGCTTCATCTTTGGAGGTTCAATCTGGAATGAGTGCAAAGTCACCCTAACAAAACCCGACATTTGGATGCAGACATTTCTGATTTTGGAAAATAAATGCATTTAGTTTTGAGTGAAAAAAATCAAAACCTGTTGGACATAATACAAGAACAATGTATTCGCAAACTGCTGAAAATACAAAGTGAGCTGAAACTTTTATTTGGTGTTTATTATTGATTTTTAAAGTTGACACAGTTACTTCCCTTTGCATGGGATTTCATTAAGAAAGTGCAGTGGCTGGTCTGGGGCCAAGTGGGTTAAAGACAGAACAGAAAGCTCCACCTACTGACCAGTTCCTTGTGTCTTATGACAGAACAGAAAGCTCCACCTACTGACCAGTTCCTTGTGTCTTATGACAGAACAGAAAGCTCCACCTATTGACCAGTTCCTTGTGTCTTATGACAGAACAGAAAACTCCACCTACTGACCAGTTCCTTGTGTCTTATGACAGAACAGAAAGCTCCACCTACTGACCAGTTCCTTGTGTCTTATGACAGAACAGAAAGCTCCACCTACTGACCAGTTCCTTGTGTCTTATGACAGAACAGAAAACTCCATCCACTGACCAGTTTTTTGTGTCTTATCACAGAACAGGAAGTGTCATCTGTTGACCAGTTTCTTGCAACTTAGAAAGCACCATCTTTGTGCGAATATTTAAGCATCGCAGTTTTGCTTTAAGTTGCAAAGCACTTTGAGCCTCAAAAAGCACTCTATAAATTCCCTCTCATTATTGTTATGATGATTATCTACTGACCAGCTCCTCGCCTTGTTTCTTGCGGATGGTGGCTTGTTCCAGGGCAGCAGGCTGAATGACCAGTGGATCTCTGGTGTTCCTCACCACTCCCTCACAGTACTCCATCAGCATTCGACACTGAAACACCAATCACCCCCACAATAATACAGTACTCCATCAGCATTCGACACTGAAAGTGAAACACCAGTCACCTCCACAATAATACAGTACTCCATCAGCATTCAACACTGAAACACCAATCACCCCCACAATAATGCAGTACTCCATCAGCATTCGACACTGAAACACCAGTCACCTCCACAATAATACAGTACTCCATCAGCATTCAACACTGAAACACCAATCACCCCCACAATAATGCAGTACTCCATCAGCATCCGACACTGAAACACCAGTCACCCCCACAATAATACAGTACTCCATCAGCATTCGACACTGAAACACCAGTCACCCCACAAAAATACAGTACTCCACCATATGAGCCCATCATCTACATCACTTACCTCACTACCCCCCAGTCTCCACTGCATGCACACGCATGCACATGTCCCCCCCCCCCCCCCCCCCCCCCTTCAATAATCACCAGTCAGTCCTTGAAGATGTTAGCATGAAAATATGAAAAAAAGAAACAAAACGTTCAGGTGCAGCTCTAATGACTGCAAGCAGGTTAGAGTAGCTCAGAGGAGGCAGAAGTAAAGAGAAAGGTTTTAAGAGAAGTGCTAGAGAGAACTGCAGTGTTGGATGTGAGCAGGAAGGTTGTTCCAGACAAGGAGAGCTTGAACAGAGGAGGACCAGTAACCAAAGCCCTTAAGCTTCCATCTCACACCTGAAAGAGTTGTTGCTTTTTAGAACTAGAACAGAAAGTATGAGACAGAGTGCACAGAGAGACATGACGACAGGTATTGTAACAGGGTGCCATCAAAGAATTGGAAAACAAAGATGGCTATCTTGAAAATGATCTTTTCTTTGACTGGCAGCCATTAAAGTGCTTTGAGAAGTGGTCTAAGGACTAAAGTGTTCATGTCTGTATTTGTAAAAAACAACCTTTCCTGCATGGTTTTGAACTTTCTGCAGCCTGTTCAACTGATCAAAGTTGATGTCAATAAACTGAATAACTGACATATCCAATAACTGATTTTTAATGCCCAGTCAACCATGATGGTTACAGCAGGACGACAAACTGTGCTTTCTACAGCTTAAACTTGTGTTAAAGAGTTTTGAAATTTGGTAAGTAAATGAAGCATCTGATTGAAAAAACAAACAAAAAAGACATCATAAAGACATAAAGTAATGTTCTGCTCCTTTTGTTTTGATTACGTTTGTTGTCCCCACCCTGTCTGTTGCTGGTTTTTGAGGGCCCCTGCAAGTGAATGTTACCCCATTCTGCAATTCTAACAGAATTTCTGTTTAAGACAATTTAGTCCCCTTCTCAACAAGCGAGGCTGGTTTGAGCCAAGTTCCATGAAGGACTCACTGCCTTGATGATGGCCTCCTCTGGATCCACATAGCTTGACTCGCGTTGAGTCACAGTCACAAGGTCAAGGCCAAGCTTCACCACAGAGTTGCGCATTCGACATATGTCGTAGATGCCTTCAAACGGTGCCCTGTGAAAGTAAGGAGTACAGGAAAATGAGCACAGAGTTGATGGGCAACAGTTCATACATTCAATACTGTGGATCACACAGGTGTTTGCATCATTAGTGAATTCGCAGGTGTATACAAGTAGCAGTCACTGTTACTGTGGATCACACAGGTGTTTGCATCATCAGTGAATTCACAGGTGTATACAAGTAGCAGTCACTGTTACTGTCATTTTCTGCTTAATGTGTTGCAACATGTATGTAGTTTATATTTTAGTTTTGCACAGTGTGCTGAACTCTATGCTAGAGGTTCACGCTTTATAAATATTTCATTATGATTGTTATTATTATTACACTTTACAGCCTACAAAGTAGTTCAAGAAGCCCTGCAGACACTGTGAGAAACACTGTGAGAGTGAGCAAGGTGTTGCTCCAGATGCTGCCACCCACCTGTCCAGCCATGACACCAGGCTCTTCAGTGTGGCCAGCATGTCCGCCACATAGGACAGCACCGTGATGGTCAGTCGCTTGCGCTGCAGCTCCCCACGCAGCATGTTGGCTCGGTTCTGGTCGTTCTCCCCCTGTCGCAGCTGTATTTCTGCCACCAGGTTGCGGGCTTTGCAGCCCACCTGCAGTGCCATGAACTGCAGGTTCTCCGTGTCCAGGGTGTAGCGCTGAAACAGTCAGTAATCAGAAAGGCACTTCGAATGCGCTGGATCTCGCCAGATCTTTAGTTTACATCGGTTTGAAGCTTAAAGTGCTTTACAGCTTAAACTGAAAACTACAACAATAATTATGCATGCAGCTTCCAAGTTCGATGAGTATGACAAGTTCCAACATCTTTGGTGGGTTAGAAAGACACACTGACAGTAGGTGAGAGCGGGCAGAAGTACTAGAACTAGAAGAAGGTTGAATGAGAGTAGGTGAGAGTGAGAGCAGACAGTCAGAGACTCAGACTAAAGGCCGACATGGTGTTGTGGTGGATTTATATATGAGCCTGTGACAAAAGGTGCTCCCGCTTAACCCGGGTATGTTTGTATGCTCCTATTTATTTTCGTCTTACTAGAGTTACATGAAACTGTGGTTGCTTTTATTCAGTATGCATTGATGAGTAGTTAAAGTAAAAATTGGCAGCTTTGGTCACCAAGAAGAGGATTAAAAACAAAAATACTTGACGAAAATCGACGAAAAGCGGCTTTCGGAAAGTGGGACAACATGGGTTGTTTGACTTCAGCTCAAAACCGCAACTAACCAGCTGAACTATTCTTCACAACTTGTACACCATTTGACTACTGAATAATCTAAATTTAGTATCCAGTCGAATTGCAAGCCATGCGTGACGTTTCATAACCAAAAAAACGAAACTGAAAATACACTGGCCGTTCGTAACGGACTGTGTCCAAATTTCCCGTAAGTTTAAAGATCGTCTGCTACCGTCCGCCATTGCATTCACTGCGGACCTTCGCTTCTCTTATTTGCATATCAATCGCGCACCGAAAGCAGTCGATGTTTTTACTGGGGGCATTTCCGTGTTTCATTTTACCCAGACGTAAAAAATCTAAAACTTTGTCCATTTGTTACGAACGACCTTTTGCAAATTTTATCGGCATCGCAAACATTTAATTACTGCTGACCGCTTCTAAAACTACCACTGGCCTTCCTGTTGACATCACATGGCCGCTTGTCGCTGACAATGGTTTCGTCGAATGGGTGGCGGTGAGTATTCTGACTGTGTCCGGTTATTTTGTTTTGTTACGAATGTCCTAAATGTTACGAACGACCCACATAAGTGTCGAATTTCTGTCCTCATCATATATTTTCCCAAACAAATAATTTCTTAGCCCCTAGTAAGTGATATAAATGGCACTGGTAGTGTGCTTTGTTTACTTCATCGTATTATGGCGGGAAGGGGGCAATTTCAGATTTTGGACACAGTTTATGACTGTGTCTGTGTTACGTGTGTCCAGATGTCTTTTCTTACGTTAGTCTGCAGTCCGTCTATGTCTGTAATTATTGCTGATTTAGGTAAGCGGTCGATTTAAAAGTTGAAATGGCTCACAGCTTACTTACCCTTCAAGTGGTTGTTTACAAACTTTTACGTCTGACTGGAGGCTTGTGCATATTAAACAAGTCCTCTGTAAACTTTGTAGCAGGTGAACGTGACATGGGCACAGTGCTACCCCCCGTCCCCCTTTCCTTTGTTTTGCAGTCTTAATTTTGTTTCCTTTCCGCATTAAATGTAATAGTTGACTTGCCACTGTAAATTTATTTTTATTTTTATTGATTAACTGTGCATGAAGGCCGACTTTGGGGGCCGGTGGAAGGGGGGTGGGGGGTGAAGATTGTCTTACAATTTATTATAAAAATTTTCACTGCTCTTGTATAAATAAAGACCTTTGGTATGTAAGGGCACTTTAGGATTGTTACAGTCCAAAGTACATGTATCATTTTTCTGTTTTCCTTTTTTACATGCTGAAAAAATTAATACAGGTATCTGACTTAAAGATGCCATACTTTGTGACCTGAACGCATTTTTAATGTGTTGTTGTTTTTCTTTTAGTTTTAGTAAGCATACATTAGATGATGTCTGTCTGTCCCTGGTATTCAAGTCTGTATTAAATTCTGTTACTTTTGATAACTGTGGCAGGTTCTGGAAGTGTGCCAAGCAGAAAATCATGTATGGATCCAGTTCTTCACACACAAAAAGGAAGCATGTTCTTCAGGCTCTCACCACCGGACTTATTGGGATTTCTTGATTGCAAACAGAAAAAAAAGTTTCCCTGACACTGAGTGCAAAGTGAGGCAGCAGTTTTTCACTGACAGTGATTGACAGGTTTAGTTTGAAAGAATGTCTTTTTTTTCTTCTTTTTTTTTTTTCTTCTTTTTTTGGGGGGGGGGGGGTGTCTTATAAATTGTCCTAAAGTTTTAATGTGATCTGCATGTTCAGAAAGTCGCTCCTTTAACCTGTCATATCATACTGTTACTGTGCCTAGATTCACTACAGTTGTGTGCTGTTTGTTCAGTCTGGGTGAAATAGTATCTTGGTTTTCATAGACTGTTTCCACTGCCATAGTGTTACGTTCGTCCACTTAAACAAGTTGGAATGTGTGAATATGCCTCCTGCCTTGCATTTTTTTTGCATTTATCATTACAGTGTATACTATGAAATAAAGTGTTCCTTGTTTGAAAACTTTACTGAAGTTGTTATGTGTTTGAAATGATTATTTGTAGAACTAGATTCTTGAGCGCAAAATTTGGACACAGTGATTACATAATACTTACATTTAAAGCAGAATTTGTTTGTCCTGCCTGCTCTGATTTTATTACTAGCAGCTACTTAAATGCACCAGAAGCATTAAAATTGCATACAAATGGTTTTTCTCTGTATTATTATGACATTCACTGTGTCCATTGTTACAAACGTCCACACCTGACCTGACCCCAGTTTTGATGCCATACAGCACACACTTGGATCAAAACCATTTTTTGATGATGGAAATAGTTACTTGAAACATACCACTTTCTAATGGTAAGACTGAAAATAGCTTACTGGGAGTTTGATTTTGAGGCAGTGTGTCCCACTTTAGATCACGACCTTTTGTCACAGGCTCATATATATATAATATATGGCACCAAGAGACTTGCTTCTGATGGCCCTAACCCTCACCCCTACCCAAGTTTCAGGATGGTGGGCTGGGTCCATAGCAAGAAGATGAAGGACCAAATCATCCACCACGAAAAAACATTATCTGGTGGGAGGGCTGTTATGTGACTGACTATGTCTGTGTTACTTTTATTGTCAGCTTTCTTGGTTACCTTGTTAAATAAAAATAAAAATAATTTTCTGGTGACTGAACGTTTCACTAACAGCTCACTAACAGCTGACAAAGCTCCTAATGCACCCACCAGAGAACGCAAAAGGTCAACAGCCTCCAACACCAGCTCCTGGTGACCCAGTTTGTTGATGCCAATCTTCTCCAGGTCTGCATGGTTCAGCATCAACAGCTTACGCCCGTCCACTCCATTCACATGGAACAGTGGCACATACTGCGCTACTGACTCATCCAAGCCTGAACACACATACACACACACACAAATCACACACACACACACACACACACACACACACACACACACACACATGAAATGATAAATACATTAGAAAAGAATATTTCACCAACACAGCATTATGAGTCCATATGACTATCACTAGTATCAGTATTACTACCAAAGTACCATTACATTATCAGTACTATTTCTCATTGTCTATAAATATCACTAGAAGTGCAATCAACTTACCACCCGAGTCACATTTCAAAACTGTAACTTGTAAACTTTGTATAAAAATTAAAATATAATTTCATTAAATATGTTTCTACACTGTGTGACCTTGAAAACAGATCAAACCTTCAAGGTCACTGAATCTGGTCTGATCATGGTATAACCAGGACTATGTCTGTATTACTATTAGACATTAGTGATACAGTGATAGTAGTGGTACTTTTCATGCGTAGGCTCACACAGTCACACAGTCACAGTAAAACTAAAAGAGTCCATACAAAGCTAAACTGTATCCAAGATAACCTCAGGCTTTTACCATCTTGATTATTATCCAGCTTTTCCCCCTAAAATTGCAACAACAACAAAATAGGTATAAATATGTATGTCAACATGATAAGAATGAAGCACTTGCGTTTGATCATGCATTATGATATACTGTGAAAACTACACAAGTTTTCAAGTTGAACTTGATCAGTTCAGAACTTTTAGGTTTCATGCAAGTTTAGTTTTGCCTAGAAGGTGGTAGAATTTTGAGTCTGACTTGTAAGTGACATCACGGAGTATGACCTTGTGATTGTGAATATAAAGGTAAAGCCAATGTCTTCAAAACTCTTAGCAAAATGCAAAGCACAATGCAGCTGATTATCATGCACAGTTTGGAAATTCTCACTTGAAACTATAGTTTATACTGCATGTATTATTGTATACAGTTATAATTTTACTATTAATATTATATATAAAATCCAAGGAAACAAAGCTAACTGTGACAAACTTTGTGTCGCAAATACACAGAAAAAAAAGAAGGTTTTCTAAATTATATGCAAAATACACCCCTATCACTGACACTGGCTCACACAATTGCTCAAACCCCATTACCATGCATTTACTAGATGTAAAATGTACTTTTAATTTTATGCAAAAAAGTCCAGATCTGTATGACAGAATGCATCTTATTTTAAGGCTTTAACTAGCACACAGTAGCAGTCTCCCTTGTTCAATCCATCTCTGATGTCAGCTTTGACACCTGCCAGGCCTGGGTGGGTAACATCAAATGCGCTCCCTGGTACCCAAGTAGTTCACTGCCTATGTCAGTTTCTGGCCACATGACTAGTTTCCCACCATTTATTTGCATGTGGGACCAACCACATTTCACAGCTCAGAATGTCACAAAAGACAGTGCAAAAAGCTTAGATCCCCCCCCCCCCCCCCCCCCCCCACCCACCGTTGTCATGATAGTTCTATTTCTTAACCAGTTCCTTCCACTAGCTCCGTCTGAGCCAGTTGACAAGTTCAGGCTGCCTACTCAAGAAGGAAAACAAACCAGCCTGGAATCAGCAGGTACCAGAGAAAGTCCATGACCTCAAGATCAAACTAGCCTGGAATCAGCAGGTACCAGAGAAAGTCCATGACCTCAAGATCTAACCAGCCTGGAATCAGCAGGTACCAGAGAAAGTCCATGACCTCAAGATCAAACTAGCCTGGAATCAGCAGGTACCAGAGAAAGTCCATGACCTCAAGATCTAACCAGGCAGGGGTGAGAAATGTTGACTGCCATGGAAAGTCCCAAGATCGAGGATACCAGAAACAGCACTTGCTGTTATCCGTTGCCTGCAGCAGGTGTGAGAGGCAGTGTGAGTGTGACTGGAGTCTAGACTGTAGATAAGTGCAGGATCGTGCTTTAAAAAATTGCTGCCAGTGTGTCTAGCATCATGTTTGGTTGTACGCATTTTTTTTCTCTCTTTCTTTCTTTTTCTCCAAGACACTGCGTTTGCTCAACCCAAGTTCTAAAAAGTGTTTGCGACCCCTGGTCCCTGGACACTGCCAAATCTGAGATAATCATGAATTACCTCCCTTACGACTACAAAATAAAATATGCCAGGTCACAAGTAAAATGCACGCAGATAAAGCTTTTTTGTTGTTTTGGTGTGTGTGTTTTTCAACAGGGCACGGACGACGTCTAGTCTCTTCCTATCCCTAACCCTACTCAAATGAGCAGGCTCTTGCGAGAGCATAATTTTTTTATGTAGTCTTGCTGTGACGCTTGTCAACTGTCAGTGTCACTGTCAGTGTCAGTGAACCAGATGGGACTGTACAGCCTAAAGACATGGTGCTATTCTGCCGCGCACGTAAACATCAAAAACAACTGAACACAACATCTTTGTCTCCACTTACCACGCAGCCAGTTAGCAACTTCCTGGCATGTCCAGTTCTCGAACTGAATGTGTTGTGCTTGGTAGGACGCCATTTCCCTACCAATGAGTTAGCTTCCGGCACTGAAGAAAATGCTAATTTCCCAACATCAGTATCCAGCTTCCTGTCTGTCACTGTGGCAGTGAAAAACTAATCGGTGATTGAGCGATGCATGCCACTGTCAGGCTTTACGTTTGGCTAGAAACGTAGTGATCGTTGTATGGTTCTGGACTTTTTCTATTTCGCCTATACTGTTTTCAGAGTCAAAGGTGAATAACTCTGAAAGCAAAAATGGTAGCCGCTCGAGTTAGCTTGTGCAACTGAACCCTTATCCACTTGGAGTTAGTATAAGTAATAATAAATAATAACGGAAATTTGTAAAGCGCCTACCCTTGCGGCTCAAAGTGCTGAACAAGCATAGTATTAACACACATAATGGTAAAAATCCAAGGAGGAAATTCCTGGACTGTTTTAACAGTTATTTTGGGTAACAAATATCACTGATTCATAGTCTATCCGATTACAGCCAAAATCAGCAACAAAAGGTGATTGATTTATTTTTTCATTTATTTTTTCATGTCTTTTTTTGTCAGTTCGAGTCAGTGCATGTTGCCCTTTGGCGTTTGACCTAATTTCCGCCCAGTTTTGACGTGAACATTTTCCGGCTTAGTCGAGTTGGCAAGACAAGCGTACTCACGACTCAACGTTCTCAGATTGCAATTTTTTCCGTACATTTTCCGTGGTTTTTAACTGCCGTAGCTTGTTTAACAAGGCCGCTTACCTAGCAGCACTTTGTCGGCTTCGCGGTTCGCCATTTGCAATACGTGATGCCAGCGGCCGCTAGTCAAAACTGAAAGACAAAATTCAGTAGTCAGTGAAAAAAGAGGCTCACCTTTTGTTGCGGATTTCGCTGTAACTGGTACATATGGACCTCATTTAAAGGTTGTGATGATACTTGTGACCCAAAATAACTTTTAAAACGGTCCAGGAATTTTCTGACCGTCTCCTTGGATTTTACCCACATAATGTACATCAAGATGGAAAATGTTATCAGCAATTAATAATTTTAAAAAACAAACAACTAACACATAACTGTAAACATCAACTGACAAGGGTTAAAGCATAACTATGCAAACGATGCACACTACACACACACACACACACACACACACACACACACACACACAGCACACACACACACACACACACACACACACACACACACACACAACACACACACACACACACACACACATGTGCGCACGCCACACACACACACACACACACACACACACACACACACACACCACACACACACACACCACACACACACACACACACGCACACACGCACGCACACACGCACACGCACGCATACACACACACACACACACACACACACACACACACACACACACACACACACACACACACACACACACACACACATATACATACCGTGATGATACAGACTGATAGGGGTGAAGGACAATGTTATCTGAAATATTCTGCATGAGTGAGAAGAGAAATGTCTTGAGTTTGCTTTTGAAGGAAGAGTGAGAAAAGAACTCTGAAACAGAATGACTGCTAGCATTTTAAAACAAGATCCAAACACAAAAAGGTTCAAGACGAACGCTTATTTATTTTAACACGGACACACAGTGTGCAAGTTTTCGGGGAAACCCCTTTATCAAGCCACAAAGCGACACTTAAACAACAGACAAACGGTTAAAAACGATGAAAAATGAAAGAAAAAGACTTATCTGTTTTGGTTGAGTCTTTGCAGATTGTTCGGTGCTTGGAAGATTGTTGGGCATTACAATGACGTGTAATGTTATATTTGTGTGTGTGTGTGTGTGTGTGTGTGTGTGTGTGTGTGTGTGTGTGTGTGTGTGTGTGTGTGTGTGTGTGTGTGTGTGTGTGTGTGTGTGTGTGTGTGTGTGTGTGTGACTAGAGAGACTGATTGATTGACTGAACTTTATTACACAAGGATAAAGGTTTAGGTATGAATGCCTGTCGTTCACCTGTCCTTGGAACAGTTACACACACACACACACACACACACACACACACACACACACACACACACACACACACACACACACAACACACACACACACACACACACACACACCATATACACAAAAGGAGTAATTAATCAAATCACTGCGAGACTATATGTATTAGAAACCAAGAAATTTTTGATTTTTTTGCGTGTTTGTGTGTGTGGTTATTTATAACAATCCTCTTCTGATCCATTTATAAAGTTGTGTTTTGAAGCTGGTAAGTGAATTGCATGATTTTATTTGATATGGGATGGTATTCCACAAAGGATGCGCCTGAAAATGAGAAACTAGTTTTAAAAAGGTCTATTCTTGGTTTGGGCAGAGTTATGTATCTTGAAGTGGCGCGAATGTTGGAACAGATAAAAGCTGTTTAAGGTACGGAGGTGCAAGATTTTTGTGTGCTTTGAATACTAAT
>OY757557.1:9125698-9155698 GCA_963584105.1 Alviniconcha strummeri
CACACGCGCACGCGCGCGCACACACACACATACACGCGCGCGCACCCCCCTCACCCTCACCCCACCACACAGTCACACACACACACACACACTCTCACTCACAGACAACAACAACAACATCACCATCACCACCACCAACAACAGATAAATAGGAAATGAGTGGCGGAGAAAGAAAAGAAAGCGAATCTTTATGTATGGAGGTGGGTGAATAAGGAGATTATATACCTATCGCTACAATGTCACCGCCAGAATGACTCCTGCATTAAGACGGACAGCGATGAGAGCCATTCTAATGTTTCAATGAGTGTGAGGGACAAAGTCACAAGACAGTGTCCACATACTTCTCATAATTCAGAATAATTAACCCACCATTGTGATCCTTCTTGGCAATGAAAATGAAAGCACCTCGCCAAGACTCACATGGTGGTGGTGGTCGATGTACCATAGCGATTGGTTCCGCTGAATTGAGAGCTCAGGAGCTCAGGAGCTCAGGAGCTCAGGAGGCTCATGCCAACACTCTTCCAAGCTCAACCAAAAAAGATAAGTTATTTCGCTTCTCATCTCACTTTTCATCGCTTTTAACCGTTTAATTGTTGTTTAAGTGTCGTTTTGTAGCTTGATAAAAGGGATTACCGCGAAAATGTGCAGATTGTGTGTTTGCGTCCTGATAAATAAGCGTTGTTTTGAACCTTTCATGCGTCTGGATCTCGAGGGCTCACTACACTGAAGGAGGTGCTTTGCTCAAAGAAAAACTAAGCATGCTGTTAGCAGGTTGTGCTTTGGCCAAACAGATAGCGTTCTTTTGAACCTTGGTGGTGCCTTTGGAAAAACTAAGCAGACAGAAATGCCACAGTAAGGTACGGAAAAAATAAACATGACCTCTCGATCAAATGGATCAAGCTGATAAACACCCTACAAGAAGTTCAGGTTTCGTTGAACTGAGAGCTCACTACACTGATGGAGATGTTTTGCTCAAAGACCAAAATAGAGGCAGTCACGGTAAGATACGGAAAAAAATAAACACGGCCTCTCAGTAAAATGGAGCGAGCTAATAAAACTTAATACCCCACAGAAAGTTCCGGTTGCTCAGAGCTCAGTACGCTGAAGGAGATGTTTTGCTCAAAGAAAAAATAAACAGAGAAGGTCATGGTAAAGTAAGGTAAAGGGAAAAAAGTCAGCATGACCTCTCAGTGAAATAGAGCGAGCTGAGAAATCGCTTACATCAAGTCGACGACATGCAGTTCTTACAGACACGTCCCCATGCATGTTCCCGATCACCGGCCTAAACGCAGTAAACTATCGACCGTAAATCAGTCCGTTTGTGTAATTATGCTCTCCAATTATTGACAGGCTCTCAAGTGAAGGGCACTACTGTGTTATATAGCTGTACCCTAAAGACACTCCAGTGACCGGTCTGGGGGGCAGGGATAGTTCAGTGGTTAGAACGCCGGAATCGTGATCGAAAGGTCGCGGGTTCGAATCCCTGCTGTAGCGGCGGGAGAATTTTCTTCTCCAGGGTCAAGTTTCTGTGCTGACTCTTATTTCGGTATCTACTCTTATTTCAGTATCTATTCCACCCCCGTGTTACCGCAGTAGCACGTAAAAGACCCCGGTCATTCTGTCAAAAGCGCAGGTGGCAGGTTACAGCTAAACACGCATAAAAAGTGACATGGTGCATGGTTGTATGGCAGCAGATTCTTGTGGCACCAGCCATGCCAGCGCTGTAACTGCACCACTTTGTTGGATATTCAAAAACGCGCTATAAAAAGCTATTCACTCATGTAGAATCACATGCGAGCGCAGTGAGTCTGCTCGAGAGCGGAGAATAGCGCTATATAAAAGCGATCAATAATAATAATAACGTCCACAGAAACCATTAGGCTTATTAGGGACGGCAAAATGGGAGGGGGGGGGGGGGGGGGGGGGGAGAAGGGGATATGGAAAGGGGGGAGACGGGGAGGGGGATTATATACCTATCGCTACACTGTAACCACCAGAATGACTCCGGCATTAAGATGGGCAGCGATGAGAGCCATTTTAATGTTTTATTAAGTGTGAGGGACGAAGTCACAAGACAATGTCCACAAACCAGCCAAGAGAGAGAGAGAGAGAGAGAGAGAGAGAGAGAGAGAGAGAGAGAGAGAGAGAGAGAGAGAAAGAGAGAGAGAGAGAGAGAGAGAGAGAGAGAGAGAGAGAGAGAGAGAAAGAGAAAGAGAGAGAGAGAGAGAGAGAGAGAGAGAGAGAGAGAGAGAGAGAGAGAGAGAGAGAGAGAGAGAGAGAGAGAAGCCTTATGCACCATGTTTACTTACTGGCACACTCCAGGATCAATAACAGTGAAAGTGGAGGTGGACGTCCTGGGCTCCCCGTCCTTACTAGTCCTTGTGGTCTCTGTGGACCCAAAGCAGCACTGAACCTGAGCACATTACGGGCACCATTTTCAGGCACCTTCTTCAAAACTCTGCCAAAACTGGTTACACCACTGAAGGGCCATTCCTTATTTGCGTACGGCTGTCCACTGACGCGGTCAGCGCGCTCCGAAAGGTTTGGATACTAATAAAAATTTAAAAATATTTTATTTTGTTAAATTAAAAATCGTGGAAGCACCGTAGACATGAAGCGCGTCCGCCCCGGGTAACGAAAAGAGTTCTGTCTCGATTCAAACGATTCTGCTTTCATTTGTGCTGACGCAAGCAACGTGGGCGATTATAAAACGCCTGATATAAACTGAGTTGTCTGATACAAACTTACTGCCATAACCACTACGGTTACACTACAGAATCTTGAAACAACAACAACAACAACAACAACAACAACAACAACAACAACCACAACAAAACAAACAAACAAACAAAAAACAAAAAACACGCACAATAAGATCTCATATAATTATCTCTCTAGTAAAAAATAAATAACATACTGAGAAGAATTCAGAAAAGAAAACATGTAAGACAATGGAATTTATCGCCACTATCTCCGGAGGTGCATTTGGTAATATACGCTATAGAATATACTATACAATAGAACGTACATATATTATACATTTGGTACATACATATACTATACATCGGCACGTACATATACCATACATTCTGTCTTCACAAGGTATATTTCCTACTCTTCCCCTTTGAATTGCACAAGTCCATGGTTTATAGAGTTCCAAAATGTACTGATGTGTACATAAGCTACGTTAAGTGATCAGATCTGCGCAGTCCTCGGACACACTTTTTTTCCAGCAGACAAAGACGAGCAGGTAATAACCAAGACGTAAACAAATCAATCAGTTGTTTTCGGTTGGTACCCATTCACCTTGATATGACCATCGTGGTTAACTGCACGTCAAAACCAATTAACCATCTATCATTTCTCATGCGCTCATGAACGTTCTGAGCGCTCACATGATCCTAAATATGATATTTTTTATACACATGCAGAGCATAGTTTCTACCAAAACAATTTACATAAAGTATTATACAAAAAAACAAAACAAAAAAAAACGCACTACACACACACACTACACAGACACACACCACACACACACACACACACACACACACACACACACACACACACACACACACACACACACACACACACACACACACACACACACACACAATGATTGTAGCAGAAACTGGGTCATGATATTAATTAGATGGAAATACTGTGAGAAGAGGAAGGTTTTCAGTTTGCATCCTTTGGCTGATTAAGACTCTGAGGTTCACCCAGTGGTGGGTGAGAAAACAGCGAGTTATCATTATCAATGGGAAGCGACCTGCTGTCTAATAATTATGTTTCTCCAATTTACCACACGGGGAAAGGAGATGCACATCGGATACATTCATTCATTCTTCGTCTTCCTTTTTTGTTTATTTAAAGTCTTTTTACATAAGTGATATTAGCCTGATCTTACAGTTATCATGCTAACAACATGCATCAGCAAGTAGCACCAATAAAAAAATAAAAATAAACATCAACAACAACAACAACAACAACAACAACAAACACATTCATTCATGTTTGCGTTAAAGAGTAAGTAGCACAAACAGAAGCACAGATCACAAAAGACACGACAAACATAACTGTAACAGATGAAGAAACAGGAATTAAGCGTGCAATCGTACCAAAAGAAACAGAAACATTTGCTAAAGATAAAGGCGTTACTAATAGCAAGAGTGTGTTCATCAGATTAATGAGGTCAAAAGCTTGAGAGAAAAAAGAGAGAAAAGTTTTCTGTACTTACAGTAGCAAAGAACCCGCATAATTATGATGTAGGCAGGCGGCAGCAGCAGAGAAAGGAAATAGGTCACAAGCTGTGTAACGGCTGGCCTCTCGACAGTCACGGCGCAGTAAGCCAGTAAGCGAGATGCAGCGGCGTCGAGCGTCGTGAGAGTCTCCAAAACTTGCGCAGTGGACGTAGTAGCCTGCAGTCTTTCCACCCACACACCTGACTTGACCTCTGTCGCCCAGTCTCTGTGGCAAGAGGCCAGCTTAACCACTTCACTGCCCCGGCCTGTCAAATTTCCAGGTTGAAAAGTGCATACAGACGCCTGCAAACAGTGTATTTTCTCATCCTGTAGTAATCAACTTTCAACAGTGTGCGTTTTGATTTAAAAAACATATATATATAAATCCTGATTTAAAAAAAAAAAAAAAAAAGGGGGGGGGGGGGGGGGGCGGGGGCGGGGGGCGGGCTTAAGGATTTGACATTTCGTACTTTTATTGGTCGTTTTCAAGTTACATCGCGGCAGTGAAAGGGTTAAAATCAGTTCTCGTGGGACTGTTCAGTAATGCATCGATCTTTGCTATGAAGCAAATATGGTGCTTAACGTCCACAGAAACCTCAAGGCTTTATTATTATTACTGATCGCTTTTCCATGGCGCTGTTCTCTGCTCTCGAGCAGACTCACTGCGCTCATGTCGCATGTGATTCAGAATAAGTAAGTAAACAAGTAAGTAAGCTTAACGTCCCCAGAAACCACAAGGCTTATTAGGAACGGGGAGAAGGGGAAGGGGGTATGGAGGTGGGGGGAGAGGGAGATTATATACCTATCGCTACACTGTGACCACCAGAATGACTCCTGAATTAAGATGGGCAGCGATGAGAGCCATTTTAATGTTTCAGTAGGAAGTGATGGACAAAGTCACAAGACAGTGTCCACAAACCACAACCTTTTTGAAGAGAAAGGAGAGTCGAAGCGGTATCGAACCGAGGTCCTTCCGCTTACCAACCTAACGCCTTACCGCTAGGCCAAACCGGCTCACTGATTCACAATGAGTGACTGTAGCGTTTTATAGCCTTAGAAGAAAATATACATCTATATACCGAAGTGGTTTACTAACAGCGCTATTTGATTGTTGCACGGCTGGTCCCACTTGAAACTACTGCTGTCTCGGCGCAAGTTCTGTGTACACCATACAACCATGCACAATTTTACAGTGTTACGTCATTCAAAGCCACAGGTGTGTATTTAGCTGCAACCTGCCACCTGCAGTTTTTCGCAGAATGACTGGAATCTGTTATGTGCTACTTAGGTCACACACGGGTGGACCGGATACGGAAATAAAAGTCAGCACAGAAAGTTGATCCTGGAGAAAAAGGTTCTCCCGGCGCTCCTGCCAGGATTCGAACCCAGGACCTTTCGATCACGAGTCCACTGAGCTATCCCCGCTCCCCAAGGGACCTGAAGGGACAAACAAGTGAAAATGGATATGCTGAAAAGCATCCGGTTTGGGTTTGACTAAAACCCACAGACTGACGAAGTATTTAACCTGTTAATGTTAGTTTAATGGCAAATTTCCACATTTTATAAATCAAAATTGCGAAAGGAAAACCCGCAAATGTTTAACAACTTTTATCTACTCATTATACGAAGAGCAATCATAGAGAAATGATATAGCAATGTTAGTTCAGACGTCAAAGACGGGCATGATGCCTTCTGGTTATCACTTACTGACCTTTTGTGTTTAATGTGTATGAAACTCTCTCTCTCTCTCTCCCCCTTCTCTCTCCAAAAGAACCTAAACTCTGTGTGTGTGTGCGCTAGCGCGTGGTGTGTGTTGTGTTGTGTGTGTGCGTGCGTGTGTGCGTGTGTGTGTGTGCGCGCGCGCGGGCGCGTGGTGTGTGTTGTGTGTGTGTGTGTGTGTGTGTGCGCGCGCGGGCGCGTGGTGTGTGTTGTGTGTGTGTGCTTGCGTGTGTCCAGTCAGGGAAGAGATAAGCCGAGACAAGTGTTGTGTTTGTGTGTGGAAATTAAACGGAGATAAAACCATGAGAGAAACGGTGTAATATAATTTATGTACCGAACTGTGTACCGAACTGCCGGTCATGTTCAAATAACCCGTGATATATTACAGCTTTGTTGGTGACATTCGTCAAAGGCACAGGCTACCCCTTACGGAAAGCTCGGTCCCACAACGACAGAGATTTACGACAGGCTTATTCCGCGTTTCGTGGGCAAACTATAATAGACTTCTGCATAGGTTCAGCACATTCAAAATATTTACAATTATTCTAAGTCTCAAGGCAGAGCAATGAAGAGTCGAATAATGACGAACTTTGAGCTCTCAGACTTGGGCAGGAAACCCGAGCGGCACCAAGTCGAGCTTTTAAGTGTTGATGGAGAAGGGTAAAAACTGAAGTGATCAAGACCTTCTTTCATAAATGGCGCAGAAAACCTAAAGCAGAACAAGAAGAAGAAACTCTCTCTCCCTCTCAGACACACACACACACACTCTCTCTCTCTCTCTCTCTCTCACTCACACGCCGGCACTGACCTTTCTGAAAAGAGCCCTTCCTACCACCCACCTCAAAAAATGTGTAAGACCTTCACCCACAAAGTGTAGGGGTTAAAGACTCCAACACACCCACGCATGATAATGCCAATTACATATACATATTTGGTGCAGTTAATTTGCAGTATGTATGTCCTACACACACACACACACACACACACACACACACACACACACACACACACACACACACACACACACACACACAGACATTATATATAAGGTGTGTTTACATACATATCGCAAACTAAACTGCACCAAAAATTCAAACGAATATCTCTCCCCCCACCCCGTCCACCCCCAATCACACACGCTCCTGTCGTCCTCCCCGCCCTCCTCCTCCAACAACAACTACAACAACAGAATCAAAACCACAACAAAAATCCCAAGAAACGAACAAAAGGAAAGCCATATGCAAAGTCACTGTTTGCTTTCTCACTTCTTTATTTTCTCAGCGACAGCATGCACACTCTCTCCTGAATTAAGCCTAAAGCCAATGACTGCGTTAGTTCGCTCGTCTGGTCAACGCTGGACACGTTACTACCTTCTGCTTCTCCTACTGAAGCCCTGTACATGCTAATGTTGCTAAGCCATCAGCATCAAAATCTTACTGCACAGACATTCCAAAAGTATCAAAATTCAATTATTGCCTGTTTTTGATAGTTGAAGCATGAAAGAGCAAACCTATAAAATCACAAAAATAACCACAAAGTTGATGAAGACATACATATTTTCATACCATTCCTCCATTCAAAAACAACAACAACAACAAAAAAGAGAAAAAAAGAGAGGTAAAAACAAATTACCCTCCCCATCAAATAATTAGCCAATTAAACTTCTTCATGTGCCTAAAACCACCATACACAAACACATGCAGTAGTAATGATAATTATTTGTACACTTACACAATAATTTTCTGGTTCCTGACTGCATTTACAGAAGGTGCTACAATCCAAAGACAGTTACTCCAAAAAAAAGAAGCTCAAAATAAATCTGAGATTGCCTAACTCTAGCACGTCTCTCATGAGAATTAAAGACACAAAACAGCAAGTGCAATATTGTCATATTCTGTCAGTGAATCTTTTCGTCAGCTGTAAGCACATATACTATACGCAAACATATGAAAAAAGCTTGAGATGATGCCCATAATCCAAGAGATGTTTGAAATCAAGACAGACTAATTAAAAACAAAAACAAAAGGTATGAATCCAAATAAACAACTGGCACATCCTTCAGGCAAAGACAGAATAAACAAAAATAATCAATAACAATCACGATAATCCTCATGCTTATAAGGCCGAAAAATACATGGCTCATGCAACCATGTACAAATACCTTTGCAAGTGAAGAAAATGCTCACAATCCAATCCATGAGCACAAAAACAAACTAAATAATAATCAAAACAAAACAAAGTAACTGACAGCTGCAAACGGCCCTCTTAAAAATGAGACATGGTATGAGTGGGGCAGTGGTGACAGTGTTGGGGGGAGGGGCAAGGGGACAGCAAATACAGTAAAGCTCATCACAATGTACTAAAATTATCCCCCCTCCCGCCAAAAACAAAAACAGTAAGTAAGTTGGTGTTTTAAACCCAAAAAGCAAAAACAAACCAACAAACACACATAAAAAACAAAAAACAATAAGTAAGTTGGTGTTTTAAACCCAAAAAGCAAAAACAAACCAACAAACACACATAAAAAACAAAAAACAATAAGTAAGTTGGTGTTTTAAACCCAAAAAGCAAAAACAAACCAACAAACAAAAAACAAAAAACAAACAAGACAACAACAAACCAAAAAACAACCTTCTGATCTGACAGAGAACTCAAAATGTGAAAATTTCAATTTGTGGAAGTGTTCAGGAATGAATGCTTGAACATGGCTTTGTGATCATGAAGGAAACAGACTGTTCGTTAGAGTGTACTGCACTGAGCACACACTGACAACACAAACAGATTTTCTGGCCAAATGGACTGCTTTCTTCTGAAGACAGTACTGCTGGTTAACATAGAAACTGTCTTTCCGATTTCATGTCTTAAGCTAATGCTACATGCTGTGCTGTGTTGCACCAAAAGTTTCTGTTTATGTTAAACACTGCTTAACCTCCCCCATTCACTAAATACAGCTTTATCATGCTGCGGTTTCAAAACACACAAAAGTTTAGGATGGTCAGGGTTCCTATACATTTTGCAATCCAAAATTCACCAACCTTTTTCAAACCTCAAGACCATCTCTCTCTCTCTCTGTGTCTCTCCCCCAAATTCAATAGATTACTCACCCACTTTTCTTTATTTTTGCCCCTCTTTTGGGGGTGGGGTGTGGGGGGTGGGGGGTGGGGTGTGGGGGGTGGGGTGTGGGGTGTGGGGTCGTTTGTTTTTGCTGCTGTTGTTTACTCATATATTCCGTTTTAATACATGCCCCATCCTAACTAATATCAGTACCTATTTTCTGCTACAGTCAGTGTGTGTGTGTGTGTGTGTGTGTGCGTGCGTGTGTTTGTAGTGTGTATTGATTTTTTATATAATACTTTATGTAAATTGTTTGGTAGGACTGTGCTCTACATGTGTATAGAATATCATATTTAGGTTAATATGTATCTTGTGAGCGTTCAGGGTGTTGATGAGCACATGATAAATGTACATTAGTATTAATTCACCCCTTGTCTGCCCTTCACAATTCAGATGCCAGATTTATTGCTATTTCATAAATCTTATACTAGGCACAACAAACACATAGCCAAAAATATGAAGCTGTCTAGCTAGGTGTTGTCAAAGTCAGTCAGGTAATCATTGGCATGTGAGTTAGAGTCTTTTACTTAAGTCTGTCAGGTAATCACTGGCATGTGAGTTACAGTCATTAACAGAAGTCAAAATTTTACAACTTTTCAAAGACTTTGGGTGAATTGTTCATTTTTCACAAACTTTCAAGGCCTTGAAAATGCCACACCACTGCCCCCAAACTAAGACCTTCAAAGACTGTAGGACCCGTAACAGTACACTTTATGTACAGAACAAAATAATATATGCATATTTTACCCTTTTCTATTAGTCTTCAGAAGTTCTATTTCATTTTAAGCATGCTACTAAACTCAAGGATTTTTTTATTTTTTACTACAACAAAGAAGGCAAAGAGATACAACAAACCCTTTCATTTTCCAGTATGTTCATTCATTTCATGTTGATATGACTTATGAAATGTTGAATGTATTAATGCCGCAGGTCCTCGAGTGCCCCATGTATGTATTTTTGTAACAAAGACACTCTTTCTTTTTTTTAATGTCAAAAATGGAAAAGAAAAAAAAGAAAAAGAAAAAAAAAAAAAGAAAAAAAAAGAGAGAGAGAGAAAAAAAAGAAGAAGAGATACAACAAAAAAGGTGCATGGTGAGTCTGTACAATTAAAACATGTATCCATTTCAAATTACCATCAAGACACTTTTTTTTTTTTTAAAGGAATAACTTAGGATAACAAGGTTCAACTTAGGTTCAACAAATATCTGCTTCAGTTCACTAACAAGACAACTTTGTTTGTCTTTCTTAAAAGAATGATGTAAGATACTGTGATAGTGTGATTCAGTAAACTTAACCATCTTGGTCAGACATCATCATCAGCACCACCACCACCACCACCACCACGCAGCACCACCAACAATGACAACAAGGAAGAGAAAGAAAAAGAAAGAGAAAGAAAGCTGGGCCTTTAGTTTAACTGAGAGGTCAGCTGATGGTGAAGTCGACAGATATCTCTAAGGCCTGGTGTTTAAATGAAAGACTTGCTGGTAACAGAGGTCACCCTGGTGTTTAAATGAAAGACTTGCTGGTCACAGAGGTCACCCTGGTGTTTAAATGAAAGACTTGCTGGTCACAGAGGTCACCCAGGATTTTGTGCGATTAATTTAAATAACTCACAGGTTTACTGGCCATGGAGTTCAGCCAGAGTGAAGTATTTGGTAGAAAGGCTCGTTAATGACAGTGTTCATCCATGTTGTGTGTTTAACTGAAAGGTTTATTAGCAATAGAGTTCATCCAGATTTAAGTGTTTATAGTGGAATGGTTCACCGATGATGCAGTTTATCCAGGGATGGGTGTGTTTAGAACGGTTTGTTGGTGGTATTGCTTATCCAGAAAAGAAAACTCTAGAGCGAGAAAAAATGATGTACCTCTCTGAGGTTGTACCTCTGATGGAGTTTATGTACATTGTATTTACACGCATGCCAGGTCACGGCTGTTCCCAGACGCCTCTTTAGTTAAAGCCAGTGCCGCAGAATCTAGGTCAGCTACGCAGGTGGCCCCACTTGAGATATCCGATAGCTGAGCGGTCCGGCCACGGACAGGCTGCTGCTGCCAGAGTAAATTATAGCAACCGTCTTTCACCCCCTCCCTTTCCCAGCGCAATCTCACCACAGAGTTGTACAGCAGACCATTAAAAAGTTCTTATTTTGAAGTTTACACAGACACCAAATATGCTTGGTACAATAGTTTAAGTTTTCATGCTGCAACAAAACCATTTCATGCAAAAATCACACAAAACATCACATTGTGCACAGTACGCACACAAAAAGTACGAAACGTATACGATTATTGTGAGGTACTGCCTTTTTTCTCATCAAAACAACACATATACATCACAACATTAATATATCTGCTACAGGAAGCACTCATTTAAAATCAGGCCCAACTCTCAAAGAAAAACTCACAGGGGGTGTAAACAGTATACCATTTTGGCAAGAAGGCCTTTCATGCAAACCGTTATGAAAATGTGCACAGTACACACATAAAACGTACAAAACAAAGCAACACTGAAAAACAGGAAACATGCATCTCAACATCAATATGTTCACTACTGGAAACACTCACTTAAAATACAGAAAGCACCCTGTACACTCAGCAGCCCACAAGTTAAAAATCAGAAGCAGCGGGCTAGTACTGACCACTGCTGGTACTGACCTAGATTCCACTGACAGCGCAGCTATGTGGGGGAGCTAAAAATAGCTCAGCCAGTGAGCGGCTAAAGCGCCCGATTCTAAGCCTGTGGAACAGCCGTGAGGTGTGAGTTACTGTAGGTGACTCAGGTCTTTGTTGCTGTCCATATGTATCTTAAGCACAAATTAACTCCCTTGTTTGTTGATTTAGAGAGAGAGTTCACCGATGGTATACATGTTTAGCTGAAGATATTGAGCAAGAGTTCACCCAAGACAGTGAATGCATTCAGATGAGGGGCTTGCTGCAAATAAACTTCATCCATGGGGCTGGGTGATTAGCTGAAGGACTTCTGAGTTCACACAGGGCTAGTGTTTAGTCACAGGATTCACTGGAGACAGAGTTCACCCAGCACTGAGTGTTTAGTTTGAACGACTTGTTGGTAATAGAGCTCACCCATGGCTAAGTGTTTACTTGAAGGACATGCTGGAGACACAGTTCATCCGGGGCTGGGCGTTTAGTTGAAGGGCTTCTGAGTTCACACAGGGTCAAGTGATTAGTTGCAGGGTTCATTGGTGACAGAGTTCACCCAGTACTGCGAATTTAGTTGAAGGACCTGCTGGTAATAGAGTTCACCCATGGCTAATCCGTAATTATTTAGTTGACAGACTTGTTGGAGGCACAGTTCATCTAGGGCGGGGTGCTTAGCTGAAGGGTTTCTGGGAGCTACTTTATCTACGGTTTGGTGTTTAGATGAAGGGCTTGTAAACAACAGAATTCATCTTAGGCTGGGTGTTCAGATGGCTGATTTGTAGAAGACCGAATTCACCCAGGGCTTTGTGTCTATTTGACAGGCTTGCAGGCATTATCCAGGAATGTGTATCCAGCTGAAGTGCTTGTCAGAGATACAGTTCTTCCAGGACTAGGTGTTTAGTTGAAGGGCTTGTTGGTGATGAAGTTGATGAACATCTCCAGAGCAGGACGTGGCTTGTCAGTGGGCACCATGTGACCCGCACCCTGGACAAACAAACCACAAGTGATGCTGAAGTTTCTCATGTCTGAGTCTGAGGGACACACATCTTTCATTAGGCCTCTATGTTCGGCTGATTGGTTCATTATCTGTATTTCAACTGAAAAGCTTCAACAGATAATACTTAGAACTCAAAATACAGAATTTCAATATTCAGCAGTTTCACACATTTCTGTGTCCCTCTGTTTGTCTATCCTTCAAGGCTGGTATGTTTTTGTTGGAAAGAACACAACTGAAAAAACAACACAGTGTTAGGCTGACAGCTTAGCATCCCCCACCTCCACCACATCACAAACACAACACACACACACATGGCACATACACATACACACATGTCACACATACACAACATACACACATGGCACAAACACACACACACACATGGCACACACACACATGGCACACACATTCACACATCACACAAACATGGCACACACACACACACACAAACACACACACATACACAAACATGGCACACACACACACACACACACACACACACACACACACACACACACACACACACACACACACACACAAACATGGCGCGCACACACACACACACAAACATGGCGCGCACACACACACACATTTACACACACGCACACATTCACACACAACACACACACACACACACCCAACCAAACCTCTCACACACACACACATGCACACACACACACACACTTTGCGTACCCTAACAGTAACATAGGTGAGCTTTTCAAATGCTTTGACGAAGCCGGCCACCTGCTTGGTGTGCATAGCATCCGTGTACATCCACTCTCCACGGGCCTTCAGCACCTGCAGTACACAGACAGTATACAGCACGCTGACACAGTACACAGTAACAGTCAACTGTTCTGCAGTATACAGACAGTACACAGCACGTTGACACAGTACACAGTAACAGTCAACTGTTCTGCAGTATACAGACAGCACACAGCATGTTGACACAGTACACAGTAACAGTCAACTGTTCTGCAGTATACAGACAGTACACAGCACGTTGACACAGTCAACTGTTCTGCAGTATACAGACAGCACACAGCACGTTGACACAGTACACAGTAACAGTTCTGCAGCATACAGACAGCACACAGCACATTGACACAGTACACAGTAACAGGCACAGTCAACTGCTCCACAGCATACAGACAGCACACAGCACGTTGACACAGTACACAGTAACAGGCACAGTCAACTGCTCCACAGCATACAGACAACACACAGCACACTGACACAGTACACAGTAACAGTCAACTGCTCTGCAACATACAGACAACACACTATTAAGCTTCGCTTCATGATGCTGTCATGACTACTAAGCTTCACCTGGTGACATTATCATGCTTATTAAGCTTCACCAGGTGACACTATCATGATTATTAAGCATCATCCAGTGACACCATCATGGTTATTAAGCTTCACCAGGTGACACTATCATGACTACTAAGCATTACCTGGTGACACTATCATGTTTATTGCGCTTCACCTGGTTAACACTATCAGCTACTTACAGGTCTGCCCAGGCGGTCAACAAACCACTCATCACCAAGGAAATTGCATGCCATGTCCACATCACCGTTGTACACAAGAACACGTTTCTGAAACAAAACAAACTACACTTATCAAAAAAGAAAGAAACAAAAACAAAATGCCCTATCAAACAGTCAGTACAACGACAACAACAAATAAAATCAAATAAAATCAAGCCTACCCAACAATGCTACATCAAACAGTCAGGCATCACTGACTGAAATGCTTCAGTGAAGAGTTCTCACAACGACACTCACCAGCTACGGGTGACATTTTTATTTACATTCGATGAGTCGAAAGCTCCATGCTGAGCTATGATGGGGCCCAGCATACTGAATTTACACCCAGTTCCCCCCCCAAAAAAACAACAACAACAACAACACTATCACATTAAAAAAAAAATGTATTGCAACTATACTCATACGAATGGACGCAACTCTTACACTAACAGTTAAAATCCACAAAAACAGTACTTACCCCTTTCCCCAAGATTTTCTGGTACTGAGCACTCATGTCTGTGTATATCATGCCATAGTCAATTGTACTGAAATGAAAAAACATCAACTAAATGTTACAAACATGAGCCTGCAGTGCTTTTTACCAGGCAACAATAAGTAGGGCAATGCCAGTGCTGATTTCAGGTACTCAGTGCTTAATGCTCAGCCTGCTGCCAAGTTAGACCAGGGCAAAACATTTCCTGAACTGGAAAAGAGTCTGATTCACTGTTCCTGACATAGACCATTATTAATCTGAAGAGGACTGAGGGAAAATGAATTGAAGGTGAATGAATCAGGAAGGCAAAAACTAAAATGTGACAACAGAGTTTCTGGCAGCAGAGTAAGCATGAAAAGCCACTCAGTCTCAAAACAGGGAACCTTAGGGGCCGTTCACACTACAACACAGGCCAAACCCACACTGCAATCAGATTGGTTTGGGTTGAGCGCAGGTTGCTGTATCTGTATCTGCAATCTGAACCAGACTTGAATCATTTGTCTGACAGCATCGTTGCTCCATACGTGTGTTTCTTTTCTTCTCTTTTCCTTTTTTAGTACTTCACTGTCCATTGCACAAGAACAGCACTATCCATTCCTATCACTGTATCAGAGTATATAATATTTTTGTGTGTCCAAACAATGGTACGGCTGCAAGTGTTTGGGACTTTTCATGTACACACAGATACTGATGCCTGCGATTGCACACAAGGGCTGTGTGGACACCGTAAGGGAGTCTGCACTGGAAGAAAAATCCCTCGCTGTACCAGGGACTCAAACCCATGTCAGTATTATGCCTGGCTTTTCAGTTGGACGCTCTTACCAGCTGACTTATCCCTGCCTATTCTTGGCTGTACTTCCAGACCACAGGCAGAAACAACAACAACAACAACAAAGACTCAGAAGAAGAAATACTCTACCAACTTGCAGTTAATAAATAAACAGAAACATGTAGGAGTATCCGAGTTCAGTGCTAATGCCTGCCTGAGAGTCACAGCCAGCCACTGTGTTCACAGTTAAGGTGACTAAGTTAGGCGACAGCCATCTGTGAATGTATTCTAGATGTTTCATAGGTATTCAGTGCAGAGCTGAAACCATTGCTTCCTTTTTTCTTTAAACACCTGATTTTTTCTCCCCACAGGCATTTTTTGCTCCCTGGTGGAAAGTCAGTTTCACTGCTGTGGAAATTTGCATTTTCACGGACAATTCCCATGCCAGCCAGTCTGACCCCTTCCCTCTCTCCCACAGCTGACCTCCATCAGTCAGTGTTTAAGTCTCTGCCATAAACCCTCTCAGCTGACCTCCATCAATCAATGTTTAAGTCTCTGCCATAAACCCTCTCAGCTGACCTCCATCAATCAGTGTTTAAGTCTCTGCCATAAACCTTCTCAGCTGACTTCCGTCAATCAGCGTTTAAGTCTCTGCCATAAACCCTCTAAGCTGACCTCCATCAATCAGCATTTAAGTCTCTGCCATAAACCCTCTCAGATGACTTCCATCAATAATTGTTTAAGTATCTGCCATAAACCACCTCAGCTGACCTCCGTCAATCAACGTTTCAGTCTCTGCCATAAACCCTCTCAGCTGACCTCCATCAATCAGCATTTCAGTCTCTGCCATAAACCGTCTCAGCTGACCTCCATCAATCAGTGTTTAAGTCTCTGCCATAAACCCTCTCAGCTGACCTCCATCAATCAATGTTTAAGTCTCTGCCATAAACCTTCTCAGCTGACTTCCGTCAATCAGCGTTTAAGTCTCTGCCATAAACCCTCTCAGCTGACCTCCATCGATCAATGTTTAAGTCTCTGCCATAAACCCAAGTTTTTGTACACAAAAATAGCATAATGCCAGAATTCTCCTATAAACTGGGTTTTGGTCGTTCTGGCCACAGTAAGTAAAACAGGGAGAAGAGCGGGTAAGAGAGCATAAGGGTGTGATCACCTGCAGGGTTGCCACTTGGGCAGCTGGGCAGGTATATGCAGGGCTGTCCTCACGGCTGGGTTGTTCATGTAGGTGATGGCACCTTTAGCGTCAATGCAGGGAGGAGTGACGGAAATGGGCCCGGAGGTCTCCTTCTGTAGCTTCTCAATCAGCTGTCAAACATGTTCCATGTTTTGTTAGTAAGTTCGTAACTGGATTTCAGCATCCTGTTAACTGCACTGCACATGGTCAGCTCAGGAATCAAGGAGAGTACAGTGGGACTGAAACTAAACATGTAAATGGTTAAAAAGAACACTAACACCCCCCCCCCCCCATCTTTCTCTGTCATTCTGCATCATTTGAGTTTTATGTCACATAATATTTATTACATCCGATGTCATTGTCATGCTAACATTCTTCCAAGCACTGGTCAGGAAAACAATACAGCTCAACCAAAGAAGAGAAGTTATTTTGCTTCTCATCTCATTTTTCATTGTTTTTCACTGTTTAACTGTTGTTTAAGTGATGTTTTGTAGCTTGACATTACCCTGAAAATGTGCAGATTGTGTGTTTGCATCCTAATAAATAAGTGTTCTTTTAAACCATTTACGTGTTCGGATCTGATGACATCAAAATTCAGAGTAAACGCTATTCACACTAAGAACCAGCTCTGTTCACTCACAGTATGCACTCTTGGCCACACACAGAAAGTGAATGTGCGCTTAACTTTATCAAGACAAGGCTTTAGGAAGGCTTTGGAATAATTACAACTCAACACACACTGGTCAAAACAAGAGGAAAGAGAATGAGTGGCAAAGGAAAGCTATAAATGGCGCTGAAAGCACACTTTGCTATGCTTGACCAGTCCTGAACACCTGCAAAAAAAACCCCTTAAAATCTGAGCAGTTTGGCAAATTTGCAAGCCAAACTTTCATAATTATTTTTAGAATGTTGACTTACATAATTTTTTACAACTTACGAAAACAGTAGTTGTGCACATGGAATATAAACCGCGCACCCGATGAAGTCACCAGATAACTACACAGAGAGTCTCCACCAAAAACAACCACACCTCTCCACAAATCTCCTCACCTGTCTCTCAGCCTTCATAGCGGGTAGCTCAGAAAAGGCCCAGCCAAAGTTAGCCGTCACCAGGTGGCGCCGAATAGGATCGTACTTGGTCTTCATGCCACCCTGGGAGCCAGTGGTTGGCACGCACGGGCCGTACAAGTTGTAGATGTTAAGACCCCCGCCATAGACAGTCCGTGACGCCTGCTCTACCTGCCCGAAACAAAACACCGCGAAACAGAATGTGAGGGCATGGGGAGTCTGTGGAGCTGAGAGTGCTTGCTCTTGAAAGCCAAAAGTTAAGCATAACTGAGATCCAAACACACGAAAAGTTAAAAAGAATGCTGTTTATTGTGACAAAACACAACATGCAAATTTCAGGGTAAGCCCCTTTTTCAAGCTATACACTTAAACTGACACCCAAACAACAGAACAAAATGTCTCAACCAAAAGCAAATAACAACAACAACAACAATATGCTATATTCATCCCAGCTGTCATTTGATCTTATACATTAGCGCGCAATGAAGAACTGAATTGCACATATATCAACAACTGATATACTTTATTCATCCCAGCTGTCATTTGATCTTATAAGTTATACATTAACACACAATGAAGAACTGAACTGCACATATATCAACAATTGATATACTTTATTCATCCCAGCGGTCATTTGATCTTATAAGTTATACATTAACACACAATGAAGAACTGAACTGCACATATTTCAGCAACTGATATACTGTACTCATTCCAGCTGTCTTTCAGTCTTATACATTAACGCACAATGAAGAACTGAACTGCACATGTCTTAACAACTGATATACTATATTCATCCCAGCTGTCATTCGATCTTATACATTAACGCACAATGAAGAACTGAATTGCATATATCTCAACAACAGAAAGTCCACGAAACACACACATGTACCCACTCTTAGACCCCCCCCGCACCTCCCCCCCCACCTCAATCCACACACGCTATAGCATTGATCTAAGGCTAATAGTAACACCTAGCAAACCCAAAATAACCTGGAATAGTGTTATATCTGACAAACAAAAACAAAAACTCTCCAGTTAAATAAACTCAGTAGGTACACACATCCCCTACCCTCCCTAGGAAAGTTATTATCCTCAGCAGACATCCTGATGCATGCACATGCATTGTGCATGACTGTTTGTGTTATAATTTTCATTAAAAACTGACAGAGCCGAGGATAAAAAAAATGAGGCTTTATAGAAATCCTACATCTCATTCTTCACTGTTTAAGTGTTGCTTTGAAGCTTGAAAAAGGGACTTACCCCCAAAATGTGCATGTTGTACTTTGTCGTAATAAACAGCCTTCTTTTTAACCTTTTTTATACACTTGTTTTTATGTGCATGGCTATCTGGATCACTTTGAACAAAAAAAAAAAAAAGGCCAGCTGTTCCAGCATCACAACAGAGGGCACCGGGCAAACTCCAAGCACTGGTTTACAACATTCTTCCTTCAGCCACTGCTGTATTTAGTTACACCATAGGTTCCTGAAAACTGTCAGCTAACGAGCAGTTTTTTGTTGGTGCTCAAACAGTGGTAAGTTTGTTACAAACAACTCAGTTATATCAGACATTTGTTTTATGTTGCCATGTTGCTTATGCCAGCTCAAACAAAACCAAAATTGTTTGAACTGAGATGGAACTCTTTTTTTTTATACCCGGGGTGAATGCATCTTATGTTTACGTGCGTGCTTGGGTGTTGGGTTGCTTCCACAGTCTTATCAGTACCCAAACCTTTTGGAGGGTGCTGTCCACATTGGTGGACAGCTGTGCGGAGATAAAGAGTGCCCCTTCTGTGGCGTAACTAAATCTGGCAGAGTTTGGAGGAAGGTGCCAGAAAGCAAAGCTTGGAGTGTGGGTACCGGGCTGTCAATCACTCAAACAGCTTCAGCCAATGACAGCATCACAAATAACAGTCTGGATGAAAATCCCAAAGAATGGCTACCAACTTTGGCCCACAAGTTAAAGCCTACCAACCAACTGCACAAGATACTGGTGGACTCTGCACAAGACCTTTGTCATTTTCTTTTTGAGTTTGCATCTTATCTGTCTGTTTGCTTGATAAAAGGACATACCATGAAAATTTGCATATATGTTTGCATTTTTTTTATATAAGAAATATCTGCTCCTTTTAAAACAACAACTTTTGAGCATTGTGATCAAGAAAAAGATGCATCTGCACTTACGTAAGGACCGCAGTTTTTGATGCTACGTGCGTTCTTGGCGAAGGTACAGTTGGTGGCATTACCTCGGCAACAAGTTGTGATCAAATTTCCCCATAGTCTGGAAAGTCAAATGTTATGTGACATCTGTAATTAACAAAGACACACAGTTCCTGAGTAAAACACACATGCACACACACACACACACAACATACACACATGTACACTACACTACACACAATGTACACTACACTACACACACACACACACACACACACACACACACACACACACACACACACACACACACACACACACACATGTACACAACACACACACACATTCTTTATTCTCAGTAGGATAGGTTGAGCCTAAAGAGGTGAGCTGAGATTTTGGACATGATCAAATTTTGAAAGCTGAGCAACTGTTTAATGACCTAACTTTGCAAGGGAAAGAAATAGTCATCTTAATTTGCTACAACTGACTTTTATGCTGAAATCTGAGCAGAAGTCAGTGCAATGGGCATCGTTAAATAATGGTCAATAGCAGGTAATACAGCCTTCCGGACTTACACTTCTCCAATCAGACCATGGAAGTAGGCAAAGTAGATGAGAGAATCGTCATTCAGTTCATAGCTGGACAGCCCATTACCCACAGCAAAACCCTGCAAACAGAAATGAACAAGTGTTCTGAAGGTTGGTGCACGGTCATACAGTGTACACACAACATGTGCCGAGACAGCAGCAGTTTCATGTGTCATCACCCATGTGGCAAGCAAACAGCGGGGTAAGTACACCGCTTCGGTGGCCATATATAAAAACGCGCCATAGAAAGTCATTCATTCAGAATCACATGCAACAAGAGCGTAGTGAGTCTGCTCAAGAGCAGAGAATAACTCTGCATAAAAGCAATCAATAATAATAATACATTTGCCACACAAGGCTGGTGAGCATCCCTTGCCCATACTTTTCTTTTCTTCTGAGGCGCCCTTCCCCTGTGGCCGGAGTTTTTACAGCAGCCCAGACTTGCCTGATGAGCCTGTCACAGGACACAAGATCCTCCGCATCTGTCCACCTTGGGAAGCGGGAATAGCTCAGCAGTGGACAAAGATTGCGGGTTCGTGTGCCAGAAGAAGCGGCAGGATAATTTTCTTCTCCAGAGTCAACTTTCTGTGCTGACTGCTATTTTGGGATATGTTCCACCTCCATGTTGCTGCAGTAGCAAGTAAATCATCCTGGTCATTCTGCCAAAAGTGCAGGTTACAGCTAAACACGCATCCACCCACATATCTGGCTTCCACTCATCCAGGCTTCCACAACCTCTGTGCTCCAAAATAACTGTTTGCTTTAAAACTTAAAGGGGAACAGAAGGAAAGAAGCAAACTGGTCAGAAAACACAGAACATGAATATTCATAAATACAAATGTCAGCGAGTAAACATGGTGCTTAATGTCCACAGTAATCACAAGGCTTATCAGGGATGGGGAGAAGGGGGGAAGGGGGTATGGAGAGCGGGAAGAGGGAGATTGCCCCTTGTTGGATAATTAAAGTTTTTTGAATTGAATTGATTATATACCTATCACTGCACTGACATTGCCCGAATGACTCCTGCATTAAAATGGGCAGTGATGAGAGCCATTTCAATGTTTCATTAATTGTGAGGGACAAAGCCACAAGACAGTGTCCACAGACCACAACCCTTCTGAAGACAAAGAAAAGCTGAAGCAGTGTCAAACCGAGGTCCTTCTGCTTACCAGCCTAACGCCTTACCGCTAGGCCAAATTGGCTCACAGATACATATGAAGTACTTTTTAGCTTTGAAGTTGACCTCCTAAGGGCAGAGTCATATTATTGGTTTACTCTTCATCAAAGTCACAAAGAAAAGCAGAAAAAAGCTGGCTCATGACGCATTAACCACATGCGCCAGCCTTCTTTACGACATCACTGGTACAGCCTACTAAGCACAAAATGGCAGCACACAGGGCTGTGTTTTCACCATTTTCAAACACTGATTTTTGTATAACAAGCAAGCAGAAAAATTGAGCAGAAAAGCACACCCTCTGTGTGTAATTTTTTATTCTACTACTATCAGTAGGGCTGTGTTTTCACCACTTTCAAACTTCGATTGTTGTAGAACAAACAAGCGGAAAAATTTAGCCTAAAAACGCACCCTCTGTGTGTAATTTTTATTCTACTACTATTAGTAGGGCTGTGTTTTCACCACTTCCAAACTTTGATATTTTTTTTAAGCAAACAAGCAGCAAAATTTAGCAAAAAAACAACAACCTCTGTGTGTAATTTTTATTCTACTACAATCAGTAGGGACTATGATGCTTTACAGTTTGGTTCCCCTTTAAAACATTGCCCTCCTTCATCTGCTCAGGTAAGCCATCCATTATCTCTCTGTATTTTCCTGTAAAGAATCATGATGACTGCTGAGGGAAACAATAACAATTTACGCAATTATATGGTGCATAAAAACGTCCACACAAGCCCTGTGTGGCCACAGCACCAGATACACACAGTGCATGTACACACGTATAGCCAAACTCCAAGCACCAGTTTATGACATCCTTCCTTGAACCACTGCCGTATTTAGTTATGCCATAGGGTCCAGAAATCTGTCAGCTAACGAGCAGTTTTTTGTTGGTGCTCAAACAGTAGTAGGTTTGTTACAAACAACTCGGATTATATCAGATGTTTGTTTTATAACTTATCATGTTGCTACGCCAGCTCAAATAAAACCACAATCGTTTGAATCGAGACAGAACTCTTTTCTTTACCCAGAAAATGTCCAGGGTGGATGCACCTCATGTTTATGTGTGTGCTTTGGCACTAGGCTGCTTCTACAGTCATATTAGTACCTGAAACTTTCGGAGAGCACTCACTGCATCAGTGGACAGCTGCGTGGAGATAAAGAATGCCCTCAGTGGCGTAACTAAATCTGGCAGAGTTTGGAGGAAGGTGCTGGAAAGTGGTGCTCGGAGTGTGAGGTATAGCCTCTCACATGCTAAAACTACCAATAGACATCGATACCAGTAAAGAACTTATTCACAGAACTGACCTGAAAATTCATGCTCTTGTCATCCACGACCAAAGCGCTGAGGGTGGGCACGTACACCCCTCCGTAGCTCTCCCCTGTGATGAAGAACTCGTTGTCCTTGTAGATGTCAAACTTCTTAAAGAAGTCCTGGAGAGCCAGGTAGTTGTCGTGGGCAACCTGCATGCAAAGGCCGATCAGTACATACATCTTTTTCTTCTCCTGAGCTCCATACCATGCTATGAATTGCATCATCTGTCTGGATGTGAACCTTTGAGATTAACCCCCCCCAGCTATCAACGCCTCCACCCAGAGGCTGGGTGTGTATATATATGTGTGTGTCCACCCAGTAGCTGTGTGTGTGTGTGTGTGCATGCATGTGTGCATGCGTGTGTGTGTGTGTGTGTGTGTTTGTGTGTGTGTGTGTGTGTGTGTGTGTGTGTGTGTGCGTGCGTGCATGTGTGTGTGTGTGTGCATGCATGTGTGTGTGCGTGCATGCAGGGGTGCATGCTTGCATGCATGTGTGTTCTTTTTCCTTTTTCCTTTTTACTTAAAGTCTTTTCACATGAGTGATATTAGACTGATCCTACAATGATCAAGATAACAGAATATATGTCAGTAAAACAATAACAGACCTCCAGATTTTTTGTTCTTGTTTTTTAAAGAAGAAAAATAAAATCAAAATTAAAAAAAGAAGAAGGTCTACTCTTAGTCTTCTACTAGTTCTAGGCAGTTGCAAAAACAAACATACAATTGTATATATGTATTCGTACACATAGTTAATTTCAGTGATCTGTATCTTATGCATGCAGGATTACATGCACATACATATATTATACACTAAAACATTCCTCCTGCCTAAATGTCATGAACCTGCACATTGGTACTCAAAAGCCATTGTACAGAAACTCTCGCATGCTTTCTGACACACTTAATTTAGCTACTACACATACTTTTATTCCAACCACCCCTCTCCAACACATACACAGACACTCTCTCACATATACACAATCCCCACACACCCTGATTTCCACAGAAAATTAGCCTTGGAATTTAGGAAAGGTGATCAATAATTAGTATAAATTTTCCAATGCCACTGCCAGTCTTTCAAATGTACAGGTAACCAACTCCCATGCTGATAATTAAATCATAAAAGCAAAGACCAAGGAACCATTCAAAGTCAAAACAAACTAACTACTGCACTAAGAAACAAGCCAACAGCTCCACCAACACTGGCAGAAACAGCAACAAAAACCTAATAACAAACACACACTTGTGCACTGATTGAACAGAGTGAAATTCTGTTCATTACTCACCACATCATCATTGGTGGTGTAATTGCCATCGTCAGAGTAGGAGTATCCCACACCTGCCGGGGCTTCCAGGTACAGCATGTTAGCTACCTGTAACATGTGCCCACGAATCACTTTGTAATTATATCCATCCAACCATTTAGCCAACCCACTTACCAGTCACTTCATCCATCCACCCAACCATTCTGATATTCCACATTCAATCACTTCAGCCATCCACCCAACCATTTTGACAATCCACACATCAGTTATTTCATCCACCCTACCAACAATTTAGCCAATCCATCTATCACTCCATCTAACCAGTCATTTTGCCAGTGCCCCCATCAGTTACTTCATCCATCCAACCAACATTTTGCCAATCCATCTATCACTCCATCTAACCAGTCATTTTGCCAGTGCCCCCATCAGTTACTTCATCCATCCAACCAACATTTTGCCAGTGCCCCCATCAGTTACTTCATCCATCCAACCAACATTTTGCCAGTGCCCCCACCAGTTACTTCATCCATCCAACCAATATTTTGCCAGTGCCCCACCAGTTACTTCATCCATCTAACCAATCATTTTGCCAGTCTACCCATCAATTACTTCATTGTCCATCCACCCAATCATTTTGCCACTCCACCACTCCGTTACTTTATTCATCAACCCATCACTTGCTTCATCAATCATCACACCAGTCATTTTATATAAATCTACTCATCAAATCAATCAGATCAATTATCCACCCTCCAAACCATATTATTCACCAACCAACCAATCCACCCACCCACCAGTAAATTTTCCATAATCAGTCACACAATCAATTATAATCCAGTGAACATCATATCAGCTGCACAAATTGACCAATATTTAATTGAATCTAGCACAGCACAGCTCTTGGAAGAATCTCAAAACTCCAACAGAGGCACAACAACAACCAACTGACTGTGTTCCAGCTGAAAGGGTTGTAGAGGAGGTTGGTGCCGTCATCCTGAATCCGGAACGGCCCATGCTCGGTCAACAGGCCAAGGTCAGAGCTGCACCCAGGTCCTCCGTTCATCCACAACACAACAGGGTCTGACTTCGGGTTGTTCTGGGACTCCAGAAACCTGAAAACAACAGTGATGATGATAGTCACTAAAAAGTCACAACACAATCAGGTCTGACTTGGGGTTGTTCTGGGACTCCAGAAACCTGAAGACATCAGTGTTTATGGTACATTAGTAGTCAGTAAAGTCACAGCAACACCAGGTCTGACATGGGGTTGTTCTGGGACTCCAGAAACCTAAAAGCAACAGTGATAATGACAGTCACTAAAAAGTCATGACAGAACTGGGTCTGACTTGGGTTTGTTCTGGGACACCCAAACCCTCAAAACAATAACGGTCATGGTAGTCACTGAAAGTCACATCACAACTGATGGGCTGTTGTGGGACTCAGGGTTGTTGTGGGACTCAAGAAACCTGAAAACAACAGTGGTTTTACTGGTAATGGTACTCACAAAAGTCACAGTACAATCAGCTCTGACCTGGGGTTAATCTGGGAAACCTGAAAACAACAGTGGTAATGGTAGTCACTGAAGCTGAAGCACAACTGGGTCTAAGTCAGCATTGTTCTGAGACTAAAAAAATCTAACAGCAGCAGTCATGGTAGTCAGTAAAGTAGTAACAGTACTACAACAGTGTATGGCTCGGTGATGCTCTGAGACTCTACAAACCTGAAAACAACACTGGTACAGTCACAGAAGTCAAGCAGAACAGGGTCTGGCTTGGTCGTTCCAGGACTCCATCAATGTAAAAACAACACTGGTAACAATATAGTTAATAATAACTAAAGTTAATAGTACTTAACTAAACTGTGACTACAAGTACAAAGTCACTGCAGAACATGGTTTGACATGGTGTTGTTCTGAGTTAATCTGAGACTCAACAAATCTGAAAAAAACTGATGACCCCAAGTCAGACTGTATTGTGCTGGTTTAATGACTGTGAAGTCATTAAACCAGCACAATACAGTCTGACTTGGGGTTATTCTGGGACTCCACAAACTGAAAACTATTATTGGCAGGAGCTGTTGCAACAAAATACATCTTTTTTCATGACAAAAGACAAAGTATGCTTAATTTTGTCGCAACAAAATATTTGACATGACAAAATTCAAAAGTTTTGTTGTGACAAGTATATTTTTGTCATGACAGACATGTGTTTGCTGTGACAAACATAATTTTGTTGCAACAAAAGTTTTGTCATGACAAGCATACTTTTGTTGTGACAAAAGATGTTTTGTCATGACAAACACATCTTTGTCAAAACTTTTGTCTGACAAAACTTTCATCACACCAACAAACAAAAATATTTCACAGAAAATGGCAGTCTCAGTGTTTGCATGGGAACCAACCAGTAGTGAAGTTTTTTGGTGCCCGAGGCCTTCAGGTAGCCAGAGTACTGCTTGAAGTTGGGCTGCTTCTTCAGACCAGGTAATGCTGTAATCTCGTCATCTTCCGGCACTGCCTGCGTCGCCCCCAACAACAGGCACAGACTGAGCAATGTGAATGCAGCCAGCTTCATTGTGAGTTTAGCCTGCAACAGGCAGGAAGTTCCGCAAATTGAAACAGACACGTGTGATGTATACGAATTCATGTGATCTGTTCACTTCGACACAACAGTGACACACGCTGCACTCAGCTACTCATGCATTGTTGGTGTAAATTAGACACTTATCTGTCGTGTGAACTTATCATGTCTAAAGGCAAACATAAGCTGACTGACTATTTATTCATTGTTCTCTTGAAAAAGAACTACTGCCTTCCATTACTCTGCACTGGTTACTTGTCAAAGGCAAAATCACTTGGTTTGAGAAGGCTGGCTCCAATTTGTGTGTTGAGTCTACTTCTATCTTCAGTACTTGTGATGTAGCCAGTTTTGAAGACTGGATTGCAATGTAGCAATCTGTGTCACTGTGTGTGTGTGTGTGTGTGTGTGTGTGTGTGTGTGTGTGTGTGTGTGTGTGTGTGTGTGTGTGTGTGTGTGCGAGTGTGGTGTGTGTGTGTGTGTGTGTGTGTGTGTGTGTGTGTGTGTGTGTGTGTGGTGTGTGTGTGTGTGTGTGTGTGTGTGTGTGTGTGTGTGTGTGTGTGTGTGTGTGTGTGTGTGTGTGTGTGTGTGACTGAGTGAGTGTGTGGTGAGTGTGTGTGTGTGTGTGTGTGTGTGTGTGTGTGTGTGTGTGTGTGTGTGTGTGTGTGTGTGTGTTGGGGTGTGGGGTGGGGTGGGGGGTTCTTCCAATTTTTGCATCATCACAAAAGGTCCAAAGTTAACATCAGACAATATAATTATTGCAACTGACTTGAACAATCTTTTAAAAAAAAATCTATTGTTTATGTATGGTGCATAAAAACTTCCACACAAAACCTTGTGTGTTCACAGCGCCAGTGGAAAGAAAATCTGAGCCCACTGACATTATCATTTTGCTGTGCTGGTGACCCAGTGAACCCAGCTATGGTGGGCTCTCAGCTGAGACAGAGAAAACAGCTGCTTTTCAGATCTGAGTCAGCCTCAAACTCCAAGCACTGGTTTGTGACATCCTTCCTTCATCCACTGCCATGGCATAGATGAGTACACCATAGGTCTAAAAAACATGTCAGCTAATGAACAGTTTTTCCATGTTGCTCAAACGGTAGTAAATTTCTAACAGACAACTCAAATTACACCAGATGTTTCATTTATAACTGACCATGTTGCTTATGCCAGCACTAATAAAACCAAAACTGTTTGAACAGAGATGGAACTTTTTTCTTTTTCTTTTTTTTTTACCCAGGACAGATGTGTCTCACATTTACATGGGTGCTTGAGTGCTATGTTGCTTCCAAAATGTCTTGTGTGACCACTGTTGTAGTAGCTGTACTCAGAAAAAATTTATGCATCATCCAAGCCGGTCATCAGTTAAAACTGTTAGTGTGCACACATTGTATACATGCATGTCATTCAGCACACACACACACACACACACACACACACACACACACACACACACACACACAAATACACTAACATTGACACTCCCACACATGGTGACATGCGTACACACACACACACACACACACACACACACACACACACACACACACACACACAAACTCCAAGCACTGGTTTACGACATCCTTCCTTCAACCACAGCCGTATTTAGTTACGCCATAGGTCCCTGAAAACTGTCAGCTAACGAGCAGTTTTTTGTTGGTGCTCATATACAGTAAGTTTGATACAAACAACTCAGATTATATCAGACGTTTACTTTATAGCTGACCATGTTGCTTACGCCAGCTCAAATAAAACCAAAATCGTTTGAATCGAGACGGACCCTTTTTATTTTACCCGGGGTGGATGCGTCTCATGTTTACGTGCGTGCTAGGGTGCTTGGTTGCTTCCACACTCTTATCAGTACCAAAACCTTTCGGACGGCGCTGACCGCGTCGGTGGCCAGCTGCATGAGGATAAAAAGTGCCCCTTCAGTGGCGTAACTAAATCTGGCAGAGTTTGGAGGAAGATGCCGGAAAGTGGTGTTCGGAGTGTGACATACACCACCACCACCACCACCACCACTGTTGCCTATTATCATGCACACCCGCCCCTCCTGAGTAAATCAAGGCGCAAACGAAAAATAAGACGCCAGGAACTTGAGGAAGTCGATTCGTTTGTGCATCTATCCCAGAAGCAGATAAATGAGACGGAAAGCACGATGAGCACCTTACCAGTATTACTGCGTTATCTGCCAGACGACAAAAACTTTGACGTTTGATGATTCCTTAGAAAAGGCCTTTGAACAGATTCTGCTACCGCTCAGCCGAGGAGAAGCATGTGAATAGAAGCATGTGACCAGTCACATGACGGAGATCACATGACAAAACCAAGAACTGTCGTCTGCTACCTGCTTTATTTTAGGTCAAGAGAACGACATTGACCCTCTCTTTGTTTCCCGTTATCATTGAATACGAAAGCTGAAGGGATCACGAGGCATTGCGTTCCTGTCCCATTGTGTCCCAATCCTCTTTTGTCTCAGTCCCACTGCGAAACCATTCCCAGGCGAAAGAACTTACAGTTCAAAGCCGGCTCTCTCGGCGCCGGCCTACAAGTTTTACCACTGAGTTAATCTTTTCGGAACCACGGTTTGGCCTAGCGGTAAGCAGAAGGACCTCGGTTCGATACCGCTTCGGTTCTCCTTTCCGGCTCTTCAAAAAGGTTGTGGTTTGTGGACACTGTCTTGTGACTTTGTCCCTCACCGTAAAGTTCATAAATAGTGGCTCTCATCGCTGACTATCTTAATGCAGGAGTCATTTGGTGACAGTGTAGCGATAGGTCAGTATATAATCTCCCTCTTACCCCACCTCGCTTTAAACGATTGGCAGTGGTGTACCTGTAGACGTTCCGGTGAATCCGATCAACCCCGCCCATAGTCTTGTAAGTTGTAGTGTTTGATCAAGAATGGCTGGCCAATGTCCACCCTTTTCCCATCAACTCAACGGCATCATTTGATTTTCTGGACTGGATATATATAGACGCCAATCTTGTCGGAGACAACGCTGACAACATTGTTATTATTCTACCTCACAACCTCTGGTCCATTGTTTGTGTCACATGTGTAGTGAAATGCCCCTCGTGGTGCCTTTTCCATTTCCTTTACTGAAGTCAAGTGTAGTCGCTTGACTGATTTACTAGGGGAGGTTG
>OY757557.1:9160698-9163286 GCA_963584105.1 Alviniconcha strummeri
TGAGGGTGTTCCAGACCAGGGCTTCGTCTGCCGGGAGACTGATTATGTTCCAGACCAGGGCTTCGTCTGCCGGGAGACTGATTATGTTCCAGACCAGGGCTTCGTCTGCTGGGAGACTGACGAAACATAGACCCAAACACAAAAAAGTTCAGAAGAACGCTTATTTATTATGACACGGACATACTCTATGAAAACACGCTAGCAGTCGTTCAGTTTCAGATTATTATTATTATTTTTCAACGAAACAGCCTAACTAAAACACTTAAAAAATCAAAAAAGAACCTTTTCCTGACTGGAACCTTAAATTTCGCCAAGCTGTCAGAACAGAAAAACAGCATCCGAACAAGGACGCTCTTTGTGGTTGTCTTGTAATTTTTTTTTTTTTAAATGTTTATGTTTTTAGTAGTATCATTCTTATTGTTTAAAAAAAAAAAAAAAAAAAAAAAAAAAATGGTGGAAAGGCATACAGAGGTTTTCTCTGTAAGGAAGACCAGGGCACCATGAGTGCCAGCTGCAATATAAATGAAACGGAATTCAAGGCGGAAACAAACCAACGAAAGCAACAAAACAAAATCACCTTCATTCAGTCATTTTGGCATAGCAAAACTGACCTTTGGCTGCTTCCACCCAACTTTACCATTCTATCCCGGCCCATAAGTGGGTCATCACTTTGGGGTTACTTCCACCACTGACATTTGGTTACTTCCACCCAACTTTACCATCCTATCCCGGCCCGAGGCATAACTGGGTCATCACTTTGGGGTTACTTCCACCACTGACATTTGGTTACTTCCACCCAACTTTACCATTCTATCCCGGCCCATAAGTGGGTCATCACTTTGGGGTTACTTCCACCACTGACATTTGGTTTCTTCCACCCAACTTTACCATCCTATTCCGGCTCGGGGCATAACTGCCTCATCACTTTGGGCACTTTGTGTCAGGCACAAGTTTCTTTTCAGAGAAAGATAAGATAGCATACTTCTGGGCAGCTCTGCTGATTGGCTACATTGTTCGTCCGAATTCTTCAGTTAGTCTTAATAATTATCTCCATAAATTAATCTGCATCTGGCAGCTGGACTGTGGCTTCTGGCGTGGGTTTGGCTGTGAAAGGATAGGCGGTGGAGGGTATGAATATGAGTAATGACTGTGCACTTACTCGATCTCAGAAGCGATATTTGACGATGTTTAACCATGTTTTACTCCGTTTTATTTAATTTGTATAGTTTTACCTTTGTTATGTTGAGTTGTCTGTTTTTCTTTTTGTGTGTGTGGAATTTGAGTGACCCAAAAGGCAAATTTTCATTTTGTACATTCATTATGAATAATCAGATTCTTTTGTATTTGTATTTGTCCAATCCACAACTCTGACTGTGATTTTGTTTACCCTTACCACCTCATGCACCCCCCCCCCCCCCTTCATTCACTGGTCTTAGTATTAACATGTTTTTCTTGTTCACCTGATGTCGTCCCCCCCTCCGCCCCCCGCCCGTTTTTGACCCTGAACTTTGAATAAAGTTGCTGTACGTAAATACCTCTCTCCCCCCCCCCCCACTCTGCTTTTCTTTGTGTACCAACTGCATCCGACTAATGGGTTTTTACGCCGGGTACTCCGGTTTTCCCATTTATCCCTTCGGCTGCTGGAACTGTATGTTGTTTCCCCTTTCAAAGGTGGGACTGGATCTTTGTATCAGGTATTGCCCCCTCCCCCGCCCCCACCCCCTCCCCGCGCACTCCAAAGACTCTTTCTCCACCTCCATCCCCTTTCCCCGTCCCTTTCTCCCCCGCTTCCCCCCCCCCCCCCCACCCCCGAAACACATTTATATCGCTCTTTCTTTGTCCACCTCCATCCCCTTTCCGTCCCCCTATTCTCTCTCTCCCCCCTCCCTCCATCCCCCTCCTCTCTCGCTCTCTCGTTGTCCACCTCCATCTCCATCCCCATCTACCTCTCCCCCCTCCCCCCCCCCCCCACACACATCTCTCGCTCTCTCTCTCTCTTCCCTCACATCTATCCTCTTCCCCCGTCTCTTTCTCACCCTTCCCTTTCTCCTTCCCCCATTTCTCTCTCGCACTCTTTCTCCACCTCCATCCCATTCCCCCTCTTTTCTCTCTTTCTCTCCTTCCCCGCCTCTCTCTCGCTTTCTCTTTCTCCATCTCCGTCCCCAGTCCCCCTTCTCTCTCTCTCTCTCTCCCTCCCCTCTCTCCCTCCCCTCTCTCTCTCCTCTCTCTCCATCCCCTCTCTCTCTCTTTCTCTACCTCCATCTCCAATATTGTTATGGTCAATCCATTGATTATACAATAAACCATCCATCCACCTCCATCTCCGTCCCCCGTCCCCCTCTTCTCTATCTTCCTCCCCTCTCTCCCTTCCCCCCCATCCCTTTATCTCTTCCCCTCTCTCTCATCTCCCCCCCCCCCTTCCCTCATGTCTGGCTCGTACACATCCGCTTGTTCTCCTAACATTGTCAAATGAAGAACAATTCAAACAGATGAGATATTTGACCTTTTTTTCTCTTGGATTCATTGTGTAATAACTGCTTGTTGATGTGCTAATTAAAACAGAAGAGAATTTAAAACAAAATGTGTGT
>OY757557.1:9165986-9205986 GCA_963584105.1 Alviniconcha strummeri
ACACCCCAAGATGTCAGGCACTCAGCTACCAGGCCTATCTCTTCCTTCAAAAACAATCTGAGGATATTTCTCTTCTCTGATTATTTCAGTGATTGATCGATCAACTCTTCCTTCAAAAACAGTCTGAAGACATTTCTCTCCTCTAAATATTCCGATGACTGATCCATCAACTCTTCCTTCAAAAACAGTCTGAAGACATTTCTCTTCTCTGAATATTCCAATGACTAATCGACCAACACAACCCTTCACCCCTGTTCTAGACCACATAAAAACATGGGTGACCAAGTATCATTTCAATGAAACTAAACGACAACAAGACAGAAGCTCCGTCACCTCTTTCCCTTTTCTCCTTCCTAGAAACCTAGCTTCCACCACTGATTTCCCTCCCTGACTCGATTACTCTTGGCTCTCACATTTTCTTCTCTGATTCTGCCAGAAACCTTAGACATGCCGTTACATTCTCGGCTCAAAACTGTCCACGAAGAAGCACGTCATAAAGATTTGCCCGACTGCTTTTTTCAAGCTTAAACGCTCTGGTTCAGTCCGCAGGTTTCTCACTGAAGGCGCTGCCACGTCACCGGTCGTGCATCATTTCGCGGCTTGACTACTGCAACTGTCTCCTTATGGGTAAACCCAATTCTGTTGTCCTGAAACCTCTCCAGAAAATTCAAAAAAAAAAAAACTTTGCTGCAAGACTCGTTCTGTCTTGGCACCCCGCCAATACCACTCTACACCTCTTCCAAACTGCAAAGCTTCACTGGCTTCCCATTTCAGAATATAGCCTATTCAATATAAAGTCGCTTGTGTGGGTGTTTCATCGAGTCAGTGCTGTAAACGGTTCCGTGGTCCTGCTTACCTCTCTGAACTGCTACATGTCTACACTCCGTCTCGTACACTACGCTCTTCTTCTGACATCCGCATGCCAAAAACTCCAAGAATACAAACGCAGGACACTAACACGGCCCTTTCGCACTTTCTCTTGCCGCTTTGGAGTCCACATTTGGAATTCACTCCCACAACTGAGACCGGCTCCGACATTGCTCAGCCGTATCATCTTTTAAAACCAAACTGAAAGCCTTCCGATTCTTGCAATACTCAGTTCCGTCCCGCCTAATATCAATACCCAGTTTTCGCTTAGTCATTGTGCGTGTGTTTGAGCGTGCGTGCGTGCGTGTGTGCGTGCGTGTGTGTGTATGTGTGTGCGCGTGTGCGCGCGTGCGTGCGTGCTTGCGTGTGTGTGTGTGTATACGGATCTGTATCATGTATGTTTTGTAGTCGTTGTTGTCGTTCTTTCTGTGGTGCTGTTGTTTTGTTTTGCTACATATGATACTTTTGGCCTATGTCAACTGCATTGGTAGGGCTGTCCTCAGTATGTATACAGACTATCGTGTTTATGTTAATAAGTAGTCATGTGAGCGCTCAGGGCGTCGATGAGTGCATTATAAATGTACATTTATTTGTTTATAGTTACAGGCATTAGTCTCCCAGTGCCCTGGCAGGCAGGGGACCTATTTTTTAAATTTATTCCATTCCGTAGTGCTTAATGTCCGCAGATGCCGCCGCTGGACTGTTTTTATTCAATAATCACTTTTAGATAGTGCCAGGAGATTCACTGTGCTAATTTCGCCCAAATGCAGGTCCTCACATCAGAATTTATTTGGCCTCTTGTCCCTCCGAGATCTTAACGGCGTGTCAGCCAAATAGTCTCCTCGGGGCGTATAACACACTCAGCAGTGAAAACTTTCACACTAGTCACTGGAAACTCTTTCACACCAGTCACTAAAAACTCTTTCACACCGGTCGCTGAAAACTCTTTCACACCAGTCACTGAAAACTCTTTCACACCAGTCACTGAAAACTCTTTCACACCGGTCGCTGAAAACTCTTTCACACCGGTCACTGAAAACTCTTTCACAGAGAGTGTAGAAAGCACCAAGATAGCCATCTTCAGAAACAGGCGTTTTTCCGAGGGCAACCTCAGACTGGAACAACCTATAAGACAGCATAGTCTGTTATGAGACGGTTGAGAGATTTGATCTTCTTTTCTGTCCTCTCCAGTCTTGAAAGAAAGGTGCTCTCTCTCTCTCTCTCTCTCTCTCTCTCTCTCTCTCTCTCTCTCTCTCTCTCTCTCTGCGGCTTTCCATTTTCCGTTGGTGTTTGCGGCATCAGAATTGGGCGCTGCCGACGTAACCCACCAAGATCGAAAGACATTTAACCGGAAGTATCACAGCTCTGAACACAACCGGACTTAGCGGGGATAGCTCAGTTGGTAGAGCGTCCGACTGAAACGCCAGGCGCAATACTGACGCGGGTTCGAGTCCGGGCGCGGCATGGGATCCACCCTCTCCCCACCCCAAGGGATCCCCCCCACCCCCTCCGAGTCAACTTGCAGTGCAGACTCTCTTACGGTGCCCGTACAGTCCCCGGGTCAGTGCAGTCGCATGCATCAACATCTGTGCGCACGTTACAAATCCAGAACACTGGCAGCCCTACCACTGTTTGGCTGCACAAACACTGACAGGAATGGGTAGCGCTGCTCTTGCGGCTGCTGTGCCTTACCCAGGTAAGGAAACCCGATTTTCCCGTAAGGGACGATGAAGTACTTTTTTTTTCTTCTTTTTTTTAATTAATGAGTTAGTAATTGGATTTTGACATCCAGTACAAGGTCACCTCACAACACGCAAAGTCTGTTATAAGCAAATGTACATTTCAAAACTCTTCTCATACAATTAGAAGTCCGTCCACAAAACCAAACATAAAAGAAAACCTGCATACGCAAACATCAAACACAAATCTCTGAAGAGTTAGTCCCTTCAGTATTACCCCTGTTAAAACAGCATATAAGGCTTAAAAGCATGCTGGTATTGTCAACCATTCAGTCTAATTCACTGATGCAAAAACTAAAGAAAAATATTTGAAAAAAGGAATGGACAGAAGCCAAAAATAATTAATTTAAAAAAAAAATCAATACTAAAAAGAAATTAGTAAAATATTAAAATTAAAAAATAATACAAAATAAATGAAATAAAACAGTCAAATGCAGTCAAGTCAGAATGGTCAACAAGGACATCTCAGTATCTACATTTCACCCTGTAACTACAAGTACAACCAACAGAAGTATTACCTTTTCTACACAAGAACCCCTAAGACAGTTAGCACTGTGTAGACCAGGTGAGAAAATTTATTAAATCACAAAGTGCACGCATTATTCTCTGTTACAGTACACAATCTGACATGTTCTGGAGCCAGTTTCTATTCCAGCAGTACTCCAAATGAAAATACGCATCAATCGCTCCTGATAATCAGCAGCGTGACATATTTTATTTCATGGCCAATGCAGGAGGTCTGGTCCTCAGTTCCAGCTTCAAGCTACACACAGCACTACTGGGCCCCACACCCAACCAACTGCAGCAAGCACAACTACTGAATCTGAAACAGAACAAGGCCCAGACCGCTTGTGCAGAACCAATACACAAGGGAGTTAATCAGCGCTGGAAATATGTAACACAAGTACAACAACAAAGACCCAAGTCACCTATGGTAACTCACTCACCTGGCATGCATGTAAATACAAAGTACATAAAGCCCACCAGAGGTACAGTGACGATGTACCAATGGTGGAGTTTATGTACCTTGGCTTGTATTTACCTGTCACCCTGATATAACCGTAATGGTGGACTGGGCATAAAACACCAATTATGTTATGTGGCACCAGCCATGCCAGCGCTGTAAGTACACCACTTCGGTGGATATTCAAAAAACGCGCTATAAAAGCTAGTCACTCATGCAGAACCGCATACAAGCGCAATGAGTCTGCTCAAGAGAGCGGAGAATAGCGCTATATAAGTGATCATCAATCAATCAATCAATTAGTTACTTACCTTTCTGTATTTACATGCATGCCAGGTGAGAGTTACCATAGGCGACTCAGACCTTTGCCCGTAATGGTGGACTGGGCATAAAACATCAAGTTACTTACCTATCTGTATTTACATGCATGCCAGGTGAGAGCTGCTGTTGTACTTGTGTTAGGTATTTTGAGCATTGATTAACAACCACGCAAGTCAAAACAGTCAACAATAAACACAAATGAGCACTGACAATTTCACTCACTTAGGCTACATGTGACTGCATTGCTGTATGATATTTACATCCATTCACTCTGACTAGTAAAATAATAACATATATTTATAAACCTCTTTGTCAAGTCAGTCCACAAAAAACACAAGAGCCTAGACCTGAATCACCCTCAGATCTTCAGTAACTATCGTCTGGCAATGGGCATGCAAGTAAATACGAGGCCGATAAACTCAGTCACCAAGCACAGGTCACATCACCAAAGCAACTCAGACTGGCATTATACCTATAGTTAGCACGTGGTAAACTGTACTTACTTATAAATTTACTTACTGGAGCTATAGCTTTCTCAAAACAAGTTTTGTCCAAAAGATCATATTAAAAACTTTATATCAAGGATTCGGTTTCAAATTCCCAGCCAATTTTACTTTCATTTACCCCTTCGTTGCCATGGTGTCATTTGAAAACAACCAATAAAAGAACACAGTTTGAAACCCTTGAGCCTTTTTGTCTTCTGTTTCACACTGGCATGTGAAAGGATTTTTATCAAAACTCACAGCATTGAAAGTCAATGTGTTATACTTCCAATAGGACCAGAATACGTACTATTTGCAAGTGCGTCTGTACATCTTTCAGCCCAGAAATTTTACAGGCCTGGGCAGTGATGGGGTTAATATTATAATCCGCTGGCAAAGGTGACAGTTAATGGGACCGGACTGTACATAGAAACACTGTCAGTCACAGCTGGCCAAACAGATACCCTATTTGATGTTTTTCCTCATGTGAGATAGCAATGCCTGATAAAATCTAGGACATTTGTCAATGTGTACAGCCATTGCTATTAAAAGTATTATCTGTCACTAACTAGTAACTAAACTAAGATTACAAATTCAATACTAAATACATTTTTTTTAAATCAATGGGGCATTTTAAAATATCTGTCATTTTTAGGTTTTATTTTGATCTCATCTACCTGTTGAGCTTGTTCTGAGAAGGCTAATCAACAGAAATTTCACTGAGACCTTGAACACAACAATCCAATCTTTTGACAAGAAATTCCAGCTTACAATAATGTACCAACAAACAAAATTTGGTTGCAAGATAATCAGCAGTTCAGAGGCAATAACAAAAAGAGCCATTACCAGATATTTTCCAGGGATGTAGGTTGTACCCACAGAGCTGTACAAAAACAGCTGGAGTAGGTATTTGCACGTCCATGCGTGTGCACACACACATGCGCGCGCGCGCGCACACACACACACACACACACATGTATGAATGCACACATTAACAAATTACATCACATGACCAGTTTTAATTATTGTCCTCTGTCCACTCTGCTTTTCAGGTACTCTCTTTGTGTCCTTAAAGCCTGTTCATACATCAGTAAGTCCAGTCCATCACAGCACCGGACAATCCTGGCTTGTAGCTGGGGTACTGTAGTGCTACCTTCCTCTTTGCCATGCTCTACTTCCATCTCCCCAATGAACTGAAAAAGGCTTCCAATGTTGGCAGCAAAAGGTTCCACCAAAGTTGTATCAACCACAAGAAATGTCTGTGTCTTTGGATCCACTAGTTTAGCTCGGCAGTTGCTGATGTCATGCTGATCCAGTCTGTGGGAAGAATTTAAACAAAATGTTACAATAAACATGTGTGAAACTTTGAAAGATTAAGCTGAATTCTGTGGTGACTTACTAGCATCAAAAGACACAGTTACTGAATCAGTAATTTTGGGCTTTGAGTTTGACTCAAGTAAGCCATTGGAACTGAGGGTCAAAAGACCGATTTACTATGTACAGATAATTAGTAACTAATTTAATTATGTTCAGATAATTAGCAGTTATGTTAAAATAACCCTTTTGTGCTTTGCCCAATGGCTTACCAACATCAAAAGCATACAATTATGAATTAGTAATTATCACTGACAGTGCATGCATGAATGCACAATTTTCAGCGTGAGCATCATGTTCCTTGCACAACACTCAACAGTGTATAGATATATAGAAGGGGAGAGAGAGAGAGAATTATACACAATCTGTTTGAATGATTCTGATATTGTGATCTAAAATTATGTTTCAAATTTCCCAAGAATCTCCGACTGCTTCATTCCCATTGGATCTTACCACCCATTCTTATTCTTCTGATTATTAATATCGTTATTATTATATGTAGTGACAAACAACAAATGAATATTTTCATGAAAGGAATCTTCGCCTTTTGGTCCAGTACAGTCAACAATTACTAGTTAAATATATATTATGTACCTTGTATTTTCAATAACTATGACTGTATGAGTTTAAAAATATACAATATGTGATACTGTGTGCTGTGAGGTGGTTAATGTTCAGCCACATTTTAATTTCTCTGATGAGATAATATTAATAATCTTGAATCTTGAACAAGACACAAAAATAACCCAGCAGGCACTAGCTCTGTAACACTAACAGTGTCATCGTCTTCAGATTGTTAAATTGGACACTATGTGGAAAAAGACAAGAAGTAAGTAAACATGGTGCTTAATGTCCACAGAAACCATAAGGCTTATTAAGTTATTGCAATATTAGGGACAGGGAGATGAGGGGAACCCCCTTCCCCTCATCTCCCCGTCCCTAATATTGCAATAACTTAATAAGCCTTATGGTTTCTGTTGACATTAGAGGTGGGGGAAAAGGAGGATTATATATATATATACCTATCGCTAGACTGTCACCACCAGAATGACTCCTGCATTAAGATGGGCAGCGATGAGAACCATTTTAACGTTTTATTAATTGTGAGGGACAAAGTTATAAGACAGTGCTAGTGTCGACAGACCACAACTTTTGAAGACTAGAGTAAGGTGAGCCTAAGCGGATTCGAACCGAGGTCCTCTGGTTACCAGCCTAACGCCTCACTGCTAGGCCAAACCGGTTCACAAAGACAAGAACCCAGTGACAACAGCTAAAACAGGCTCAGATTCCAATAACGGTGCGGGGGGGAGGGGGGGGGGGGGGACCTTGCCTTTCTTTTGTCCTTTTAAAACATACTTTCGATTTCTAAGATTTCTGACTAGACTGCGCAAGAAATGACCCGAGATCTAGATAATTAGTTTTGTTTTGCTTTGATTCTGTCAAACCTCCAGTAGACAAAGTGCTTAACCTTCCTGTTATGCTGACAGACTTATGCATCCATTGCGATGGAACAGCCAGCTCTTGAATCAAAACTGGTTCTCCAAAGTGAGGAATATTCCGCGCCTCCATGTTCGGTCATTGCCGAAACAAAACTACATATCGGAAAATACTAGAAACTATCAGAAAAAAAGTGCTTCATAAAAATATCATAACCACATAGAAGCCTTGGTTTTATTACTTGGAACTCAAGGAACGAAGACGGTGATTGTTCTGTTTATTCGTTGTTGTTTTTTGTATTATTTTGTTCTTTCGTTATCGTGCATTTTAGAAAAACTCAGCACCAAATAAACTTGTTTAATATATTTGTCAAAAATCACAGTATTCTCGTTTTTACACAAACTTGCACAATTTGTGTGTTTTCAATGTCTTTAAAATACCTTGCAAATGATTTTAAGCTATGGTTTCTATTTTACAACTGAATATGTTTTCGATTAAACACCAATCGTGGGCGTTACTATGACGACTGACCAAAAATAAGCTCCTCACGTCAGAACAAAATGGCGGTTGTTGAGAGAATTTCGGGGTGACCGCAAGCGTAAAAACTTTCTGGAATATGCGGCTTCCTTTAGTTCTTATGATGTAGTATACGATTCTCTCGTAAGTATATATACTGTTTGGTTGTTTAGACAAACTTTAACTTAGGATCTAGTTTCTGTTTTGAACGAGGAAACAGTCGGAGCGGCTTCCTCTACCTCTGTACAAGAGGTAATGAAAGATTTGGCAAAATGACAGAATGTTTCCTAAGCGTGTCGTAGCTTACGCAAGGGTTTGTTTAGAGCAGACTTGTTTTGAGATTTGTAATGTAGTGTAGCAAGAAGGATCAATCTGGTACACGTTATACTGTAAAACCATATTAATAGAATATGTTAGCTTCCCCAAAGTAGTATTTGTAGGTCAGTAGGCAGGCAGGTTTAAGGACAGTCTGTAGCATTTTCGACTAGTGTACGTCCTGGCTGTACATATAGTGTAAAACCTGGCAGGGTCTAAATTAACTGAAGTCTTTCAAATGCTAGTCATCAAAATATTTATTTAAAAAATTAATTCGTTAGACTTCGAGTGTTTTTCTTGATAACGATTTTTGAAAGTGTTCATACTGTGTGCATGCTAAGAGCTTCTGCTGTCAGCGTATTCCAGTAGTACTAGTCAGTTCCAACAACGTGCTATTCAGCAGCTTCAAAAATAGTTTGCACAACTTGTATTGTACAACAACTTGAACAAGAATGTCTTCAAGTTGAGGATAAAACAGGGATTTCAGAGCCCATAAACAGGCCTGCTTTAGTGTATAAATATATATATATCATATAAATCAGATTTCATTAATTTGGCAATTGAATTTACTTTCCAGGACTTCACTTGAAGGCTGAAAAATTGTTAAACAACCTAACATCCAACCTTTTCAGACTAACTTTACTAAGTACTACCGTAGTCAACTAATAAAAAATAAAATAAACCATGCAGTACCCCATCTTCCTCATTAAGTGAGAGTACAGAACATTTTATACATGCATACACATACAATATAACCCATGTACACACACATGCATGTGAACATGCTCACGTGCATGCACATGCACACACACACACACACACACACACACATACACACACACACACACACACACACACACACACACACACACACACACACACACACACACACATATATATATGTGTGCTTTCTGTGAGATTGTCTGTATTTATAACCTACCTGCCTACTGACCTACCAGTACTACTTTGGGGAAGTTAACAGATTGTATCTATAGATATGGTTTACAGTAAAACCACAGAGTTATTTCAGAAGAAAAAAAATGGGCATAGCTTTAATGCTTATTAGTTATAACAATTTTAAGCGTTATTTTGTATACCACATTTTTTAAAATAATTATTATTAATAGTGATGTCGTAACTTGTATTATTAAATTGATTGTTCATTGTCATGTGGGTAAGGTAGTATAACTTCCTTTAAAAAAATATATATATTATCGCCTTGCTGTGAACAGACATAATGTGAAACATTGATTTCATTCACACACACACACACACACACACACACACACACACACATACGTACATACGTAGGCATTTACTACACACTACTTACAGATAACTACCCACACAAAAAAGTGTCCATGAAAAGTCAAACTTGAAGAATAATGTTGGAACAGAATCCATAAAAAATCAAACTTGAAAAATAATATGTGAACAGATGATTTAAAAAAAAAAAAAAGTATTTATGTACAAGGGGAAGAGGGATTGAGCTGTCAGAAGGCCTTCTGTCAGTGTATTAGATTTTAGTTTCAAAATATGCATAGCAGTGTCAGTGTCTAGGACACACTCCAAGGCTCACTTTTGGGTACCCTTCCTCCAGACTCTGCCATAACTGGTTACACCACTGTCACTGAATATAGGGCACTCTTATTTCCACACGTCTGACCATCAACATTGTCAACACCCTCTGAAAGGTGTGGTTACTAATACAACTGTACTGCAGCACTAGCAGTGAAAGTAATCATGTCTTGATGACTTATTGAATGTTCTTGGTGGGTAATTTTGTGCTTCAAGTTCAGTTCAAATATGACATTACATGGGAAGTGGCATTGTAGAAAGTGTCCAAAATGGACAGTTATGAATACAAATACAATAAATCAACAATATAAAACAGTTATAAAGGTCTATATAGATTGATTGATCAAGAGAGAGAGAGTGATTGATTGATCAAGAGAGAGAGAGAGAGAGAGAGAAAGAGAGAAAAATGCAAAGAACTTGTTTCTGAACACTTCAGAAGCAGCTGTGAAACATTCAGTGGGCATGATGTTTTGATTTTTTTAATTAATTTTTTTATACAATGGTGCATTTCCTCACTTGCACACTAGCGCCAGTTATAACCTTACCTCAGAGTCAGAGTAATTTGTTTTGCTTGGAACCAGTTTTGTTGCCAGCACTTTTCCAGAGTTTACTAAGTCTTGGGGAGTGGTTAAGAAAATTATACCCTGGTGCAGTGATTATTTTGTGTAGCAGTAAAGTGGTATCTTGTGTCATCTGCTGTAAAGTATTGACATTGCTATTTGTACACAGGCCTGTTTACTCATACAATTTGGGTGTATTTTGTACGCCTTGATTTTTACCGTATGAAAATTAAAAAATGTCACTAAAAATATGATCATGATTGCATTTTGTTTTCCAGTCTGGAATATGCACAGTTCCGGATTTTTGGTGGCACCTGTGCAAGTCTCGTGACTTCTCACTGACAGTGTTGGTTTCTGTATTTGTAGTATCAGCACTGAATTCTTGGGCAATTCAAAGCAAGGCTTGTATTTCTGCTGCAAAGTACAAGAAGCGTTTGCCATTTTTCTGGAAGCTCTGTTGAAATTAGTTTCAGATCAGTTTCAAAATAACAAAATGAAATGGAAAAGAAATGAAAGTACTCCCAACTTTTCTGGAAAAAACTAAAACAATAATAATAATTTTGTTACTGTACTCTTATCTGCATTTTAGCGTAAACAGGTCTGATGTTTTCCGAAAAACTGTCTGCATGTCGTTCATTTTCTGTTGCAGAGAGCTTCAACAGTGGAAGAGCTTGATGGACCAGACATAAAGCACTGCTAAAAAATATAAAAAATAAAAAATACAGCTGACAAGAAGGAAGACTCCAGGACCTTGAAAAAGGTTTCCATCAGCGCAGCTGTGCTTGTCATCACAGTCCTTTTCAAGACTGTGGTAATGCCATCTTTGTGGAGAATTTCAAGAGCATGCGTCTTTTGAGCAAACTTTGCCAGCTGCAGTTATCGTTTGCTCAAACTCCTCAGTTTCTCAGCTAGGTTGGTCAAAATGCCCACTGCTTCAGCAGCCTACAGAAGCGGCGGCTACGCTACGACATACGGATCCTCCTACACCACATCCTCTGTTGGCCGAAGCAGCTCTGCCACCCGCCGTAGCAGTCTGAGCAATGGCTACTCCCCACCAAGCAATGCCACGTCTCAGTACAGGACTTCCCGCCCACTCCCGGCGGGGCCGGGGCCGCTGGATAGGCATGGGCATAAGCTGGATGGATTCTCTGTTAGAAGCTTTGAATCCTCTCGACGAACAAGGGCATCACCCGTGGGAACAGGGCTGAGGTCTGGTCCTTTGAAAGCTGACCACAGCACGGGCTATAACAACACTAGTTCCAGATACAGCGTTCCAGACCGAACAGCCGATTACATTTCCGGCTCCTCGACTTTGAATCGGAGAAACTCCCAAACAGGCCTGGATCCTCTGCCAAGCACAACCACCGCTGGCAGTCGGCTCTCTGGACGTCGTTCAGCCAGTCTGGCCAACCTCCGTATCGATGATGATGCAGTATCCCCTTCTTTCTACTCAAAATCTCGCTACGAAAGTGAGGATCGCATTGTACAGCGGCCAAGCAGTCGTAGGGGAAGCCAGTTCGAAGATGACATCCTGGGATCGTCCCGTGTGGGACGAACTGCAGGGATCGGATCTGAGGACAAAAAGGATGGGGGCAATGGGAGGTCGCGCTACACACCCAGTGTTTCAAGGGAATCCAGTCCCGGAACCAGCAACGGGATTGGTTCAACTTCAAGGGTGCGTCAGTTCGGGGATGCCCGGGAGGAATCGTCTAACTCCAAGTGTTCTAGTCAAAGCTCGTGCAGCTCCTTGTCTGCAAATGTGAGTGTCTAAGTTTGCTGCGTGAGGCAAGTCTCCTTTGTTTGAAGTGGGTTTGTGCTGAGTGTAGTAACTAGTAGTGAAAAATTCAGTTGTCCACATGTTTGTTTCTGATTTTGTTTTAAGCTTTCATGGTATCATTTCAGTCACAGAATTTTTTATGTTGTCATTGTCAGTGTACATTGATGGAGGTAAACCACATTATGAATATGTTCACTTTATTTTACTTCAAAATACATATTCAGAATGATTGACACCGCAGTGGACTGTGTGACCTCAAGAGATCCTTGCCAACAATTCTTTGAGCTCAGTTTTAGAGCAGGCTGACACCGGTTCAGACCAGATCTAGCAGGTTGACTAACATAATTTGTAAGTGGTGATTTTTATTCTGCAGTAAATATGACATCAGCACTAAAAAGAAATGAGCAGCATTGCACAATTTCCTCTCGCCATCCCTTTAACCCCTTCAAACACAAGTGAAGTGGGAGATTTTATGCACCGCAACAATAAGTGGGAGGTTTTATGCACTGCAACGTGTATGATTTTCAAACTGATGGGCAGTATGGCTGCAGCCCAGACCATGACTGGCATGAAGGGCAGCATGGACCACAGCCCAAGCCTTGAGGGGCAATATAGACTGCAGCCCAAGCCTTGAGGGGCAATATGGACTGCAGCCCAAGCCTTGAGGGGCAATATAGACTGCAGCCCAAGCCTTGAGGGGCAATATGGACTGCAGCCCAAGCCTTGAGGGGCAATATGGACTGCAGCCTAAGCCTTGAGGGGCAATATGGACTGCAGCCCAAGCCTTGAGGGGCAATATAGACTGCAGCCCAAGCCTTGAGGGGCAATATGGACTGCAGCCCAAGCCTTGAGGGGCAATATGGACTTTATTTTACCTGAACTGTATGGACTGCACCCTAAGCAGTATTTAGGGCAATATATTATAGACTGCAGCCCAAGTGATATTTGGGGCAATATATTATACTTTATAGACCACAGCCCAAGCAATATTTGGGGCGGTATATCATAGACCACAGCCCAAGTGATATTTGGGGCAATATATTATAGACTGCAGCCCAAGTGATATTTGGGGCAGTATTCTATAGACTGCAGTTGAAGTGATATTTGGAGCAATATATTATACTTTATAGACCGCAGATCAAGTAATATTTGGCACAATATAATTAGCATAGACCACAACCCAGGTGATATTTGGGGCAGTATATTATACTTTTTATAGACTGCATCCCAAGCGATATTTGGAGCAATATATTATACTTAATAGACTGCAGCCCAAGGGATATTTGGGGCAGTATATTATACTTTATAGCTCACAGCCCAAGCAATATTTGGGGCAATATATTGTAGACTGCAGCCCAAGTGATATTTGGGCAATATATTATACTTCATTGACTGCAGCCCAAGGGATATTTGGGGCAATATATTCTAGACTGCAGCCCAAGCAATATTTGGGGCAATATACTATAGACTGCAGCCCAAGCCTTGTATTGCTGGCAGTGCAGACTGCACCAGACCTTTGTATTTTGTAGCCCAAGTCTTGTTTTGAGGCAATATGAACCACATCACACAGACTGGAGCAAGTCTGCAGAATTTTGGATTTGAACCTCATTTGCAGGCAGTACGAATTGGAACTTGAGCCATGTCAGGGACAAGACAGATCACATCCAGCAGTTGATGTACTCTGTGAAGTCTGTGTAGGTTGTAACCGGACTTCATTTTTTATGGGGAAGATCTTATGGGGTTAAAGTTATTGCTATAAGTTATGTACTATAAAGGATAACGTATTTAGGCCATCTAAGCAGTATAAAAAGAGTGCACATTTTAAGTTAAGTCTCTGTGCTGCGTTTCTTTTGCAACGATTACAACAGTGTGAACATTGTCATTTCATTGATCAGTGCAGGATAGAGTGTTGGCATAGTAGCCAATTTGTGGACTACCTTCAATAAGGGAAGAACAACTGTTTGACATTGACCAGTATGCAGTTAGTTGTGTAACCAGTAAAACTGTTGGATACATTGTGTCTGTATCTAGTCTGGAAAACATTTCTGTGATATTCTGAGGAAACATGCTATGAAATGTGCCAATAGTTCATCAGTTCAGGTACATCTATGAATATGATGAATCCAGAGAAATGTTTAGGAGCACATACAGTGTAATACTGATTACATTGGAACAGTACATGTTTTATTAGGACAAATTTTCTTCTGCTGATTTCATAGTTCTAACTGTTTTTAACACCCAAATTCTGGGGGTTACAAAACATCCTCCGACATACATTATACTATTTATAGAAGATGCGACACTCACAGAACAGGAAGACAAAGAGTTTGAAAGTAAAGGCTTCATCAGAAAGATGGAAGCCCCCAAAAGTTCCTCGAGAATTTTCTGTTTGTAAAAACAAAATTCTGAAAAACAAGCTACACATTGTTGGGGAGCTCAAATCAACAGCACGGAGGTCAGTTCTGACCAGGAAGAGTTACAGGAAGTGTTTTAAAATTGACAAGATCACCTCATCGTGGACATCTGATTTTTCAACTTCATTTAATCCCAGTTTGGTGAGAACTTTAACTTAACTGCAACGACACAGCAAAGCCAATGGAGCAAATGAAATAGTATATAATTTATAATATATATAATTATAAAATTTGTATTCTCAATTTGTTTGAATTATTATCTAGGTATGTGTTCAGTAGTTAATTGAAATTTAGTGGTACTTATGCTATTTCACATTGAAATATCCTCCCAGAATAGCCATAAGCTTGGCCAAGCTAACCTGTGCTCAAGGGACCCTTTAGTTCATTTGCCCTTTTCAAGATTTAGTTTATTTAAGTACTGGTAGTTGTCATAGTGTATCTTTATTGTTTTCACAGTTCTGTGTGTGTGTGTGTGTGTGTGTGTGTGTGTGTGTGTGTGTGTGTGTACGTGTGTGTGTGTGTGTACATATGTGTATGTGTGTGTCCGTTGTGAACCATCTTCTGATTTTTGTTTGTTGTTTATTTTGTTTTCATTGGAACTGTTTTAAAGTCTCTGAGATGGTAAGAGGTGAGATACCAGACAGATAGAAAGTACATTTTTAGCCAGGGCAAAGCGATACCAAAGTAGTATAATGATTATCTCAAGTCAAGAGTTTACCCAAGCTTTTTGATATAATACCATTTATTTTAAATTGAGCTGGACATGTATGGAATTTAGGTACATGTGACTCATGAGTGCACTCCATATAACTCACTTGATCTAGACAATGAATGGGGTTAAAATTAACTTTCACTAGTTTCAGTGTGCATCCAGCCATCAGAGGCTGATTCAGTAGTGACCAGCATGACAGTTGTTGCGGGTGAGGCAAAGGTTTCATAGTTTCTTTCAACTGAAAATGACATAGTGCACTGAAGTTGAAGGTTACCTGGCTGCTGGCTAGTAATGTTGTTAACAGTTGCATCTTCTGTCTTGTGGCTGTGGCAGGGCAAGCTCAAAGACAGGAATGGTGGAAAGGTGGGCCTGCGTAACCTTGGCAACACAGTAAGTGGCGCTTCCATTTTGGGTTTCAGTTATTATTTTTCACATGCGTGGTGTGCGTGGTTTTTTGTTTTGTTTTTATCATTTTTGTTTTTGTGTGTTTGATTAATTAATACATACACATGAAACATGCAGTAGAAATGTTCTTTACAGTTTAGTTTTTGTTTTTTGTTTCTCTCCATTAAGGAAAAAGAGAAAAGAAGGGAGACCTATATTTTCTTTTGTCTTTGTCTCATTCTTTGGTGCATATAATTAAAAAAAAAAAAAAAAAAATCCATTCATGGTAACCTAGGCTTCCCTGGTTTAGTTCAGCTTTACAGTCAGTAATGTGTTGAGCACTTCAGTTGAAATGTAACATCCTACCAACTGCACAGGGTCACCTCAAGATGATAATTGAAGAAGAGCAGCAGTACAGTTCAACAACTGTAGAAAGAGGAGGTGAGAGAGAAACCTACTTCTAAGGTGTTCCTAGGGCACATCATTTTCAGGGGTAGAAAGAGGAGGTGAGAGAGAAACCTGCTTCTAAGGTGTAGGGGGCAGGGGCAGAAAGATTAGGTGAGGGAGCAGCCTACCTACTTCTGTGGTGTTACTAGGGTACATCAGTATCAGGGGCAGAAAGATTAGGTGAGGGAGCAGCCTACCTACTTCTGTGGTGTTACTAGGGTACATCAGTATCAGGGGCAGAAAGATAGGCGAGGGAGCAGCCTACCTACTTCTGTGGTGTTACTTGGGTACATCAGTATCAGGGGCAGAAAGATAGGCGAGGGAGCAGCCTACCTACTTCTGTGGTGTTACTTGGGTACATCAGTATCAGGGGCAGAAAGATTAGGTGAGGGAGCAGCCTACCTACTTCTGTGGTGTTACTTGGGTACATCAGTATCAGGGGCAGAAAGATAGGCGAGGGAGCAGCCTACCTACTTCTGTGGTGTTGCTAGGGATAGTAGGGTACATCAGTATCAGGGACAGAAAACGGTCATGAATCTGTGCACTGCTTTAAAGGGAAACTGAACCAGAAAAGCATCACTGACCATGTTGATAGGAGTGGAATAAAATGTAATACATACAGTATTTTTTCACTCTGGTTTCTCCTCTGTGCGCTGCTTTAAAGGAGAACTGAACCAGAAAAGCCTCACAGACCTTGTTGATAGGAACGGGGTAAAACAAATATACCCAGCATTTTTTCACTCCAGTTTCTCATCTGTGCACTGTTTTAAAGGGGAACTGAACCAGAAAAGCCTGACAGACCCTGTTGATAGGAATAAAATAAAACATGCTCAGCACTCTTTCATTCCAGTCATCTGTGCACTGCTTTAAAGGGGAACCAAACCAGAAAAGTGTCACAGACCCGGTTGATAGGAATAGAATCAAACATAATTATACTCCAGACTTTTTCACTCCAGTTTCTGATGTGTTGTTCAAAATCAACAGCAGTAGATTATGAATGCTAACCATTTATGTGTCAGCAGTAAACCAGTGACATCAGTTAAACGAGGCTAGGTTGTGCGGTGAGATTTATCAGATACGTTGCAATCCAGCCTTTTTCTGCTCTTCACTGGTGAAGAGTGAAGCAACATGGCTGCATCCTGAGAACTCCAATCCAGAGAGCTAAACTTTGATACTGGACAACCAAATGAAGCATGCAGATAAAAAAAAATTGCTCATTTTCTGTGCTTTAGGTCAACTTGCATTGATAATTATGTGTATTATATATATAATACACTTTCATTACCTCTTTCATCTTTTAATTTCTGGGTACAGCTACAAAGGTAGCTGAAACTGACCAGTGTTACAGAGCACCGTAACCAATTCCATTTCACAATCAACACACAACCAATTCCATTTCACAAATCAACATGCAAGGGAGTTAATCAGCGCTCAAAACACGTAACACAAGTACAACAACAAAGACCTGAGTCACCTACGGTAACTCCCACCTGGCATGCGTGTAAATACAAGGGACATAAACTCCACCAGGATGTACCTCTGGTCAAATGTATGTACCTTGTATTTACATGCATGCCAGGTGAGAGTTACCATAGGTGACTCAGGTCTGCTTGTGTTATGATGTATTTTGAACACTAATTAACTCCCTTTTGTGTTGATTCTGCACGAGAGCTCTGGGCCTCATTCTGTTTGAGATATTTAATTCCATTTCAGTTCATTACTGAAATCAGCCGTATTGATCTTGTTTGCAGGAGTGTAGGCTGGAACTGGACAGGCAGCGACTCTGGGGATTAAGGGGCTGAAATGTTATCAGGGAAATGTAGCTGAGGGACAAAGAGAAAGGAGATAGGTTTCGTCAGGGGTGGATGCTGCTGACACCCTCCCTGTGGGTCGTTGGCAAGCTTATCAGGGTCTAGCAAGAACTGTGTGGAGAGTTGATTAGTCTTGTTTCCTGACTGAAAGATAAGACCATTCACACCATTTTTACAATTTTTAGTGAAGCAATTGTGAACAGAAAATATTAAAGCTGTAGACAAGCATGTACACGAGCACACATGCATGCACTTACATGCATGCACACAAACATGCACACATGCACACACACACACACACACACACACACACACACACACACACACACACACACACACACACACACACACACAAAGTCACACACACACACACACACACACACACACACACACACACACACAAACACAAAGTCACACACACACACACACACACACACACACACACACACACACACACACACACACACACACACACACAGAGTCACACACACACAGAGCAGAGAGTAAGAGTAGCAAATAAATTGAAGAAACTTCGTATTGCACCATCATGAAATCTACAAGGGGAGAAGGACAAAAGTGAAACTGAAACCACGGAAAGGAAAATTCTGCCGTTCAATGGCAAGCACTGGAGCAGTGAAGCAAGCTATTTTATGATGCGTGTCTAGTTCTTTACCTTTTCATGTCACCATCTCTGTCACTATTTTGTGTCTGCCCACAGTGTGAACACACTTCAACACAGCGCTGGTTTTTGTGTGTGCACTGTTTTATGAACTGCGTGCTGCAATGCCTGTATGGCAAGCACTGAAGCAACGAAGCAAACAGTTTTATGACGTGCATCTAGTTCTTTTCCTTCTCATACCCCACTCTCCATCGGTATTGTGTGTCTACCCACAGTGTGAGCACGGTGCTTGTTTTCTTCTTTGTGCTGCAGTGTTTCATGAACTCTTGACGCATTGCCTGAACGGCAAGCGCCGAAACAGCGAAGCAAGCTGTTTTATGATGTGCGTCTAGTTCTTTTTCTTTTCATGCCTCCATCTCCGTCACTGTTCTGTGTCTGCCCGCAGTGTGAAGACAGTGCTTGTTTCTGTGTGCGTGCAGTGTTTCATGAACTCTGTTCTGCAATGCCTGAGCAACACCAGGCCGTTGCTGGAATGGTGCCTGAATGACGGCTACCTCCTGGACATCAACACCTCCACCAGCAGCATGAAGGGCAGTCTTGTCAAGGGTGGGTCTGCTACAGCTTAGCTGAGTTATTAATGTTTATGGTGTGTGTACCTGGCCTTGGGTTTTTGTTCTTGTGTTTCCTTACCCTTTATATATATTTTTTGTTTTGTTTGCTTGTCCATTTGTTCAGCTGTCAGTTGTGTTTTATTGGCATATTAATTTATCCATTTGTTCATCTGTGAGTTAAGTTTTATTTGCTTATTTGTTCACCAGTGTGTTGTGTTTTGAGTTTATCCATATTGCTTATCTGTCACTTATTTGTCTGTTCAACTGTTACTTTCTTCATATTGTTTAACTGTCAGTTATTTGTCTGTTCAACTGTTACTTTGTTCATATTGTTTAACTGTCAGTTATTTGTCTGTTCAACTGTTACTTTCTTCATATTGTTTAACTGTCAGTTATTTGTCTGTTCAACTGTTACTTTGTTCATATTGTTTAACTGTCAGTTATTTGTCTGTTCAACTGTTACTTTCTTCATATTGTTTAACTGTCAGTTATTTGTCTGTTCAACTGTTACTTTGTTCATATTGTTTAACTGTCAGTTATTTGTCTGTTCGACTGTGAGTTTTTCCATATTCTTTCACTGTCAGTTATGTTTTGTTTGCCTAGTTGTCCATGCGCTCAGCTGGGAGTTGTGTTTTATTAGCTTTTGTGTCTGTTTGTTCACCTGTGAGTTTTCTGTGCTCGTTAAGTTACTTGCTCAACTGTGAGTTATGCTTTGTTTGCATCGCCCTGATATAACCCATAATGGCTGACTGGGTGTAAAACACCAAATTACTTACTGCTTTGCTTGTTTGTTCAGCTTTAAATAGTGTAAGTGACATGTTTTGTCTGCTTATTTGTTCACTTGCTCAGCTGTGAGTTGTTGTTTTGGGTATTTTTGCCTGGTATGTGCATCTAGGAGTTACGTCCTCTTTGCTGCATACGCTGCAGGATTTCTGTGCTGTTGAGTTGATTGATTGACATAGGTTGAAATGTGGTTTGCCTCTGAAGTGTAGTGATTGTGACCTGAGGGTCTGGTGGTGGGTTTATGAGCCAGTGGATCTACTGGCTGTGTGTTGAATCCTCTGCTGTCAGTCTCCTTTCCTCAGTTGATGATGTCACAGATACAGACCACTGGGCTCTGAATAGTTGCACTCACTGTCATGTTGTTGTTTTTCCTTTTCTTTTTTTTCTTTTTTACAACTTTTGAACGGCAGTATTTAACAAACAGGATGAGGAATGATGTGGAAAAATTGCTGCGTGAATAAAATTAGAACAAAATAGGGAGACCGTACCATATTGTTTATTGTCTGTGTTTCGTATTGTTTGGATTTGCTTATGGTTATTTTTGATGGCAGCCTTTGCCAACCTGATGAAGTCCTTGTGGAAAGAGTCGGGCACAGAAACGTACGTGTCACCCAACGCCTTCAAGACCCAGATCCAGAAGTTTGCCCCTCGCTTCATGGGCTACTCGTGAGTTCCTTTCTAGTCTACTGTCTTATTGTGTACCTACCTTTAGAAGTATTCATTTTTTCATTTTGAATGCACAGTGTGTACTCTGTTTTTCTGATGAGGAATATTTCCCTTGGACACAGCCTCTGTAAAAATTTGCACTATAAAATGGATACTGAATCACAGGTGACGTGAGTGCAGCAAGTCTGCTCAAGAGCAGAGAATGGTGCTCTGTAAAAGTGATCAATAATAATATTTCAAAACTGCTTTCTATAAAGTTCTCCAGATTTCCATAAAAAGAAATCATTTTAAGTTTGCTTTCTTAATTTTCATATTTCTTGTGTGTGTTTTTTATTGGATTTTCAGGAGGAGTTGGTGGGAGGGGTTTTGGTATATCACATTGTACTGTATGTATAACTTGCACTCCATCCCAAGCCACAGTCAGTTTCACCAACATCAAGTTGGCATGATTCAGTGCTGAGCGTGATTCAGCGTTAAGTAGGTGTTGGTCAGTGTTGAGTCGGACACTGTTTTTTTTTGTTTGTTTTTAAAGAATTTTGTTTTTTATACTGTTTTCAGGCAACAGGATGCCCAGGAGTTTCTGCGCTACCTGCTGGAGGGTATCCATGAAGACGTGAACCGCATTACACACAAGCCCAAGGCCGTCATCCTGGATGACAACAGGCTGGACAGCAAGAAGTGGGTGCCACCTCCTCTGCCTTATTTCTGTAGTCTCAGTCTTTTCTTTCTTGTCTTGGGTGTGTGTGTGTGTGTGTGTGTGTGTGTTTGTGTATGTGAGAGAGAGAGAGAGAAAATGTGTGTGTGTGCGTGTGTGTGTGAGAGAGAGAGAGAGAGTGTGTGTGTGCATGCATGTGTGAATGTTTGTGGGAGAAAGAGTGTGTGTGTGTGTGTGTGTGTGTTCACGTTGGCCACCCTGGTGTGGAACAGTTTGCCCTATCAGTTTAAGTTTCTGTAACACTGTTAGGTTACCCAGGTTACTGATCAGTTCCTGGTGTGGGTGGAATAGACCACTCCGCAATGCACCGCTTCCAGCCATAAGCTCCGCCCCTCTGGCAAGCAACCCGAAAAGATGGCTGCAGCCGAATCCAGAAGTACTCTCGATCTCTTGCCAGAAGACCTGTCGCTCTTGTGTTTGGTCAAAGCCCGTCTATTTTAAAACAGACGGGCTTTGTTTTTGGTGAGAGAAAACTCACCCAAAGGTCAAAGTGGCCTTTTGAGACACAGGACCCTGTGTTGATAATATATCTGGTCTGCAGTTAGTCTCATCATGCCGTCTTTGGTCAGATGGGAAAGGGAAGGGACAGTTTACATCCCAGGGAGGGTGAAATGGGTTCCAGCTTGCCAAAGCAATTAGTCACCCAAACAGACACTTCCAGCCTCTCTCCTGCAGTGGTCCAGGTTTTGTCAAGACCAAAGCCCAGATGGTCAAGACCTCTGACAGTTGGGAGTGCCAGGTTATACCCCCCTCTACACAGAACAGTTAGAAACTAGCGAACTTCAACTCCAGCCTAGCAGTGGAGAGAAGTAGCAATACAAGAGGGGTTGGTAGACAGTAGTGTTACTTCATTAACTGTGACAGTGCAGAGTTATAGCCACAGGGATTGGGGTTAATGTTTGTGTTGCTTCTGTTGTGTGTGAACAGAAGATTTCTTCATGTGTTAGTTTAGTAGAATTAATGGAACTTAATTAATGCTGAACAGAAACTTGGGCTAACTATGACAGATCACTTTCTACAAGTTACTCCAGTCCTGCAAGAGAAATATATCATTGAAAGCACCATGCGTTTGATAAGTGATACAGTAAAACGTTTGGCCACCGCTCGGTCATTTATTATACATACTGTTTATATTTACTTAGAAACTGGGACTGAATTTGTGACATATTATTGTCATTGTGAGCACACTTAACGTTGGATACTTTTCCCTGTGGAATGTCACTGTCAAGTTGGAGTTTACTGTATAACAAGCATCAGAACAGGTAGGATATTTCACTGATATAGCCGGCATGCCACACAGTACAGTGTGTGTGTGTGTGTGTGTGTGTGTGTGTGTGTGTATGTGTGTGTGTGTGTGTGTGTGTGTGTGTGTGTGTGTGTGTGTGTGTGTGTGTGTGTGTGTGTGTGTGTGAGTGAGTGAGTGAGTGTGAATGTGTGTGTGTGTGTGTGTGTGTGTGTGTGTGTGTGTGTGTGTGTGTGTGTGTGTGTGTGTGTCCCTGGGTTTCAGTGTGGTTGTGTGTCTGTAAATGCTGTCTGTCTGCCTGCCTGTCTGTCTCTTTTTCACAGTATACCAGTCGATCGGTGTATGGCAGTATGCCATCTGCCTGTCACAGTTTATGCAGCAGTTATTGTTAGTCTGCATGAGCATGCCTACACATTTTGGTTTTGGTTTTACTAGAGCCGTGTAGAGAATTATTGACAGAATTAAATGCACTTTATTTTCAGCCAAACCCCTCTTATTACTGCTTAGTTCCTCAGTATAATCTATTCAGTGTAACGAGCATCTAAATGTGAATAGTATGCCATCAATTATATACCGTTGAAAACATCCTCTGAATTTTAAGATTTTTTTTACTGTTTAAAGTTACCTTACTCATTTCCTTACTGGGGTATTAGTTTGCTCTGGGCTGGAAACTAAGAATGCCAGGCACATGCTACCGTGCACGCCCACGCGCACATACGCAGCCACGCACACATGCACCCACACACACCCACACACTATTATTAAACTGATAATGTAGTGTTCCAAGTGAATGAACAATATTTCGGCCATTATACGGCACTACATTAGTCCTACACTAACAATTATACTTCCACCACATGCACACAGTCATTGACTTTGACAGCTTACAAAAGAGAAAACTTAATGCATGCGTCAGTTAACTGGTTCATACGTTTTGTACCAAGGCTGACATGTCTTGGAACACACATAGCAGTTCTTTGTTATCACGCTCGGGTTTAGTTGATGATGGGGTCGACCACAGCCTTGATCCAAGCTTTACAATCTTTCAGCCTTGTTTTTGGCTTCGGAAGCGGCTAGAATGTGACACCTGCACATTTGTCAGGGTATCATTCATCTGACTTACACTGGCCATAGCAACAATTCTGTTTTTCTGGTTTCTTTTTTGCCATGTCAAACACTGCCAGCTTGCCAGACCATTTCAGACCTTGTCAAAACACGTGGTCACCTCATTATGCTATGGCACGCGATTGGCTGAAATCTAAGGGTGTGCCTGCTTTGACTGACAGGAGTGGAGTCGTCTATTCCTACAGAATCCTGCCAGGGCTAGTATTAAGTATTAGTCTGATGTTACAGAGTCTTTAGTGTGCACACACCACAAGGAGACGGGACTTCAGTTTTTTTTGCCTCATCTGAAGAAGGCCCTCCCAGAGCCTACAAGAAGAAGGGGGAAGAGCTTTGCTATTTCAGCTGGTTCAAGTCCTGAACCTCCTCACGCTGGGGTCAAGGGCCAAAACTGCTTGGCCCCATTGCATGTTTGTCCGTGCTGCAGAACCTGCTTGTTAAACAGCCACAGCAACAGAAGCAGTGATGGCGAAATGATGATGAGTCACAGCAACAGTTTCAATGACTTTTGCTGACAGTGATTGTAGTAGATGTCAGTTGACATATTAGGGACAAGCTGAGACCAATGCCGAAGCATGGTTCAATATAGCTTTATGTCCACGGAAACCAGAAGGCTCGTTAGGATGGACAGCCCAGGACGGCCACCTCGATTCTCACACAGCTCCTGAACTATGTGATTTTAGCAGCAACAACAGTGATGAAATGGTGCTTATAGTGACAGCTGTGAGGGCTCAGCAGTTGGTTAGTTATTGGAGTTTAAGGTCCTGTCATCCGCAGAGGGTTCCCTCAAGACAAGAGGGCTCAGTAAAAAAGGATGGTAAAGGGTAGCAACAGAAACAGTGATGATGAAACGGCGATCACAGTGACGGTGGTTTCAGTAATGCGGATGGCACAAAACAATGACGATGAAATGGCAATCACAGTGATGGGGGCTTTCAGTAACCAGGATGGCACTAGAAACAATGACGGTGAAATGGCAGTTACAATGATGAGGGCTTTCAGTAACCAGGATGGCACTAGAAACAATGACGGTGAAATGGCAGTTACAATGATGAGGGCTTTCAGTAACCAGGATGGCACTAGAAACAATGACGGTGAAATGGCAGTTACAATGATGAGGGCTTTCAGTAACCAGGATGGCACTAGAAACAATGACGGTGAAATGGCAGTTACAGTGACGAGCGCTTTCAGTAACCAGGATGGCACTAGAAACAATGACGATAAAATGGTGATCACAGTAACACGGATGGCACAAAAACCATGATGATGAAATGGCAATCACAGTGATGGGGGTTTCAGTAACACGGATGGCACAAAAACGATGACGATGAAATGGCAGTCACTGTGACATGGGCTTTCAGTAACCAGGGTAGAATTAGAATAGTCTAATAGATATAATAAATAGAATGCACTTAGTCTCAATGGACAAGGTGCACTTTACAAATACTTTATTTATTATTTATTATTATTATAATACTAGAAACAGTGATGATGCAATGATGATCACAGTGATGAGGGCTTTCAGTAATGTGGACGGTGCTAGAAACAATGATGATGAAATTATCATCACAATGACAGTTATGAGGACTGAAACAGGGACAACAGCATTCTGCGGACTTCCACAGGTAACCCAATGAATTTCTGGTACCTTGTGAGGTCAGCTCTGTTTTGTGTCTTTCAGTGATCGGGACAAGGCGAAGGAATACTGGAATGCCTACCACACACGGGACAGCAGCCATATTGTTGGTACGGGCCCTCTTTTCTTACTTTTTAGCAGTGGCCCGAACCACCACCATACTGGATGCTTACTCATTTCCAGTATAGTGTGACAGTTATAATGCAGTTACAATACAGCACATTGTGATACAGTACAGTGCAACAAATTTGTATCAAACTGATCCTTATTTATTTCCGATGCAGTACACCAATTACAACGTAACTGCAATACAATACAGTGTGATACAATGCAGTGCAAAAAATCATATCAAACTGATGCTTACTCGTTTCCAATATAGTATCCCAATTACGATGCAATCACAGTACAATACAGTGTGATACAGTGCAGTGCAGTAAATCATATCAAACTGATGCTTACTCATTTCCAGTATAGTACACCAGTTACAATGCAATCACAATACGATACAGAGTGATACAGTGCAGTGCAGTAAATCGTATCAAACTGATGCTTACTCATTTCCAGTATAGTACACCAGTTACAATGCAATCACAATACAATACAGAGTGATACAGTGCAATACAGTAAATCGTATCAAACTGATGCTTACTCATTTCCAGTATAGTACACCAGTTACAATGCAATCACAATACAATACAGAGTGATACAGTGATACCGCAATGCACGGCAATGCATTGCAAAATGGCTGTTGCTTTATGCAGATAAATTACACCATCCTATTGGATGCTTGCTCATTTACAATTCAGTACAATGTAATACCGTGCAGTGTAATAGTTTGCTGTAAGATTATCACTATTGCCTATTGGGAAATAAATGACACCAACCTGTTGGAGGCTTGCTCATTTACAATTGAGTACAATGTAATACCATGCAGTGTGATAGTTTGCTGCAAGATTATCACTATTGCCTATTGGGAAATAAATGACACCAACCTGTTGGAGGCTTGCTCATTTACAGTTTCAGTGTGGCCCTAGGAAGGTGTGTGTAATGTATATCTACGTGCTGGATGTAGATTGTTCAACGATGTGACGCTTGAAGAAATGGCACTCAGTCAATACTGCTTTCAGTGAATGCGTACCTTTGGATTTGGTGAAAGCCGTTAAGTCACCTATTGTGAGCTAAACTATGCCGGCTTTTTGCATTGTAAAACCATTTCTGTTGTCACCTCCCTGGTGTTGCATCTTCTGCCTGCAGATATTTTTGTCGGCCAGCTGAAGAGTGAACTCAAGTTTTCTGAATGTGGCCATCGTTCTGTCACCTTCGACCCTTTCTGGGACTTGTCGCTGCCAATTCCAAAGGTAAGTTAACATTTCGTGATTACTGTGAAGATAAAGTAACCAGCATCAATAACTTGAACAAACAAAGACACAAAAAAACTCTTATACTTTAAGATACTGAATTGTATTCTGAATTTCAAAGCAGTGAATTTAAAACTTTTTTGTGCATGCTGTGGTAATATCAAAACACACAGAAAGTTAATCAGACAACACAACACTTGCTAAGATCTTGAGGGTAATTCCCCCCCCCCCCCCCCCCCCCCTTGTTTTTCTTTTTTTGAACAACAGACACACACAGACAGGTGAATGATGATACATGAAAAATGTCTATTTAGTTATCTGGTTAATGTTTTCACTGGGCTGTGACAAAACCATGACAGATTGTGCATTTTTTTGTGTGTTGTTTGACTCTTACAGTTCTAACCATGATGCAATGTGTGTTTGTGTTGTTTGACTCCTACAGAACCAGTCAGAGTTGAGCCTGGATGACTGCCTACGTCTGTTCATGAAAGAAGAGGAACTGGAGGCTGAAGAGAGACCGGTAAGTGCTTTGGCCACTAGTTTCCTTTTGGGGTGGGTGGGGGGTAGCTCAGTGGGTTGAGTGTCAGACTGAAAAGCCAGGCGAAATACTGATGTGGGTTTGATTCCCTGGTGTGGCAAGGGATTTTTCTCCCGGAGTCAGATTTCATTGCTGGTTCCAGAAAGCTGGAGCCTGGTCATAAAAATGGTGCTGACAAAATGCAGATGGGACAGAAGTGGGATTTGAATCCACAACCTCTGTTTCCTTCACTTTTCAGCCATAGTGCAGTATCTGGGAGACCTTCCACAAAAGGCTGCACATGCTATGTCATTTCTAAGGGTCATGTACATCTTATATCTGTTACAAGCTAGTAGCAGTTGAGACAAACTTTCCCAGAGGACAGCCTGGAGGACAGGTCACTCCATGTTTGTTTTTAATTTATTTTTTATAGGCTGTTCAAAGAAAGGGACATTTTGAACATGCCTGACACAGTTGTGACACCACTGCATTGTGGACTTGATGAGGAAAAAAAATGACAGAAAGTAAAAAAAAAGGTTAAACCAAACAGTTCATCTTGAATACATCTATGAGCTTATGTTTAGTTCCACTAGGGACCCAGCATGATGCAAAATAGCAAGCCATTCTGCAAGTTCACATGACAGCAAAAAACCATTCATGCAGGTGGATTTTGAATGTGAGTCAGTTGAGTATTATTTGCTGTCTTTATTAAATAGGAATTTCCATGGTGTTGCTTTGACTGTGGTGTTCACAGACATCACTGACTGCTCTTGACCATTTTGCAGATGTGCACCAAGTGCAAGGTGCGCCGATCCTGCACCAAAAGCTTCTCCATACACCGTTTCCCTCAGACTCTCGTCTTCCGTATCCTTTGCTGCATTCTTAGGGCAAGGAAAGGGAGGGGGCTGGGGGAGGACTGTGTCTGCATGTGGTGAGGGCTTATCTGGGTGTATGTGTGTGTGTTCTGGTGCGTGCGTACAGGTCTACACGTGTGTGTGTGTACATTATTTTTATTGGTGTTGCATCGTGAACAGGCTGGTGAAAAGCAACAGAAAGCCACGTTTGGTAGCTGTGGTGGCTGCAATGGGTAGAGTTGATGGGGGTGGGGCGGGGAGGGGGGAGCAGTGTTTAGATCCTTGTAAAGCAGTGGTAGGTTGCTGTTTTGTCCGAATTGTGTCACCTTCACCGCGCCCTCAGATCTGAAACGCTTCAGTCAGGAGAGGTACGGTCGCAAGCTGAGCAGCCTGGTGGATTTTCCTGTCAAAGGTGAGTACTTTTCTTCATTGTGCACTCTTCTTTAGCCCTTGTCAAAAGGGATTCCCATGCAGGGGTCTCCTGTGACTGAAGCAAGCTCAGCGAGGAGTGGCACTGTCGTCCTGTAAAGGACAGATCTGTTTACCCGTACGATTTGAGCGTATTTTGCAAATCAGCATACGAAATCATAAAAATTAAAAAAATAAGTACGTTCGTAACTATTTCTAGGCATGTTTGGCAGTTTCTATGTCTTCCACCCATGGTACAGCCATGCCAGGGCTTGGCCGTGGTCCAGGATGCCTGGTCTATGTCTTGGTTGCATGGTTATCCAAAGCCTGATTCTGGTGAAATGCATACCCTGAATGCTGAATCAAATGCGAAGTGTTAGCATAAAAAAGAAAAAAAGAAAAAAAAAAGGTGTACTTTGCAAGTTTCAAGCAGCAAGAAACAGTTTCAGAAATATAATTTTTTTAGGTGTTTTGGGGGGGATGTTTTTTTCTTATCTATTTACAATGCACTTTCTGCCAGCAGTCCGGCATGCTTTGATGAGGTCTGTAACCTACTTTTCATTATTTGTCATTGCCCTGAGATTACTCACAAATAAGTAGAGTGAAATTACCTCTCTGTGACTGGTAATAGTAGCATAAAACTCAGTGGACTGTCATTTGTATTCCAGGACTGAATCTAACAGACTACAGCAGCGATGGGGAGCAGAAGGTGACCTACGACCTCTACGCTGTCAGCAACCATTCAGGGGGCGTGCACTCGGGTCATTACACAGCCATATGCAAGAACCCCTACTCGGGAGAGTGGAACACTTTCAACGATACCCGGTGGGTCACTACTCCCTGTGCATGCACGTACTTGTGCAAGTCTCAACAGACCCACAGTTCTGCTTGCGCCTGATGGCGTTACGTTCTGGGGCATTGGTACCGATGGTATCGTCTTGGATGTCACTGTCACAGGTCTTGGATGTCACTGTATGTAACATTAGAGAGGAAGTGACTGTAGAACTCAAAACAAATTGGGAACTTTCTGTCTTTCTGTGCTGGGGGGTGAGGTGAGGGGGGTGGAGGGAGGGGATTTGGTGGTGGGGGGAGGAGGGATGTGCTGGGGGGGGGGGGGGTGAGGGGGAGGAGGAGGATGGCAGCTGGGGGGGAGGGTGGCTTGGGGAGGAGGGGGGTTGGGGGAGGAGGGATGTGCTTGCGGGGAGGGGGGGGGGAAGAGGATGGCAGCTGGGGGGAGGGGGGGAGGGTGGTTTGCCCTCCAGGTCTCCCACAGAGGTGCTGGACTGTCAGTTCAGTCCCCTGGACCTGTGCCGTAATTTCAAGACCCTCCATACTGCAGCTTTCTTTGTATGGCCTGTAGACAGGACGATTCAAACACCAGGGCCATGAATCAGTCTGACACAAGGATTCCAATATTGGGTGGAGTTGGTTTTCCTTCACTTCCCCTAGCGGTACTGGTAAGAAGGATTCCACTGACTGTCTTACTCACCGCACACAGATATTAAATAGGGATTGTGTACCTTCATCAGCTTATCCCCTGCAGTGTTTGGTACTACTGGGTAGTAGTCCATGGACTTTTCTTTAAGAGCATTCGTAACGTTTAGTCATTTTGCATGGGAGTCATTTTGGTCTAGCGGTATATCTCTCTCTTTAAAAACTTTTTTTTTATTGATTTTTTTCCTGATGGTTTTACTCAGTTTACGGTCTTCCAGACTTAAAAAGTTTCCATCAACAGTCAGTTATAAGGTCTTCCAGACTTAAATAGTTTGCCTCAACAGTCAGTTATAAGGTCTTCTAGACTTAAATAGTTTGCCTCAACAGTCAGTTATAAGGTCTTCCAGACTTAGTTTGCCTCAACAATCAGTTACAGTCTTTTTTCTTCTTCTACACTTTGACATACAAATATATGACAGCAATCTCTGTGTGGATTATCTAAGGGATAGACTAACTTCTTTTTCCATTTGTGTATGTGGGTGGGTAGGTGGGTGGGTGCGCGTACACACGTGTGTATGTGTGTGCCATCCTGAGATGTCAAGATATAAAACTTCCACAGAACCTGCACATCATTTCCACATACATTCCCACACTCCCACTTTCTCACACATTTCTCAGAATTCATGCTGCCAGCCAGAGTTTGCAGGAAGCAACTCCCCACCGACCGTTCTGCTTGTGTGCTCGCTGTGAAAGAAAGACTCAGAGGGCAGGCTCCAGTCTTGCACCCTTCAGATGCATGCCCACAAAGGCGACTCACAGTACTTGGGGCTAACAGTACTTGGGGCTCACAGTACTTGGGGCTCACAGTACTTGGGGCTCACAGTACTTGGGGCTCACAGTACTTGGGGCTCACAGTACTTGGGGCTCACAGTACTTGGGGCTCACAGTACTTGGGGCTAACAGTACTTGGGGCTAACAGTACTTGGGGCTAACAGTACTTGGGGCTAACAGTACTTGGGGCTCACAGTACTTGGGGCTCACAGTACTTGGGGCTGTGCTGGGTGTAGAAGCTGGCAGGTTTTGCTGCAGTCTGTGGACCAACCACCCGCCAAAATACCCAGCTAAATGACGGAGTTACGCCCTTACCCACCCCCACGCAAACGTCTTTTCACAGAGTGAAAAAGCCTTTTCGGCACAAGTTTTTTGAACATTTGCTGTTCTTTGCTTTTTAGTTTATGGTACTTTTATAAACAGCTTCTGGTGATAATACAAGAATGTTTATTCAACAGTAACACAAAGGATATTTATTCACCGGTGACAAAAAGGATATTTATTCATTAGTGACCTAAAGGCTGTTTATTCACTTGTGACATAAAGAATAATTGTTTGCGAGTAACGTAAGTGATAGTTTTCGCCAGTGACATAAATATATGTATTCAAAGTGGCATAAAGGATATTTAGGGGGCGGGGATAACTCAGTGGTTAGAGCGCCGAACTCGTGATTGAAAGGTCGCGGGTTCGAATCCCTGCTGGAACGGCGGGAGAATTTTCTTCTCCAGGGTCGACTTTCTGTGCTGACTCTTATTTCGGTATCCGTTCCACCCCCGTGTTACCACAGTAGCACGTAAAAAATCCCGGTCATTCTGCCAAAAGTGCAGGTGGCAGGTTACAGCTAAACACGCATACACCTTACGTATTGAACCGTGCTTCGGCATTGGTCACAACTTGTCCCTAATATGTCAAATGACATCTGAGGACATTAAGCATCAACTCAACAACAAAGGATATTTATTCACCTGTAACATAAAGAATACTTATTCACCTTTATCATGAAGGATATTTATTCACCAGTAACGTGAAGGATTTTATCCACCATTGATGTAAAAAAATTCCCAGGAATTTGTCATGGTGATGTTCCATTTAGACATGCATGAACAAACAGTACATGAGTCCAAGTATAAGTAATTATTCATTTATAAAATGAAATCTTAATTTAACTGTACAAATCTAATTCATGCAATGTAAATTACAGTTAAAACACCCACGCACATGCACACACACACACACACACACACACACACACACACACACACACACACACACACACACACACACACACACACACACACAGAGCCAGCATTCATAGTAATCAGTTGTGGATGTTTTTGTGGGTGTGTTTTCAGAGTGTCTCCTGCCCGCTCGAACCAAGCCGTGTCTTCAGAGGCCTATCTCTTGTTCTATGAGCTCACTGGTCCTGCCGGAAGATTGTAGCAAGCACACTGCTCACTCAGTGGGACAAACAGTTGACCAATAGCACAGCAGAAAACACTTAACATCGAAACCGGTTTGTTTTACCTGCATCCAGTGTGTTTAGATGTAGAATATTTCTTTTTTTAATTACCCTGATTGTCTTTACTTTGGTGAAAGGATTTGAATCAGAAATCAAAATTTTTGATAAGAAAGAAGAACATTACTTTTTTGAGACAACTGTATTTGTTTGTGTGTGTGTTTGTTATTCTCACTCTTGGTATCAAGTTTAAATTTGGAACCTTGGGGATGCCTGAATGTCCTTGTCAGCAGCCAGTGAAAGAAATTTTCCCATATGAAGTCCGTCTTTGGAATACGTTGACAGAGCTGCTGGGTATGTTCATGAACTGCTCATGCATTTTAGCGGCATCAAATGAACAAAAGAGGTTTGAATACTCCTTTGTTTCCAGTATGTACAATGGAGTTTGTTTTGTTTTTTGTCTCTAATTTTGTGAGAAAATCTACATGTGTACATGTACATGAATCATTATTATTTCTGGCTTCAGCACAAGTCTTGAATATTTGATGAAGCTGTAATTTATTAATTTTTTTGCCCTTTTTATTTTTGCTTTCTTTCAGAAGAATTTATTTTAGCCATCTCCTGAACATGAAACCTTTATGGGTCAAAATGAGCCTTCTGAAATCCTGTTCTTGAAATTGGTCAGACAGGAAATCATAGAATTTGAAATTGGTTAAACAAACAAAAATTCTGATTTTCAGATTGGGCAGAGACAAAATTCCTAATTTGGAACTTGGTCTGATAGGATTTCTCATTTTCTTGCTGTTGTGTTATGTCACATTATTTCTCAAAAAGTGCCAAATCATGACTCTGGCTTATCCATGGAAATTCAAATTTGTTCTGTGGTTCCAGCCCGGGTTTTGATTCTTGGACTTCCACGTGAGTGCTGGCCATTGACTTCTGATGCTGACTTAGTGTAATTTCAGGATTTTACGAATGTCAACTTTAACCTGTGTTATTTTAAAGGGGACACCAAGGCAGGTGTTGTTTTAAAGGGGACACCAAGGCAGGAAGGATCGCAGGCTCTATCGATAAAAGTGGAAAAAGAAATAGACTCACTGCAGTTCTTCAGTTGATTTCTGGTCTATTTTGTTAAAAATTTAGGTTTGAAAGGTGTGAAAACATGGCGCTGTGCTGCCATTTTGTGCCTGGCAGTCTGTGTATGTGATGTCACAGGCTTGAGTTACAGAAATGTCTGTTGATGTCATGAGCCAACTTTTCCACTCTTCACCGGTAAATGGCAAACCAATATGGCTATGTCCCGAGAAGCTCCAGTTTGAGGCCAAGAAAAAAGACCTCTGCTGCTTAAACTGTTGATAGAGAAACCATAGGAATTAAGCCTGCATATTGTGTTATTGACAGATTCCCTTTGTTTTCAGGCCAACTTGCCTTGTAGCTTGGGATCCCCTTTAAACATTAGAGTGCAAAGGTCCATGGACATGCTCCATCTAACCCAGAAGGACCTTTTTCTCAGCATGCAGTTTATCCTTTTTGTAGCATGATATCAGTGAGTGTTTTCTGATCAAAAAAAAGAAAGAAAGAAAAAAGAGAAAAGTCTGCTGTTTGTCAGTGTGTAATAGAAATCGCTTGCCATGTGAGACTTGTCCTTTTTCTAATTTGTCAGCAATGGTTGGCAGTGTGAGTGAGAGGAATTAATCAAATGGCAGTGATGGTTGAGATGCTATGCGCATGCTGTAGTCGTGTTTGTGCTGTGCGGATTGCCGACTTCAAGTCTTTCAGGGTGCATGGTACCATATTAGTTATTACAATTACAGGTAAATCTTGAAGTCTTTCCTGACATTCATGTAGTCTCCTGTGGTGTATGAAGGTAATGGAGGCATTTCAGCATTCATGCGTGTGTGTGTGTGTGCATGTGTGCATGTATGTGTGTGTATGTACTCAGAATATTTTTCTGTGCTTTCTGCGGCTGTCTGTATCACTTTTTTCGCCATGTATGTTTGTCTGGCTCGCTGTCTGTCTTTGTGATTCAATTTGATTTTGATTTTTTTTCTTATACTGCTTCAATAATGGACACAAATTGCCTTTTTAGGTTAGCATGTAATTTGCTGCCAATTTAGCTGGCTAAGATCTCAGAATTGTTTGAAATCTATGCTGATCATGAATGCATGAAGCCATATTTATATACTCTGTCTCTCCACACAAAAGTTTGATAACAAAAAAAAATATGTCCATAAAATAGTCAGTGTTACAGTCTTATTATATATACACACACTTTACACAAAAAAACTTTTATATATGTTTTTACCCAGGTAAGTTAGTCCCATGAAGAATGTCTTGCATCCAGTGGTCAAGCAATACGGTACCTATGTATGGGGTATGTCTGTTACTACTCAAATACTATACCCATGCAATATTACGTGTTGGTAGATTAGCTGCTATGGGAAGGACGATACATTCCCTTTGAATAGACAAACCACAGCATATGAAGGTGATTTGGGTGAGCAGTTGATGACAGTGATAACGTACATTTGTAATGTGTTTAGCAGTGCCCCGAGTACTCACAAAGAAATGCTGACCAAAATATACATCGCATGCAGTCAGTCATACTGATACTATTGACATGACACAGGGGAGGCATAATACACTATTAAAGCACACACACATGCACACAAGTTCAAAATATAAGGTCCAAAGCAAGAAAAGAGCGAAAGCCAGGCATCTTGCATTTGTATTGTTGGATCTGGAGTATGTGATAATCAGAAGATGAGCGAAGCATGCGGGACAGAGTGTAGACATGTAGCAGCTCAGAGGTAAGATGATGAAGTGATGCTTAATGTCCTCAGCTGTCAGTTGACATATTAGGGACAAGTTGTGACCAATGCCGAAGCATGGTTCAATAATTCTTTACATCCACGGAAACCAGAAGGCTCGTTAGGACGGACAGCCCAGGAAAGCCACCTCGACTCTCACACAGCTCCTGAACTATGAGAGGTAGGAAGGACCAGAACCATTTTATAACACAAAGAATCAACACCTAAGGGAGTTAACTAGCACTCCGCAGACATAAACACAACGGCAAAGACCTGACTCACCTAAGGTAACTCTCACGCTGCATACATAAACTCCACCAGAGCTACATCCTCAACATTTATAACAGGAAAGCACATTTGCTGTGGGTTCATATCCTCAGGTTCTAGTAGTACCCCCCCCCCTGCCCCCCCCCCCCCCCCCCCCACCACCACCACCACCCCTTAGCTGTCAGCTCCTGACTCTAGTAAATAAAACGCAGATCTTCTATTGTGTACCTAAGACTACACATTGTTAATTGCCACTACTGTTTGAAAAATCAGTTTTGTTAGCCCCTGGCTAAAACATTGTTCATTGCCACTACGGTTTGAAAAATGAAAATCTTTAGCCACTAGCTAAACCTGGATGCAGCATTTTGGCATGCATGGGTGTAACTTAAATGTTGTTGTCTGTACAATGCGTGTTTCAGTATTGTGTGAATAGGAATGAAAGCGGAACGACCTATCACTTCTGTTCAACTCATTTTGATTCTCTATTTGTAAATAAGACATGCAGTGCGAATAAGTATAAATATAGTTTTGTACAGTATTTCCTTAATGCATATACCTGGCTTTAAGTTGCCTGCACTTTTGTAACTCCCACCAATCAGGCTGTGTTTTACATTTGAGAGCTCTCATCATTAATTTTGTGTTTTGCATGTACATATGTGTCACTATATTTATTTATATTGATCATAAATAAAGATTGTTTTCCGTCCACTTGGTTTCCTTGTCTTGCCATTGGGAATTTTTCAACGTGAGTCTTGTCAGGGGGGAAATATCAGGATGAGACTTGTCAGCAGGAAGTGGGGATTTCAGCAGGAAATAGGGATTTGTCAAGGAGTGTTTTATTGGTCGGAACATGTGAAGATGTGTCTTGTCAGTGGGATTCAGAAATTATCATGGTGAAGCCTGTCAGAGGGTCAGTTTTGTTGGTGAGAGTTAGGAAATTTATCAGGGTGAGTTTGGTCAGGAGGAAATAGTTGTTTGTCAAGGTGTCTTGTCAGTGGGAAATGGGGATTTGTCAGGAGGAAAGAGGAATTTGTCAGCATGAGTCTTGTCAGTGGGGAATGGGAATTTGTCAGGGCAACTTGTCAGTTGAAATTTATCAGGGTGATCATGAGGTTTGGTCAGTTGGAATATCAGGGTGAATCTTGTCACTTGAAATATATCTCTGTCTGGGTGGAAATACTTTTGCTGGTTTGTCTTTAAGACCAAATTAACTGGCAGTCAACCAGTGTTTACTGTTATTTGTCATGAGGATCAGTTGACATGTATTTTCTGCCATGGAATTTAACAATATCCAGCTTATTGAATTAGCAGAGTCAGATTGAGTTCGTTAATCAGCGCAAACAATAAGTACAAGTAAGCGGCAATAAGGAGTCTGCAAGGCAGCCATTCTAAACACATGTTGACCTCTTAGACTTAATCAGAGACTGTTGCATGAGCTGAAACTTTTACAGATTTTGGAAGAGTTGGTGCCGAGCCATTGTGTTTCAAATGCGTTCAATGCCACTTGCTGATGTAATGCAAATATAGTTTATTTCAACTTTGCTACTGTATGGGCTTTGTGGTTGTGAGTTGGCATGTGAAATGTATCAGCCGGCAGTAAATACCCAGGCTGAAACTGCTCAAAACTTGCCTCTACCATCAGTGAAGTTTCTGGGTTCCATGTCTCAACCATTAGTGGAGTTTCTGGGTCCGAAGTCTCAACCATTCATGAAGTTTCTGGGTCCCATGTCTTGACCATTAGTGAAGTTTCTGGGTCCCATGTCTTTACCATTAGTGAAGTTTCTGGGTCCCAAGTCTCGACCATTCACGAAGTTTCTGGGTCCCATGTCTTGACAATATTAGTGAAGTTTCTGGGTCCCATGTCTTTACCATTAGTGAAGTTTCTGGGTCCCAAGTCTCGACCATTCACGAAGTTTCTGGGTCCCATGTCTTGACAATATTAGTGAAGTTTCTGGGTCCCATGTCTTGACCATTAGTGAAGTTCCTGGGTCCCAGTCAGAGGCTGTAGAAATGGCATTGTCATTATTGACATTGTCTCTAGTCAGAGCACTGGGGCTGAGACACAGTGCCAGTTGCGTTAAGAGTACCATGTAAAGATTGCTCTCAGCTGTAGCAATCTCAACCACTTGACAAACTCCACTATTTGAAATCCCTGCAGTTAAAGTGCAGCTGTGGGAGTGGCAGAAAACGCTTGTGTGCATGACAGATGACAGTATGTACAAGTGTGGGGAAATGGTTATGCACACGACATTCTCACCCAGTATTAGATGAACCTCAGGGTTTTAGCCGAGAAAGGCTAGCAAGTTAGTAATTGGATTTTAATACCCTGTCCACTGCACAGGGTCACCTTGTGATGAGAACGCCATCAGACAACAACAGTGACATTTTTGAGGAATTTCAACAAAATAATGGCAGCACTTATTTTTGGCGGGGGAAGGGGTGGGTGGGGGGGGGGGGGGGAGACATTGACCGTATGCTGATTAGCATAAGTCATGTCATTAAAAAGAGAAGTAACAACAGGGTATTGTACTGTACAGTTGAAAGAAAGTGCATGAGAAGTTAAGTGAGGAAATTCGCTAATAACGAAAGTTGTGGACACAACACTTCAATATGTTTTGGTGATTTGCACATTAATTCATTCTTGTTTCCGATTCTGTTTTCGTGTGATTCACTATGTGTGCTCGTGGGATTCTCAGCACAAAATCATACAGAAGGTAGATGATATTTGAAGATGAATATTATCGTGCAGCGAAATCATTTTGCCTCTAGTCTCATTGGCACAATTTCATTGATATGTCACATTTTCCATGCACTGAAGTGTGAAAAGAATGTGCTTCCAGTGTGGTGAAATAATTATTACTGACACCCTCCAAAAGATCAGTATTTAAGCACATTTCCACAGTCTGTTGACCTTTGAAGACAGCCATGTGTACAGTCAATTTTTTAAACTCTTGTTTTGTACAGTACGATGGTACTTAATCAGTCATCTGTTAAAGCGTGTACACGGTCACCAAACTGTTTGAGAGCATGAATGTTTTGAATGAGAGGTTGTGCCAGGTCCATTTAGGGCAAGCGCACCTTTTTTTCTTTTTCTTTTTTTTTCTTTTTTAATACCTGTATAGACAATTTTTGTGCTTTGTTTTTGAGTCGTGAAGGTGAAATATAGATCCTTGGCCTGACGGTGCGAAATGAAGTTGATGTTTCGTTAACATGAAGATTGTGTTTAGTTTCTGAGTTGTGAAAATGTAGTATAGATTTTTGATTTGAGGACAGTATCAAATAAAGTTGATATCCCATCACCCACCCACCGCCTCCCACATCCACACCTCCATGCCTACCCAATTTATTTAATGCTCTGACATGACTTTTGAACCAGTTCGTTCAAATCTTGAATATTAAAGTAACCATTTCCAGTTTCTATGCTTTGCACCATGCATAGCACTAAACTTTAAGGAGAGGGACGTATAGATCTACAGGTCATTTTAACTGAGTTGTTCCATTTTCCATCTGCCAGTTGTTGTTCTTTGTTGTGGATAATCTTCATATCTTTTGGGCTGTGATGTCTGGTGAAACAATAACACATTTGGTGCAAATACTTGGTGTGTGTGTGTGTGTGTGTGTATTTGCTTTGTCTACCTATTTACTGTCATCCGACTTAGAATTTTGTTATGTACAGAATGAAGATGAAAAACAACTTTCCAACACCGGTTTCATCAGTATTAATATTGCCATCCATAGCATGATTACTGTGTATTTCCCTCATATTTATAGATCAGTATATAATATACATGTACTTTTTGTTTTTAGTCCAGTTTTGATGAAGCATTGATTGTCATAAAAATGAACATAAATATATAAATCCATTATAGCATATTCTGTTTGGACACAAAATTTATCTCAAGTTTGCTGGCAAGCTGTGCATAGGGTCTTTTTTATTTGTTTTTGTTGTTTACCTCTTGTTTTTACAATACTGTGTGGTATACAACAGTCTGGTGTACCCAAACAGAATATCAGTTATTTAGTTGTTGTGCTTCATACCTCAGCTAGTAAATATTATTATTTTACACCAGACAAGTCATGCTGAAAAAACACTAATGCTGATATTGATTATGTATGTTTCCCTTGATACAGTATGTACAGGTGGTTTCATTTTTGTTGTTGCTGTTGTTGTTGCATGTTTTTTTGTTTTTTTGTTTTTTTTTTGTGTGTGTGTATGAGTGTGTGTTGTTTTTTGTTGTTGTTGTTGTTGTTTTTGTTAGGTGTTGTTCTATGTGTGTGTGTGCGCGCGCGCTGACGTGCACACACACTTTTGTTTGTTATTGTTTCTCTGTGCTTTTGGTTTTTGTTTTCTGTTTCTTCATTATTCTTTTTTTCTTTTCTTTTTTTCTTCTTCTTCTTTTAAACACTTTTTCGGCCACCGTACACACGAACAAACAGTACTGTGAGAAGAGGGCCATATGCTCTTTGGACAAGGGCTTCGTTTGCTTGGAAATAATTATGAAAAGTGAAGTTGCATTTAAAGCGAGTACCTTCTAAACGAGAAGTGCTGTTTGGCGAGGTTATGGCTTGTTGCGGGTATCTCGTGAGGGTAACTTTGATGAAATAAGGTGGTATGTCGTGGTGGTTTCTTTGATGAATTAAGGTGGTATCTCGTGGTGGTTTCTTTGATAAATCAAGGTGGAATGTGCTGTGGTGTCTGATGAATTAAGGTGGTATGTCGTGGTGGTTTCTTTGATGAATTAAGGTAGTATCTTGTGGTGGTTTCTTTGATGAATTAAGGTTGAATGTGGTGGTGATGTCTTTGATGAATTAAGGTGGTATGTCGTGGTGGTTTATTTGATGAATTAATCTGGTTTCTCGTGAGGGTTTCTGGGAATGACGCCAGAGACCTCTGTCACGGATCTCGCCCGAAATTAGAGATTAAAACAAGCAGACGAAATTCGGCCTGATCGGCCTTCATAAGCACACTTGC
>OY757557.1:9213486-9215986 GCA_963584105.1 Alviniconcha strummeri
ACACACAATCATATTCACATGTGGCTACCTAAATTGCCTTTCAGAAGATCAAAATGACAGACAGACACATAGGCAGACAGATAGGCAGACAGACGAGCAATCAGACACACAATCATATCCATACCTGTCTGCCTACATTGCCTATAAAAGATCAAAAAAGACAGCCACATGTAGGCAGACAGACAGAGAGACAACTACGCAATCAGACCCACAGTCACAATAGCATTGTCCATACCTGTCTACACCACCTGTACACGACAGTCATAATAGCATTGTCCATACCTGTCTACACCACCTGTACACAACAGTCATAATAGCATTGTCCATACCTGTCTACACCATCTGTACACGACAGTCATAATAGCATTGTCCATACCTGTCTACACTACCTGTACACGACAGTCAAAGTAACGTTGTCCATACCTGTCTACACCACCTGCACATGACAGTCAAAGTAACATTGTCCATACCTGTCTACACCACCTGTACACGACAGTCAAAATAACATTGTCCATACCTGTCTACACTGCCTGTACACGATCTTTGCCTCCGGGTCTCTTCGGATCAGCGTGGTGACCACCGGCCACTTTCCTTGATGCACGGCCTCGTACAGAACGGCCGTCTTGACCGCTTCCCCCATCCCTCCCTCGTACAAGGTCATGGCCAGACCCCAGTCCCCCTTCCTGGCCGCTCTCTCCACCGCCCTGCACGATGTGGGCGTCACCGTGCCCTTCTCCTCCTCACCGACTGACGGGGTCGGTTTCCGGAAACCGACTGGAAGTCTAGGGGTGGATTTCAGGGTGAACTTGCTGCGGAACGTAGCTTTGGCGTTGCCGCTTCCTTTGTCCTGGACACCCTTCTCCTGGCTACCGCCCTTGTCTTCAACCTCGGGGAGATGATCGGTGGCGAACTCGGGAGCGAAGTAAGGGTTGTACAGACCTCTCTCTGTCATCAAGCCGATCAGATCGCTGGAACCTGAGCCGAGCTCATCCAGTGCCTTTCGGAAAACGTACGGGTCAGCTCTGTCCGGCAGCTGATCAAACACGTCCATGGCGAGCGTCCACTGTCGTTTGTCCATGGCAGTGACGAAGATCGCCCGCCTGTCCGACAGCGGGAGGTCCATCGAAGCGAAGTGCTGCATCGTGTGCCAATCTTCGCAGGCCACCGCCCTCTTCAGCAAAACGCGCCGGTGTCTCTCTTCCAGCAGGCCTCGGGACTGGAGGCTGAGGACGTCGAGGTCGTGGCGAGGCTTCCTCCAGCCTAGCTGGTAGCGCTGAAGGTCTTCAAGCTGCGCCTCGCCCTGCTCCTCTCGCTGTCGGAGGTAGCTCAGCACCAAGCTCTCTGGCTGCGCGTGGAGCAGCGAGAGAAAGAGGTCGAGCGGGTGCTGGTGGAGACCCTCCATCGCCAGGCAGATCAAGCAATTCCACTGGCCCTCGTGAGCGGCTCGGATCGCCAGCTGTCGGAGGTGTCTGCTGTCTCTGGCTCTTTGAGCGGCTCGCATGACGGCTCCCCAAGGATGACAGTGGACGCCTTCAACGTTCGGCACGGCCGTTGACCAGTCCCCTTTGGGTGGCAGCTCTGAAACGTCAGCCTGAATTCTCGCGCTGTCTCCATGCCCAGACATCAGGCCGTTTCCTTCGTTTTTTGAACACTGGCGTGAGACGCACGAGCCTTCTTCGTCTGATGGATTTTTGTCGCCAACGTCGTTGTCTCCGATTTCTTTCTGCGAAACTCCAGCACCAGCAGCAATCGACGGATCTCCGTCAGCCTCTTTCAGATCGAGTCCAGCCTCCCTGTAGAGGAGGGTGGTCACACAGCCCAGCTGGGAGTCACTGAGGTCCTCATCGGGATCTGCGGCCAGCAACGTCTGCAGCATCTCCTCGTCAACTCCGCGGCCAATGAAGCGTGGCAAGCACGCGGCGTCCTCCTGCACAGCTCTGGTCATCAGCGCCAGCAGCGCCTGTCGGGGACACCTCCCGCGTTCAACGGCGAGGTTCATCACGCACCTCCACTGGTTCTCCGAGAAAGGCTTTCTCCTCGGGGCGTCCAGAACGTGCTCCAGCAGCTCCTCGCTCCAAGCCACACCCAGGAACTGATCCGGCCCGCAGCGGTTGTCGAAGCAAGCCTTGGCCACGTGGACCGACAGCTCGCGATCCATCACAAAGTCTTTGCGCATGATCTGCGCCGCCTTCACGCTCAGCCCGAAGGAACACGCCAGCTTCAGAGCTCTGGGGAGGAGGCCGCGCTCCAGCAGTAAGTCCACAACAGCGCTGGCGTTGATTTTTCTCGGAGACGTTAGGAGGAGTTCGTCGATGACCTCTTGCTCCGAGAGACGGTCGAGTAGCAGACGAACGACGTCCCATTTCTCGTCCGACACGCAACGCCCCAGAGCGAACTGCAGCAAGGAGGTCTTCAGGACTTCAGCCTGGACCATTTCCCCGACCCTCGGCCACTGCTTCAGGCAGGTAGCCAGGGAAAAGGCGAAGTCGACGCGCTGTCT
>OY757557.1:9223486-9228486 GCA_963584105.1 Alviniconcha strummeri
CAATGGCGTCGGAGCTTCATCTTGGAGATTCGAACTGGAAATATTTCCAAGTCGGTTACCCTGTGGACACCCCTACAGCCTTGTGGTTTCTGTGGACGTTAATGTCCAAGGTTTTTAAGTATGCAAAATGACCATCGAAATGACTGACAAATGAGTCACTAGTTTCAGATTTAATGAAATAAAAAATAAATAAAAATGTTTAATAGGGTTATTAATCGATTTTATTTTCTGTAGGCTTCCCCGGAAGTGACGTCAGTCTGGGGAGTCAGTGCGGTTGCCATGCTAGATTCTTCAGTAAACTGTGTATGCGTGTGGTCGACAAAAAAGTTAACTATGCCGGCCTACTGTGTTGCCGCGAACTGTAACAATTCGCAGACGACCCCAGGTATAACAATGCACGAGCTCCCGCGCAATCGACCTGCAATGAGGCGAAAGTGGATTAAGTTTATTCAATTCAAACGAGCTGACTTTCTTGCTGCGCCGCATTACGCCCAATAGTGTAGCGAGCACTTCAGTGAGCGCGATTTCGCAAACCCCATGGTTTGTCGAAGCTGACACGATGTTCCAGTACTGTTTCAAAATCCTGCCTGACGCCTGTCAAACTGACACGGCTGTATCCTTGTGGGTCTCTCGGGCAAAGTATCAGTGTCGTCTTCGGAGCTCGAGTTGGCCATTTTGCAGCGACTCCCCAGAGTGACGTAGTAGGCATATAGTCACGTGATTTGGGGGTCATGGCGACGCTTTCGGTACGACAGAAAATGCCTTTTTTCCCCTTTTTTCCCCCGTGCATTTATAACCCTCAGATCACAGTTTCACCTACGTCATCGTTCTCAGCGAGCTTTAACGGAAATCGTGTCAGAAATCACCCCTAACACTGGACTTGTCCTTTAAGCACCATGTTTACTTGAAGTCAGCCACTTTTGTCTCGGCATCTGTCAAGGTGGATACGTTAGTGTAGATAGTCGAAGTCGTTTCGCCAGGCCACAAATCGGGCAAGAGCGGGCAAGGGTCTAATTATGACGAAGTGACATCACCTCGCGTGAACAGCCCATCTGTCACAGCGAAGTCTACTTCATGGGAAAGTGTCAAGTGGACTGGCAGCCAACTAAGGGCCTGTGGAACTCTTTAAAGTGATGACCAGGGTCCCCTCAGCTTTTCAGGACGCGATTGGTGCTGGAGCCTTAACGGAACAGGGTATCAACATGTTTGTGTCATGTGTGTGTGTGTGTGTGTGTGTGTGTGTGTGTGTGTGTGTGTGTGTGTGTGTGTGTGCACCTTAAGTGGAGGAATGATGTCGAATACCAGTGACTGGAGTTTAAATCCTCTCCTCACTTTCCCTGCTGTAGGGTACTGCCGACGCAGACACCGATACAAGGAGCCCAGCGCTTTCAGAAGTTCTCTCTCTCTCTCTCTCTCTCTCTCTCTCTCTCTCTCTCTATATATATATATATATATAATGTCTCTAGTGCGTGAAGGGATCAAATGTCGTCGAGCGATTCTGTGGCCACAGCAAATGAAAACGCTAGCTGGTTAGGTTATAAACACGTCTGCGTTAATTACTTGCACGTGGCATCTCAGGACTATCAGTATCAGGAAGTGATCCAGCACACACACACATCCACACACTCGCTCACTCACTCACAGAATCGTTCAATTTTTTCTCGCTCAACACCCCACCTCTCTTTCAACACGAATTCAAGTGGAGAATGAAAGTTCCAAAAATTACTGAATCAAAAACATAAGTCACAAGCATGTCATAAGCAGACAAAAGAAGGGGTTAGAAGGCACAAAGGTTCGAAAAGCCAATATAGCTAGGTAAACTTTATCTGGTTGTCTCATTCCCTGAGAATTTAACATAAACAACAATTAAGTCAACACAAAATCGTCCGTGCGGGTTACGAAAGTCTGAGCTACAAACCTGTGAAAAGACAGTTCACAACCGGTGTATCATCAAAAACATCGCCTCACTTTATAATTTCTCAGTAGGGTCTTACGCTGAATTTATGGAAGAAAACTTTAAGGTATCTTCCAAGTCTGTGGATAGTGGAAGATGGAATACACAAGATAATTATTTATGGAAAAGTCAAACCAAAGCTAATCGCGGACTATCGCGGAGCTGGCCTTTTCATATAATATTAAATAGAAAAGTCGAACCTGTTAATCGCGGATACGCGGAACAGGCTTTATCTAATCAGTAAAATAAAGAAACTTCATTAGGAGGTTTAGATGAGCATGGGGGAAAAAATGGAGCCAGGCTCGGATAACGAACGCGACCTCTCAGTCAGAACATCTGTAGCGAAACACAGTTTAAGATTCAACACATCAATCGTGAAATGAAAAAAAGTGTAATAACGCAATTATTTGAAACAACTCGTGGCTACCACGAAGCTGGCCCGTGTACTTAATTATTTAAGCGAACGTGAAAAATAAAGAAACATCAGCGACGCCAGATCTTACGGCAAGATCAAACAAAACAAAAAACTACATCAATCAAACAATAAAACATTAGTCCAAAAACTAGGAAGGTAAAAGATACACAAACCAACCTGTTGAATGTGGATTGAGTTGGGTCTAAATCAAAACTCTAGCTGTACGAATGAAAAACTTGGAGACTTGGAGACTGAGTGACTTGGAGACGAACTTGGAGACTGACCTGGAGACTTGGCAAAGTGACTACAAAAGAGGACACACGGTCCTTAAATTTCTGTGAGGGCGAGTGTGTGTGTGTGTGTGTGTGTGTGTGTGTGTGTGTGTGTGTGTGTGTGTGTGTGTGTGTGTGTGTGTGTGCTGGATCACTTCCTGATACTGATAGTCATGAGATGCCACGTGAAAGTAATTAACGCAGACATGTTTATAACCTAACCTGCTAGCGTTCTCAGTTGCGGTTGCCACATAATCGCTCGACGACATTTGATCCCTTCACGCACTAGAGACGTTACATATATAGTTAGTTAGTTAGTTCGGTCTTAGTCGTTGTTTTTTTATTCTTCGAGTTTTAGTCACCTGATATTTTAGAATCGTTATGTGAACTGTTTTTACCCTCGTTCAGTTGTTAAGAATAAACCCCCGAGAAATATGAAACGTTCTAACAACAACAAAAATCAAGGAGTGTGCGTAACTTTAGTTCTAAGTCCAGTGTGCAATGCAAGTAGCAAGGCTGACACGGTGGAGTAACCTCCTACTTAAAAATATAAATGTTGACGGAGTTTTTGTTGTCGGTAGAACGATCAAAGCTGGTCGCGGTCACAAATGACAGTTTGCAAAAGAAGTTAGACCACATTGTTTACGTAACCACTGAGAGTACCTGGGGAAAATAATAATGACGAAAACTTGTTAGGCGCATAGTATGCCATAAACACCAATACGCACTATACAATTAAACAGTTTGCCGGTTGCGCCGGAGGTGGGGGGAAGGGAAACTATACTAACGCAACACAGTCAACACCAGAATGATTCTGCATTAACAGCGGTGTAAGCCATCTTCCATTAATTGTGAGGGGCAAAGTCACAAGGCAACATTTTATTGACTAACACCGACAACCTCATCCTTTTCCCTTTCACCTTGCATTTATAACCTACACTGTTTATCTGAATCTTGACAGTTCAGTTCAGTGTTGCTTTACAGCCACAGAAACCACAGGGCTTAACAGGGTCGGGGAGCCCAGGACGGCCACCTCGACTTTCTCACAACTCCTCAGCTTTGAAGAGGTGTTACAAGTAAACATGGTGCTTAAAGTCCACAGAAACCACAAGGCTTATTAGGGACGGGGAAGGGGTGTTAAAGTAAAAATCGTGCTAAGCGTCCACAGAAACCACAAGGCTTATTAGTGACTGAAGGGTGTTAACAAAACATTCTCATTTTATATCTCTCATTTCAGTATGCTGTATTGCTTCTGAGCATTCCAGTTCAGCAAAGCGCCACCGCTTCGTAAGAGAAGAGACGGGAGAAAGCCCTGGCAGCTAGATTAAAGGCTACGCAAAACGGGATTAGGTGGACAGGGGTCAGTTATCAAAGCAGCAGGCCCTCAACCCTACAAAACCTCTTGTCATCAAGGTAACAAGTGGATTCCAATAAGGACAGCAGTCGCCTATCAGGCAAATGCACGAGCCGTGGGGAGAGAAAAAAAGGGCCAATGTTGTCGCAGCTTTCCCTAGCTGAACACTCGCGGGTCACCCGGTATATCTGTGCAACTGTACACTGACAAATTGTATTGTCCCTAATATGCTTTTTAGCATCTGAGGACATTAAACAAAATGTATGGTATGACACATTTTGTGCATTCCGTAGAGAGAGGATTGTCTGTGACCGCGATTTTGATTACCTTGCCACATGGGCAGCACATGCAAAAATGGCCAATGATTAATTCTTACGCGATAAGCCCGCACAGGAAATACACCAGACAGACTCAGGAAAACCTGAGCAGAAGAGGCGTGCATGCTATTTACTGCTGTAAGTAGGCCAAGCAGCCAGTGATTTTGTCTAGTTCAACCCCAAAAACACAGTTGTCTGAAGTCCGTTCCGAAGCATGAGTGGAAAAGATCAAGTCACACTCAGTCAGTCTCAGTTTCCCGAAGGGGAGTAACTGCTCTGTCTTCTCAAATTTTATTCCTCTGTTTCCTCGGTTTTTATTTCCCCTCGGGGCACGACACTTTTCAGTACCCATCGGACACCTTTTTCCTATCTTTGGGGCGGAGCTTAAACGGTACCTTTCTTGTAACTCCTGTGTACCTACACGGAGGTGCAACTGGTTCTCCTCTGGGATATAATCTTCCTCTCCCCCCACCTTTATACCCCTTTCCACCCTTCTCCCCGTCCCTAATAAGCCTCATGGTTTATGTGGACGTTAAGCAACATGTTTACTAGGCACTTACCGAGTGGTGTACGTCCCCTGGATTTCCGAAGATCGTCTATTCTAAGACAAAAGTACCAGGCTTAAGTATAGATATTGATAGAACAACTGACCGGGGGCCGGAATAGCTCAGTGGTTAGAGCGCCGGAC
>OY757557.1:9233090-9248156 GCA_963584105.1 Alviniconcha strummeri
AGTATTGTGAATTGGGCCATTATGATGCAATGGCACACAACCAGGCTGTCTTTGTGTCTGTAGGCGTCCCGGTGGGATTCACACCTTGTACTCACCGTGTAATAGTATCGCATAATAATATCGCATTATTTAATATGAGGGGCGGATTCCGGGTTTGTGCTTGCAGTCTGTTTACGGCCCTGCATTAGACAGATTAAGTGTGGCTTTTCAAGAGCGGTTAATCTCGGAAATAAGCAGTACTCAGCATACTGTATTCTTGTATTATCGTGTGTGTGTGTGTGTGTGTGTGTGTGTGTGTGTGTGTGTGTGTGTGTGTGTGTGTGTGAAGGTGGAGGTGGTGGTGGTGCCGTAAAGTCGCGCCAGTCATAGGTATAAGCAGATTTGGATAAATCGGTATGGTTTTCTGGAAACAGACACAGGCACCTGACGTGGGTTGTTTCTGCGTTGCGTGAATATCACATGTCGGCTGCTGGTCCTCAGCGGCCACTGACGCTGGCGTTAGTGAGTGGCATCTTAATTATTCTCTCAGCCATAGCCAGGACGTTGAGGCCGCTGTTGTGGAGAAATGATAGTTTTTAGTGCTGTGTTAAGAGATTACTTTCAGCTGCAGATTGATCGCTTCCCCCCCCCCCTGTTCTCGAACAGACTTCAGCGCTTCTGATGTTTTGAGTGCATACTGGGTTATATTAGTTTTTCCATGATCCACCAAACTCTGACATGGACTGCATGATCATTGATCTTTTTGCATGAGTAATATAAAATTCTATAACATACCGGGGGGGGGGGGGGGGGGAGGGGGGGGGGCTGGGTTTATAGTCTGGTCCGAAGGACTTTTGTGGAGTATGTACAGAATTTGACTGGACTAGTGAGAAATCTCGGGGCTATCGCAAAGCATCTATCAGAGCTCAGGAGCTGTGTCAGTGAAAGTCGAGGTGGTCGTCCTGGGCCTCCCGTCCCTAATAGTCCTTATGGTCTCCGTGGACGTAAAGCAATATTTGAAGAAGACGATCATCAGAGCTGTATGAAAGACGAGGTGGCCGACTTGGCGGCTCCCCGTCCCAAATACCACAACAGTTATGGCCGTTTTGGTCTCAATGGACGTTCAGCAACACTGAACGTGTAAGCCAAACTCCAAGCACTGGTTTACGACATCCTTCCTTCAACCACTGCAGTATTTAGTTACGTCATAGGGTCCAGAAAACTGTCAGCTAACGAGCAGTTTTTTGTTGGTGCTCAAACAGTAGCAAGTTTGTTACAAACAACTCAAATAAAACAAACAAGGCGTGTCATTTATAGCCGCCAACAAAGTTTACACCAGCACAGATAAAACCACAATCGTTTGAACCGAGACGGAACTCTTTTTTTCTTACCCGGGGTGGCTGCGTCTCGTGTTTACGTGCGTGCTTTGGCGCTAGGTTGCTTCTACAGTCATATTAGTACCCGAACCTTTCGGAGGGTGCTGACCGCGTCGGTGGACAGATGCGCGGAGATAAAGGGTGCCCCTTCAGTGGCGTAACTAAATCTGGCAGAGTTTTGGAGCCGGGAAGGTGCCGGAAAGCGGTACTGGTGACAGGTGGCTGTGCACCAATGTCGTATCACGTCTCGTGGGCATGCATGTTACTGCTTGGGTCAGCACCCAGCACTTGACCACAGCCGGAACAGTCAGCTAGCGGAATCGTATTAGTGGCTGATGACACAATCAATCCGATTTGACTGCCGGGCCAGCGCACGGTCAGGTTCTTACATGTATGTAAGGTTAGAGCATTCGTTGATTTTAGGGCTCGCGTGAGAGTCGGCACGTTGGCTTCAAGTGTTTGATTGTCACGGTCGGGATCACGGCACGGGGCTGAACTTGTGGTGGCGTTGCTGTTGAAGAAAAACACCTCAGCTAGTCTGACCCGCAGAGTTTCTGAGTGGAAGAGACGAAGAGATACATTTGAACCGTGTAGGCTGTTGGGGTAACTTGATACGAAACGCGACTTCAGTTTCGGGTGTGGGTGTAAGTGTATGTGAGTACTGTGGGTGGGTGGTGGGTTGTGCATATAGTGTGTGTGTGTGTGTGTGTGTGTGTGTGTGTGTGTGTGTGTGTGTGTGTGTGTGTGTGTGTGAGAGAGAGAGAGAGAGAGAGAGAGAGAGAGTTTGTGATGTGTGTAGTGTAGTGTAAGTGTACAGTGAGTGATTATACTGGCAGTATGTTATGATATTGTGGAGTGATAACTGAAACACACACACACACACACACACACACACACGCACGGATGCATGTACACACACACACACACACACACACACACACACACACACACACACACACACACACACACACACACAGATGAATGCATGTGCACACACACACGCACACACACACACACACACAGATGCATGTATGTCTGCACGTGCACAAGCACACACACACACACACCATATGCACACAAACACACACTACACACACACACATACGCACACATACACTCACAGATGGATGCATGTACATGCACACTCGCACACACACACACACAAACACACACACACAGGTGGATACATGCATGTGTGCACTCACACACACGCGCGCGCGCGCGCACAGACACACACACACACACACACACACACACACACAGCATATGGGGGTAATATAAGGTATACTGTCAGTCTACCTGCCTGACGTGTCTGGCTGCGCCAAGAACATCTGAACCACTCAACCTTTTTTGTAGGGTGGAGTAGGGTGTAGAGTGGCCATATAACAAAACATTTTTGGTTGCTATCTTCAAGGCCAAGGTCACAGTGAGGGCTTTACCTTATATAATTGAAATGGGGCTGTTTCTACTATATACTTTTTTTTTTTACTTTTTTTTCTTTCTTTTTTTCTTCTAAACTAGCTTAGTTTCATCATAGAGAATCATAAGCCAAAGTGTCTAGTGAAAAATACTGGATTGCTGTGTTCAAGGTCAGGGACAGGGTCACAGCCAACATTCAAAATTTCAATTAAGGTTTTGTTTCAGTCTGGTATCTTCTGAACTGCTGAACCTTTTGTAATCAGACTTAGTGTGGTGATACATCATCATATGGCAGGGTGTCGTGGAGGGATACTGGTGGCTATTTTCCAGGTCAAAGTCGCAAGGTTCATAGAATCAAACTATGACTGTGTGTGTATGTGTGTGTGTGTGTGTGTGTGTGTGTGTGTGTGTGTGTGTGTGTGTGTGTGTGTGTGTGTGTGTGTAAAACTGATAAAAATCAAAGAAAAACAACAAGTTGGCATAAAAGTTCCCAAATTTTCGCCTGACACCTTCCTCAGGGGTTTATTCTTAATAAGTGATTGTGGGTAAAAACAGTTCACACAATGATTCTAAAATACCAGGTGACAAACACTTGAAGAATAAAAAAGCAATGACTAAGACCGAACTAACTGTTCACAAAGAGTCCAACTTGTGAGTCATACCCCCCCCCCCACTCCCCCCATGTTTTGCACTGACACACACACACTACCCTCACCCACTCCCATCACCCCTTTCTCTGTGGTGCTGTCCGTCTCTGTCCACGCCACCCCCACCCCCTTTCTTTAGTGTGTCTTCCTAGGTTATTACAATTGTTACCACTCTGCGAACACTAACAGACACTATATTATATATATAATCTTCTGAACTTATGGTCCTTTTTGTACCAAACTTGTTTTGCTGGTATATATCGTAAACTGGACTGGTTCTAAAAAGATTGCTTGGCCGTGATCATAGCCAAGGTCACAGCAAAGGTCCAGAACTGCATTTTTCTTTTCTTCCAACAGTGCCTTCTGGACTGTTCAGTAACCTGTTGTAGCCAAGATCCAAAGATTCAGAAGAATGCTGTTTATTAGGACAAAACACAGCCTGCACACATTTTTGGGATGATCCCTATTATCAAGCTACAAACTGACACTTAAACAACAGTTAAACAGTGAAACAACAGTTAAACAGTGAAACAACAGTTAAACAGTGAAAAAAAAGAATGAAAAATGAGATGGAGAGCTAAGCCATTTATATATTTTTGGTTCAGTTCATTTTTCATATTTCACCATTTAACTGTTGTTTAAGTGTCATTTTGTAGCTTGATAAAGGGATTAACCTAGACATTTGGGCAGGTTGTGTTTTGTCCCAGTAAACAGCATTCTTTTGAACCTTTTATGTGTTTGGGTCTTGTTTGAGAACATTAGCAGTTATTCTAGTTTCAGGTTTGTGTGGCCAAACTTAGCATGGTGATGCATCACAAGCCACTCTCTTGTGATTTTGTTTTTTTGTTTTTGTCATCAAGGTCATTGTCACAGTGATGGCTTACAATAATACATAAATAATCAAAATAGATTGTTTCTGATGCATGATATGTTTGTTTCTGATATATATCTTCAGAGCTGCTGATTCTTTTGCAACCAAACTTAGAATGTTTTTCAGTCCCATATTTTCTGTGCCATTGATATTTTTGCCACCAGGCTAGGTGTGTGGATACATCTGCTGTTACTAATACTGTAATAACTGGACCTAGTGCAAACAAGGTGGGATATATCTAGGCACTCAGTGGTTGGGAGGGGGTATTCTGCACGGCATGGTGACAAACCTTGTTCGTGATCTTGATCTTGATGCAAACTGCAACTAGTGTAAGTGCGATACACTGACAGGACCCAATCTTGGGTATAGCATCAGTGGACAAGCTGACACATCAGCTAACAGGCAGGTTCAGCTCTCAATGTCTCACTTGAGCTAACAAACATGTTCAGCTCTCAGTGTCTCACTTCAGCTGACAGACAGGTTCAGCTCTCAGTGTCTCACTTCAGCTGACAGACAGGTTCAGCTCTCAGTGTCTCACTTCAGCTAACAGACAGGTTCAACTCTCAATGTCTCACTTCAGCTAACAGACAGGTTCAACTCTCAATGTCTCATAGTGTTATGGCCAGGCAGTTTGAAGAGGGAAAACTACCCTAAAAAAAAAAAAGAGAAAAAAAAGGTCCCTTCCCCTTCTCTCACTGACACTGAGGGAAGGGAAGGGACTACTCATACAGTAATAGCATGTACTGTAGGTGGTGTGGGAGGTTACACTGACCCCCTAAACAATCCATCACACAAGGCAGTAGTCTGGGGCTGTTGTGAGTGGGATGGCTGATGGCTGTAGAAGATTACACTGTCTGTGTGTGCCCTGAGGGAGCAAAGCTCAGCGCAGTGTGTCTATAACTCATTAACTGTCAGTGTCTCACTTCAGCTAACAGAGGGGGTGGGGATAGCTCAGTGGTTAGAGCGCCGGACTCGCAATTGAAAGGTCGCGGGTTCGAATCCCTGCTGGAACGGCGGGAGAATTTTCTTCTCCAGGGTCGACTTTCTGTGCTGACTCTTATTTCGGTATCTGTTCCACCCCCGTGTTACCACAGTAGCACGTAAAAAATCCCGGTCATTCTGCCAAAAGTGCAGGTGGCAGGTTACAGCTAAACACACATACACCTTACGTATGTGGCTTTTATTGAACCATGCTTCGGCATTGGTCACAACTTGTCCCTGATATGTCAAATGACATCTGAGGACATTAAGCATCAACTCATCATCATCATCAGCTAACAGACAGGTTCAAAGCACGCTGCACTGTGTTTATAAGTCTCAGTGTCTCACTTCAGGTAACGGACATGTTCAGCTCTCAGTGTCTCACTTCAGCTAACAGGTTCAAAGCACTCTGCAACGTGTGAATAACTGTCAGTGTCTCATTTCAGCTAACAGACAGGTTCAGCTCTCAGTGTCTAACCAGCTAACAAACAGTTTTAAAGCACGCTGCAATGTGTCCATAAGTCTCAGTGTCTCACTTAAGGTAACAGACAGGTTCAGCTCTCAGTGTCTCACTTCAGCTAACAGGTTCATAGCACACTGCAGTGTGTGACTGTAACTCTCAGTGTCTCACTTCAGCGAACAGGTTCAAAGCACACTCCAGTGGTGCATTCAGCTAACAGACAGGTTCAGAATTAATGACAAATAATGTGCACATCAGTCTGGCTAGACAACGTTTTAGACTGAAGTATGAGTTATATATATAATATATATTTTTGTTGTTGTTGAGATGACACATTACACACACACACACACACACACACACACACACACACACACACACACACACACTACAGTATTGATATATTTTATATAATATGAGTACATTACTAGTTTTGAGGTTTTATGAATACATTAATTTTGTTGATCTGGTGTGATGATGTACTACTGTACCATGGAAATGGCCACATTTAGCCCTCCCCTCCACCCTCAAGCTAGTTACAGTAAGCATGACATTTATTTCATAATGGGCGACAGCTATTGCCAGTTTCAAAGAACTTCACATTTTAATTTTATGCTGTGTGCCTGTGGCAGACTCGTGTGTGATACTTTGAACTTTTGCTTTCAGGTCTGTTGAAATGAGGGAGACATTAATTTTGGCTGAGTGAACACCAGACGTTCTGAGATTATGTGAGTATGTGAACTTCAGATGGGTGCAACCTGGTGGTGATGATGATAGGTGATGTTGTGTGCATGTGTGTATGTGAAGTTTGTGAGAGAGAGTGTGTATGTGTGTGTGTGTGTGTGTGTGTGTGTGTGTGTGTGTGTGTGCATGCATACGTGCATGAGAGAGAGAGAGAGAGAGAGAGAGAGATAGGTTTCAGTATACAAGTTGTGTGCAGATACAGTTACAATCTATTTCACTTAACGGTCATATGATCATTAGAGACAGACTGAATAAACTGTGAATAATATGGTATGACTAATGTTTTGTAGATTTTGGGGGTGTAACTGGGCTGCTGGTGTTGACATACATAATCATATACTTTTACCCCCTGTAACATAAATACCTCTATGTGTTAGTGATTTAGTCAACTTGATTATGATACAGATGTCACTGCATGACTGTTAGTTTTATTTTGCTTGGTAGATACATTTTATTGGGGGGGGGGGGGGGGAGAAGGGAAGTAGCAATGTATTTCAGTCGCTATCTTGACTAGTTTGTAGAATTTGTTGCTGAGAGTAACACCTCCGCCATTGTTTTAAATTGTTTCAGGTGACCAAGAAGATGTCGAGATGGCAGGGGTCCAGCAAGATCCATTATGTGCTCGCTATAGCAATGGTCACCATGGTCGTCATGCTGTCCCCGTCAGTGATTGTTGTGGGATGCCCAGCAGTTTGCCAGTGCCCACAACCCTACTATGTATACTGCCAGAGAATTGGCTTGAAGTCTGAGGATGTTATGGAGGTTGTGTCTGCCGTTCCCTATGAGGCAATCCTTCTGGACCTAAGCTCCAACGCAGTAGACGAGCTCACGTCAGGAGTGTTTGATTTGCTTTATAACCTGGAATACCTGTTTCTCAACAACAACCATGTGCATAAATTGGGACTCAGCATCTTCCACTATTTGCAGAGACTGAAAGAACTGAACTTGAGGAAGAATCGCTTGCAAGAGATTGGCAGTGGCGTGTTCATTAACATGTCAAACCTGAAGAAGCTGCACTTGGATGGAAATGACATTGAGCAAATCAGTGACAGAGCTTTCTCCTTGCCCAGCCTTTCTCACCTTTACCTGCAGAAAAACAAGCTCACCTTGCTCAGACCATCTCAGCTGGGTAACCTGCCAGCCCTTCAGCATCTGGACTTGTCGGACAACCTGATCCAGTCATTAGACCTGGGAGCATTTCAAGATCTGACCCGCCTTCAGAAGCTCTGGCTGTCCAGGAACAGACTGTCCACTCTGGCTGAGAACGTCTTTCAGGGGTTGACCTCACTGAGGGAGCTGTACTTGGACGGGAACATGCTGCCGTCGCTGGACTGCTTCGACGTGCCCAACTTCGCCAACACTCTGCAACATCTCATGCTGACGGATAACTCCCTGGTGGCAGTCCCTCATGACGTGTTCTCCAAGCTCCAGAACCTCCGGACCCTGGCCTTGGACCACAACCAGATCTCCCACGTGGGGCAGCAGGCTTTCCGGCTTTCCGGGGCCTGCAGCTGGACAATTTGACACTCGCCCACAACTACCTGCAGGTCATCGACCGCAGCATGTTGGACAAGATGCGGAGGATCGCCACCTTGGATCTCAGCCACAACCGCATCCACACCATCAAAACAGGGGCCTTTGACAGCTTCCGGGAGTCTGTGTATGTGCTGAACCTGGCCGGCAACAACCTCGGGACGCTGGACCACGGGATGTTCCGAGGCATGCGCAACTTGCAGACGCTCAACCTCTCCTCCAACTCCATCTGGAGCATTCTGGATGGGTCATTCCGGGAGTTGACCCAGCTTGTGACCCTTGACCTTGATCACAACGAACTTCAGTGGCTGTCAGCTGGCCTTTTGGAAGGGCCATCCCTGCAGTGGTTGAGCGTTCTGGACAACCCGATCAGGGAGCTTCGGGGCTTCACCTTCGAGGATGCGAGTCATCCCATCAGCGTTTTTGTCAATTTGACGTTACAGTCCTCCGCCATGGACTCGGTGACGGTCACGTGGCCCTACAGGCAGGGCATGCAGCTCTACTGGAAGTTGCAAGCATGGTGTGTGCCAGAAAGCGAAGGTGGTCCCCATTGTGATACTCCCTTCGTGGAGTCCAGCATCCCGCCCAATAAGGTCTCCCACACAATCACCGGCCTCCAACCAGGACGGGAGTACTTTGTGTGTGTCAATCCCACCTTTCTTTCCAAGGAGGTCAAGGTGCTTCAGTGTGGAGTGGTCACCACTCAGCGGCACCCCACAACGACTGTGGAACTGGAGAACCGGGAGAGCCAGACTTCCAACGGAGGGCTTGCTCTGAGGGGAGCCAGTGCAGCAATGTGTGTCTGTGGTGTTGTAGCAGTGCTGATGGTGAACCTGCTGTGTCCTTTCTTCTGGATGGATGCTATGCTGCTGATGTTGTGGACGAGGACAAGGTGGTTTCTCTTGTTGAATTATGTTTCTGTTTGAGGTGTAGATCTATACTGATAGCTTTGTGATAAGATTGCTTTGTCTGTTTATGATGTCTTCCTAAATCTTTAATTCTTTCTGATTTGTCCAGTGTTTCACTTTGCCTCCTTTCTCCCCCTACCCCCTCCCTTCCACAAAGTGAAGTGGAATCACCTTCTGAATGAATATATGTGTCTGCCTGGCCATATTTTTTGTCCAAATGTCTGTCTTCAAGTTGAAGGACAGGTCAACATGAGGATTAAAATAATCAAAAAGAATAACAAGCAAACAAACAAGAACACACACTCCACCTTTTGTCTCATAGATATACACTGTTGGACATTTTTTCCAGCCAAACTTGGTACATCAGTGCATCGTGAGCCTCTGCAGTAAGTGTTTAAAGATGGTTATCATCAAGGGTTCGGTGAGGACTTGGATCCTCTCCAAATTTATTCATGTTTTAGTTTGAACCACCAAACTCTTTAGTCTTTGGTCCAAACATATGAAAGGTTCAAAACAGCTCTGTTTATTTGGACAAAACACAAAATGTTGTTGTGTTTTGTTCTAATAAGTAGCGTTATTTTGAACTTTTTATGTGTTTGGATGTTGTGTTAGAATGTTAGCAGAAGCACTAGCAGTCAAGTCACTCTTGTGTCAGATTGTTTTCCTTCTTCTTTAGTCTAAGTTGGAAAACCATTAAATCTGTTTATGTACTATCACTAGACAAATGTGACCTGAAAAAGACTGAGTTGATGCCTTCAGCTAGTTATAGTACTGTTTAAGGTCCTGGTCACAGGTCAGACTAGGGGGCTTCAACTCCTTGAAAAATAACCATCTGTCTCATATCTTCCTATCTTATCTGATTACCACACTTTGTATGCTGGCGTTTCACGATCTGCATTTTGTAAGGCAAACAGGTAGCATGTGAAGAGTCCTTGGTGCAGTCAGCAAGGCCACGGTCACAGGGTTTAAATCCTTGAAAATGGTGAGTACGTCATTAGTAGACAGACTGAACTGCCATACATATTGATGATAATGTCAGTGACGTCCATTTCTGTTGAACATAATTCCATTGACTTGAATGCTCAGTGTTCTGAAGGAGATTTATTTTTCAACCAAAAACCAAATTCATACAGGTGGTAATAAAGATGTTCAAAGGAAAAGCACTTGGTTTTTATATATTCAGGATCAAGATCACAGATTTTGAATCCACAGTGATTGTTTTTCATGTTTCTTTGTTTTTTGTTTTGTTTTAGGGGGTGGGGAATTGTTTTTTTGTTTTTTGTTTTTGTTTTGTTTTTAAACAGCTGAACTCTTTTTGTACAATAGTAAGTGATCATGCAAGACATTTTTTTCAAACTGGTGTGACATCTTTGTTTTTATTAACTTCTGAAACTATAGGGTCTTTGTATTCTGCCCTAGACTTGTTATGCTGGTGTAACATTACTGAGTACTGACTGAGTGGTATGGAGAGAGTTCTGGTTGCTGATTAAATAATATTAAACAATGTGAAGGTCATAAGATTTTGATCTTCAGTGATTGCTCGTTACATTTCTTTGTGAACTGCTGAACCTTTTGCAAGATTTCACGTGCAGTATCCTGGTACATGTTTCATTTTGAATGGGAATGTCATTTGAAAAATGTCTTGGTTGCCATGTTCAGGGTCACTGTCATTGTCACAGTGTGGTCTAACTAGAACTGTTCAGAAGATCTGATGCATGATTGTTAAACTGAATGGGTGAACCTTTCGCAGCCAAGGTATATTAAATATAACGCTGGTTCATGTTAAACCAGTAACATTTTTAAAAGAGTTTTGGTTGCTCTTTGAAAGTCAGTCATAATGAGTGTTTGAATCCTTGAAGCTGAAAGAATGTGTGTGCATCTTGCTGGTAAAGTTGTTTTTTGGGGGAACTAGTGCTCAGCCCTTTGCAACCAAACATGGAATGTCATGTGAATAATATACATGTCAGCGCTTTACTACTGGATACCAGACGGACTCATAGTATTATGCAGTATGCTGGGCTTCCTGTTTATTTCAAGGTCATTGGCTTCCAGTTCCAGGGGGTTTAATTTTAAAGTGTTAGATTATTGTATTTGTGGACCTTGTAATGTTGTATCTATGCCTATGACAGTTTCAAGACTATTGTATTTGTGGACCTTGTAACGGATCTATGATGCTTTCAAACCTTTGTCAGTTTGTGGTTAGAGTTTTGATCTTGGTGTGTTATTACCGGTAGCACTAGCAGAGTGCAGTGAAAATGGGGAAATAAGGTCACTAGGCATGAACAGAGTGGGGAGGGGGTTGGGGGGTATCACTGTGCTAGAGCCATGTTTTTTGCAAACAGGTTAAGTGTACTCATGTGTGTATACATGTATACAGTATACAACATCTAGGTGATGTGATAAAGTCTCACCATGAATGGTGCTTTTGTTTTTCATTTAATGTCAACAAAATAAACCATTACACAACTTGTAATAGTTTATTTCGTTGACATTAAATATGATACCATGGGTACAGGTGTACTGTACGTGAAACCCCATCATGAAATTGAAAAACTGCCCCTTGTGTAAGAAAAATGTGTTACATGATAATTGTGCACTTGACACTACTTCATTTTAAAAGGTACTCCTCATGGTTGATCCATATGACTCAGTGGACACAGAATAATTTATCACAGCTTACTTAGGACCACTGCCCTCTCACCTAGGATTTATTATCAGTGTAATTTAAGTCTTCTTCTTTTTGATCTTGATGGGTTACATTGGCAGTGCCCAATTCTGGTACTAACGCCAACAGAAAAATCAGGAGACCATGAACTTTTTGTTGTTGAAAAAACTAGTTTTAACAAACGTTTTTCTTTTTAAACTGGAGAGGACATAAATCTCTCAACTGTCTGTTGAAGATGGTACTACTACAAAAAAGATCTGGTAACATCACAAATGCCTGACATCTTAGTGATTTTGAATTCTTTTTCATTAACAGTAGTTATCGATACAGTGTGTACTGGTTTTGTGTGTGGATAAATGAGATTATGTGGGAATTTTGTGAACATTGTATAAGTTATTATACAGGCAGCATACGAGCAAGTAACTTAAAAAAAAGCAATATCATTGTATGCTGATTTGTATAGATCTGTAATATTATCATGCGTGTGTGTGTGTGTGTGTGTGTGTGTGTGTGTGTGTGTGTGTGTGTGTGTGTGTGTGTGTGACTGAGAGAGAAGGGGGACATTTATTTGACTCTCTTGTTTATGCATTCTTTTGTTGCAAATTAATATTCGTAAAATTCATAGTCTAACTTGGACTATCTTTCATTTTTTATGTCAGTTGTAATTTGTTGAACAGTAAACCATTATACACACTTGCACTGTGAATAATGAATGTGCTGCAGATGTATGTGACCACACAGTACTTTTGCAGGACATATTTTCTTTCTAACTCAGTCTTGAGGAAAGTTTGTGACTTGGACTCAGTTCTTTGAGTTTGACTGCATTTTCGTTTTCCAAATCCAGTGAAACTTTGAAAGATTTTCTTAATGTCTGTTTTTATTGTACAGATTGCAATAGACAGTATTTTGTTGAGAAATATTTGTAAATTTAAATTGAGTCTACAACCTAGATGGTGGTTTTCTTTCATTAGTATTGGGATGATATATAAAATATGTTCTCTCACCATTATGTGCTGGAGGTCATTGATGAGCTGCTCAGGTAGAGAAACATATGTCTGACCAAGGCAACCCAAACAATAATGGTCCCCACCAGGATCAGAGTTTTGATAATTCCTCTGTTCTCTGTTTAGCATTGTGGGGCAAAACTTGAGTTTTGCTTGGGGGGGGGGGGGGGGGGGGGGGGGGGGGAGGGGGGGGGTAATGATGCAACCAGGAGGCTCTGCATGAAGTGAGCAGGACTCTTTTCTTCTTTACATTGCCTTCAGATTTCCAGTACTGTGACATGGCATGATCACAGTCAATAGATGCTGCTTCTCAGCTTTCACTTTTATTAGTAACACAGAATAGTAACCATGCCAGCTGGGGTGGTGTGAGTAGCAGTAGGTTACTCTGAGACAAAAGCTAAAGGGACTTCTGGTTTGGCCAATGCATGTTCCAGCTTCCATTTTGTCTCGCTGTGGCTGCTGAATGACCATTTTTGCTTTTGATTTTTAATGTTACATTTTTCCCCTCTGGATTTATAGAATATATATATATTTGTTTCTTCCGGGCCAAATGATCTCTTTCAAAGATTAAAAAGCGTACATGTTTGTTTCAAATTGTGGTCTATGAATCACTAAGACAGGCAAACTAATTATTTTGTCTGCCCCCCAGTTCACAGGAGGTGACCAATTTTTGTTGATGGAATAAAGCAACATCATCTGAACAATTCATATCAGTTGAGATGTCTTATGTGTTTAGACTGTGCTTCCCCTCTTTCAGTGTCGTGTGTGTGTGTGTGTGTGTGTGTGTGTGTGTGTGTGTGTGTGTGTGTGTGTGTGTGTGGTTAGCAGAGATGTGTGTTTGAATAACCCCATTCTGTTAATATAAGAGTTATTTTCAGTTTTGATCATCCAGGACGGAAATGGCCGGGAAGTTATCTAAACACTGGGCAGACTGAAGATTTGCAAACGAGGCCTTTACTTAACTGATTATAGCCATCAGGGCAAAGTCCATGAAATTGACAGCACCTTTGGAGGCTGGCATGCATCCATGGACGCATCCATATATATATATGATATTACATTACTTATAAGTCCATGTGTCACCAAAGATATGAGCTGAAAGAACTAAACTTGAGTTTATTTGAATTCATTCAGGATGGTATCACGCACTCGGAAAAGCACAGTAAAGTTATGCGCTCCACACCGCCTCATGCAGTCCCTGAATTCTCAGTCAGAATAGTGCATTTGAAAAAGTTCCAAAATGATGTTCATCTGGTTGACGATGGCCCTTTCTCGTCCTTTTGAGGCACATCGAGGAGCTGTTTCTCTTCACACGCTTTAATCCTCTCCTCCAGGTGATCGATGGTGTTCTGAGTGGCAGCTTTGTGCCTGCAGGTAGTGTTTCTCTGTCAAGCGCTGAAACATTTCGAGCGAGTCAAACTGGAATTGAAAGCAGAAAGAGAGAGAAGGAGGGAAAGAGAGATGATTGGGGGGGGGGGGGGGGGGGGGGGGAAATCGGCCAAGCTCCTAAGTTCCCAAACTCTGAAACCTTCCGAGTGAGTGAAACTGAAAATTGAAAACAGGAAATGTCTGGATCGGGGCAAAAAATCGGCCACAGGCTCGCGGCGACTACGCTGGCATGCCAAAGTTTTCCGCCCAGTTTTCCGTTGAATGTCTCGCCCAGTTTAAGTGTTGATTGACGTCCACAAAAACCACCAGGGCTTATTAGGGGACGGGGAGCCCCAGGACGGCCACCTTGACTTTCACACAGCGGCCCCTGAGCTCTGCAGTCTCCCCAGTTCAGTGTTGCTTTACGTCCACAGAGACCATAAGGTTTATCTGGGACGGAAGCCCAGCGGGACGCCCACCTCGACTTTCACACAGCTCCTGAGCTCTGAAGTCTCCCAGTACAGCACGACGCGTCGTCCTATATGGAAAATATTTACCCACAGCCAGTCGTTCATTCGCGTAAACTGCCTTAGCACAAAACAGCGCTGAGTGTTGAAATAGAAAGAGACGTTTAGGCGACCAGATCCCGCTATATAGATTTCCTTGGGAAGGTAGAAAGGCCGGCGCTGCAGTGAATGAACGAATGAGAGAGACTGACGGAGAAAAACCTTCAGCTTCACAAGCAATCTAGGCCCCGTTGGTGTCTCGTGTGAAACTCGAACGACAACACGACGGGCGGCGTTGGCCTTGCAAACCTGGTGTTAGCGACCTAGATACCGCAACAGTCCCCACGCCATTCGGGCCGATGTCATCCATAGCATAGCTGTTATTTTGAAACCCGACACTGAAAGAGGAAAGGGTTGTATTGTAGTTTGACGTGTGCGTGTTGACTGTTCGGAAATGGGGTGAGGGGGTGTGTGTGTGTGTGGGGGGGGGGGGGGGGGGAGTCCTCCCCATTTCCGAATGGAGAGGGATGATGACGGTGGAGGGTGAGGGAGGAGTGTGTGTGTAAGATAACCAACATCAGGTGCACTGCCTTTTGGCTGGTATC
>OY757557.1:9248356-9270135 GCA_963584105.1 Alviniconcha strummeri
AGATCAGATTTGCATCCTTCACAGCAACACAGTGATCTCAACTTGCTATGCACACTGGTTCTTAAGTTTGTTCACTCGCTCCTCACATTTGCTAAACGCCAAAGCTGTCTCCAGAGAGGAAGGGGGCCGAAGGTCCCAGTAGTTTGAGGATCAAGTCGGGGGGATGGGGGGCGGGGGGGAGAGTAGTATACCTCAGTGACGCTATACTGTCACCACCAGTGACTCCTGCGGCATTCAGATGGGCAAATGTGTGAGCCATTTTCATGTTTGATTCATTGACATTGTTGGGGGACAAAGTCACAAAAATACAGTGTCCATGAATAACTACTTTTAATAAATGAATTGAGCTCTACATCAGCAGAATCGAACCGATCGATGTGTCATCCTCCTGTCAGCGTAACGCCTCCATTTACCCCCCCTCCGCCCCCCCCCCCCCCCCCCAACACACCCACCCACCACCCCGGAATCTAGGTCCTCGCCAAATACCTCTCGGAAGAGGACTCGGCGTTAAACAAACGGACGAACAACGAACGACGGCAAAGCCTCGAGTATCTGTCGGAGTATTGTTGACACTGTCAATTCCCGTAATGGGATGAATAAAGTAGCCTGCATTCTGTATTGTGTGCGACTGATATCCAGCCAAGCTTATGTATCTACCTTTAAAACTGATAAAATCAACAACAAAAACACACACCAAAAACAAACAAAAAACTAAAACGTTGGCTGAAAATTCCCAATCAGCGGATGGCCACACACAGAGACCAACACTGACCTGTGCCCGGAAAATACGACTTCAAGACCTTGGTCGATACTGATGTGTGGTAATCAGTCCTTTTCCCCTTTTCCTTTCGTGTAACCAATGAACGGAATAAGTCGTCATTCGATTTTGCGACATTCAGTCTCACTCTCAGCTCAGCCGTTTTTACTGTTACTAATGTTCAGTAGCACGCGCAACTTCGCTGTTTAGCGGCGCTGGGGACGTGCAAAACGGTTTGAGAAAACACGGGGTCTGAAACGCTGATCTAAATGTCACTGGCTTTGAATGCAAACAAAGCCAGGATCCAGCAACACCACAAAAAGACTAATGGACGACTTTGGGGCAGACCGGAAGGAACAAACAACAACAAAACAACAACAAAAACAACAAGAAGGGGGGGGGGGGGGGGGGGGGGGGGGCAGGCTCACCTCGTCGAAATGTCTGCACAGGTCTATTATTCGTTAACAACCAGTCTCAGCTCAACCGTTTTACTGTCACTAACAGTAACACGTCACTAACACGCGCAACTTTGCTGTTCAGCGGAGCTGGGGACGTGCAAAACGGTTTGAACAAAACACGGGTCTGAAACGCTAATCTAAATGTCACTGGCTTTGAATGCAAAGCCAGGATCCAACGACACCACAAAGAGATCCTCAGGCTAATGGATGGCTTTGGGGCAGGGCCGGAGGGAGCAAAAAACAAAACAAAAACAACAACAAAACCACAACAACAAGGGCGGTGGGTAGGGGGCAGGCTGACTTCCTCTAATCGTCTGTACAGGCCGATTATACGTTAACAGCAGTGACGTTATTCAACAGGCAGTGACAAGCCAGTATACAATCAAACTAAGTGGTAACTGTGATGCTTGACTAACGTCATCTGAACGTGTGTAGCTATTGTCGCCCTGATATAACCGTAATGGTTGACTGGGCGTAAAACACCAAGTTACTTACTGTAGCTATTGTTGTTGAAGAAGACCGACTCGGAGTAATTTAACAGTGACACGTCAGTATACAATCCAACTAAGTGTAATTGAAACTGTAAAGGCTGACTGACTTCACCTAAACGTCTGTAGACATTGCTCCTCAAGAAGATCGACTCTTCCAAATTCCAAGTGACACCTCAACACACACACAACCAAACTCATACATGTGGTAACAGCAAAATGTGACCGATTCCACCTAAAGGTTTAGATTAAACAAAAAGCTAGACAGAATTATTTAAAAGTGACACGTCCGCAGGCATACATAAAATGAAACTAAGTGCAAAACTGTAAAACTCGAGTCCTCAGTGTTGCTCCAAGACACACGTCTATGTATATAAACGTTGAAATATTGACCTGGAAGGACAAAAAAGTGTGAAAACCAATCACGATTTGTCGGCGAGGAGACGGGATCCCCAGACACAGACTGGCAGACAGGAGGATTTAAATCTCCCAGTGAAAGTGAGAACGAACCAGCGCGACTCAACACCAAGTCGGCAAGTGCAACTAAGAAGATATTTATATCACGTGCACCTTCGATCCCGCCCCTCGCACCCCCCCCCCCCCCCCCCCCCCTGTTGGAGTGTGGAAATTAACCAATCTCACGCAATCAGTCAGTGTCTGAATATGTAGTAGAACAATCTCACACAGTCAGTCAGTGCCTGAAAGTGCAGTAGAACAATCTCACACAGCCAGTCAGTGTCTGAAAATGCAGTAGAACAATCTCACACAGTCAGTGTCTGAAAATGCAGTAGAGCGATCTCACACAGTCAGTCAGTGTCTGAAAATGTAGAACAATCTCACACAATCAGTCAGCGTGTGAAAATGTAGTAGCGAAATTAACTGGTCTGCATGACCATAATAATTATGTTGTACGACATCCGGGGACATTAAGACCCAAGAACAACTGTGTCCGCGGCGTTTCTGAAATATCTATCACACTCCCGTTTGCCATCCAGGAAACATTTTCAGCAACCCCACGTACACAAAATCAATCTCTCTCTCTGCTCGCGAAAGAAGCTACGGAACAAGAGGTTGCGTAGATAACAGGTCACAAAAATACCTTTCTGAGGGGGCTGAAAAGAAAACGGTAACTGGAGAGGGTCAAATTGTAAGGCGGAGTCACTTCTATGTATCTCCCATAAAGATCATGTTCTTCAAGCCAGCTATATGTAATTATAAAACCTGTGCCAAATACCCACACACACCGAACATGCTAGCCGAGGTGATACAAGAAACCAACGCCTTTCTGCGTTTGGCGGACAACAGAAAACGTCCAGTAACCTCGCTCAGCGACAGGGTATACAAATCTCAATCGACGATCAAAACAACGCACGGAGACAGACAGGCAGACAGAGACAGACAAATAGAGACAAGACAGAGATAGACGACACACACTGTGAAATACAAACCCACGACAGCATGACTCCTGTACAACGAGAAGAAGAGAGAGAAAGGCCACTTATGGTTTGTCAGCTTGAAGACTTTTTTCCTTTAAAAGCTTTCACAACTCAAAGCTTCAGTCAAAAGCCTTGTATTTCATGTGCAGGTTGGGTTCAAAGGGACATGAAGACTTTTCTTTAAGCTTCCACAAATCAAAGCCTTAGTCAAAATCTTTATATTTAATGAGTAGGCTGGATTCAAAGGGGACCTACTTGAAGACTCTCTCTCTCTCTCTCTCTCTCTCTCTAAAGTTTTCACAAATCAAAGGTTCGCGCATTGAGTCAAAATCCTCATATTTAATGGGTAGGTAGGATTCAAAGGGACACCACTTGAAGACTTTTCTTTAACCTTTTACAAATCAAAGCCTCGGTCAAAATCCTTGTATTTCATGCGTAGGTTAGATTCAAGGGGACATGAATTATGAAACTCCGAGGGCAATATATATATATTGCCCTCGGAGTTATATATACATATAAAACACGCTTGCGCCTTCCTTTGCAAGAACTAATCAGGAAAGGAAACATTCTTTTCAAACCAAAGGTTCAAAGTAACCCAGCCATGTAAAAATATTAACTTCACAGACATCCGATTAAAGGGAGAGCAGGGGATTAAGGGCAAAGGTCACGAAGGGTTCGGAGAGTTCACACTCATGACTAACACGTGAGAAGAACTAGAAGAGTGGAGGTGGAGGTGGAGGGTTAGGGGGCACTTGACTTCGGATCACATGCACTTTCTCTCACTGCCTAGATTTCACTTTGTAATTACAGATACACATCGATTTCTCGATTCAGTCCATTTTCTCATACACCACAGCAAATGGATCATTTGCAGGGGTTGCAAACACTTTTCGGAACTTGTGTACAGTAAACGCATTGTCTTTAAAGGTGGGTGGGGGTGGTGGGGGGTGTCGTAATACTAAACATGACGCTAAATAAACTGACAGCGATTTTATTTTATTTTATACAGACAGCGATTTAACTATTTTTGTTTTTAAGGAACAATACTACACTTATCTGGTTCAAAGTGTGCCTGTGGCGCCTACTGCAGAATTCAGTACACACCCGACGGACAACAGCACTACTTCCGGTATCCTTCAGCTTGTGACCCTCCTTGGCAATCACCGTTTATCACCGATGCCTGCTCGCAGATTCCTGATGGTTTGCTCACCTTCTTGAATAGGCAACCTATTGTCAACAGGCTCAGAGCTGAGTGGAAGGAACTGGTTTAGAACTAGTACCACGACTACAAACACACACACAAAACGAGTCAGCTTTTTGCGTCGTCTTGTGTGACGTTATTTTGAGCTGCAAAACGTCGTCAGTTTGAGCTGCAAAACGTCGTCAGTCCCTCGTGCAGATGACGGCCAAAAACTAGTGATGCGGCCGGAAACTGATGTTCGCAGTGAACTACCGCTGACGTCGTTCGATGTCACCAACCCTAGCTTGGCAGCTGTCAAAGCTGAACCGACTTCACACCCCGATGTCACAGAGAGAGAGAGAGAGAGAGAGAGAGAGAGAGAGAGAGAGAGAGAGAGAGAGAGAGAGAGAGAGAGAGAGAGAGAGAGAGAGAGAGAGACAGAGACAGACAGAGAGAGACAGACTGCTTACAGCCCTTAATTAAATAAAACGCATTCTGTTATTTGTTTTCGTATAGTAAACGCATGGGGTGATGATGAAGTGATGTTTAATGTCCTCAGATGTCAGATGACATATTAGGGACAAGTTGTGACCAATGCCGAAGCATGGTTCAATAATTCTTTACGTCCACGGAACCAGAAGGCTCGTTAGGACGGACAGCCCAGGACGGCCACCTCGACTCTCACACAGCTCCTGAACTATGAACGCATGGGGTTTGAGCAATTCTAAGAGTGGGGTTAATTCTCCTTTTAATCTGGTATTTGCGAATCGTTATTTGCATGGCTATCAAGCTGTAAACACATGTTCCGCTTTTTTAAACCTCAGTTTACCCCAGTACAGCTACTCTAATAAGTAATATAAACAATGTCAATGACTAATTTACATGGATGCCATCCTGGTTGGCTGGGAGTATATAAACAAGTTGGATGCCATAACATAATCACATGTGATGTATCAATATATATATCTCTACTGTATAAATTACTGTTATTACTTTTAACTATTCATACTGTTTAGTATTGGCATCAATATTAACTAAACAATCAACGTCATTATTTTGTAATTGTATTGTTATCATCATCATTTTTTTGTTCCTCTTATATATAATATATATTAAACATGGTGCTTAATTCTACAGAAACCATAAGGCTTATTTACTATTATTTTCTCTCTCTCTCTCTCTCTCTCTCTCTCTCTCTCTCTCTGTGTATATCATCCTCTGTAATCCTCTGTGGTCGACAGGGCCCAAAACCCCAACCAACCAACCAATTAAATATCCTCCTCAGTATCCTGATTAGCAGTGATTTGATATTCAAGAACCATACCGGGTTAACTGAAGCCGGTGAACCCAATGTCGGTCTTAAAGTGTCACAGTATCAGATGACAAGATTGTGTAAGAGATACCAAAGCTTGTGCAGCTGCTTTAGCTATAGGATCTCTGGAGATACCGGTACCCATTTCGTGAGTAATCCCCCTTTCCCATACTCTGCAGCAATGGGTCATTTGCATGGCTATCAGTGACATGAAATGTAGGCTTCCAGCGTTTGATCAATGCTGTAATATGAGTGAACGAATGCTGGTGAGGTTGACAAAACTGAACAGATCTGAGGAATTGTGCTCACCTCTACAACGAAACAGTGACAAGCCCTTTCCACAAAAAATTGCCTTAGTCAGGTGCAAGAAGACAGATACATAATAATAAGACAGTTTTAACATAAAAATAAAAAAATCAGCTCCTTCTTGTCTGTCTTCTTCTTTGCTTCCTTCTTCTTTTATTGTTATCCATCTATCTTCCTGTAGCTGATATAAAGACAATTTTCTGTGGAAAGCACTTGTGTTTCATTGTTTTCTTGGTTCATGGTATAGGTGAGTACATTCCCTAGATCTGTTCTACAATGCTGTAATAGTCTGTCAGTGACAAGAAATGCTGACTTCAGGCGTTTGATCAATGCTGTAACAGTATGACTGTCAGTGACAAGAACTGTGGGCTTCAGGCGTTTGATCAATGCTGTAACAGTATGACTGTCAGTGACAAGAAGTATATATATATATAAAAATACACTTTGGGTGTCTGATCAATGCTGTAATGGTACGACTATCTGTGACAAAAACTGTAGGCTTCAGGCATTTGATTAATGCTGTAATGGTGTGACTATCAGTGACAAGAAGTGTACACTTCAGGCGTTTGATCAATGCTGTAATGGTGTGACTATCAGTGACAAGAAGTATACACTTCAGGCATTTGATCAATGCTGTAATAGTGTGACTATCAGTGACAAGTATACACTTCAGGCGTTTGATCAATGCTGTAATATTTTATTATCAGTAACAAGAAGTATACACTTCAGGCATTTGATCAATGCTGTAATATTTTACTATCAGTGACAAGAAGTATACACTTCAGGCATTTGATCAGTGCTGTAATGGTATGACTATCACTGTATCAGTGACAAGAAGTATACTCTATAGACTTCAGGTGTTTGATCAATGCTGTGATAGTGAGAGTGGAGCCCTCTTAGTCTCAGCCACTTGGCAAATTCATGTATAGGATGAAATTTTGCTTTCAACAAAGTTATCTCAAAATGAACGACAGTCCCTTCTGTATACAGTTTGTAAAGTGTTAAGACAAATTTCTGTACACTTGTATGTGTGGACTGTTTGGGATTTGCCCTGATATTTATAACTGTAATGGTTGACTGGATGTAAAACACCAAGTTACTTACCGCTTGGGATCAACTTGCCTGATAAGTGGTCTGTGTGTGTGTGCGTGATATAAATGTATGTGTGTAATATAAATGCCTCTGTGTGTGTGTGTGTGTGTGTGTGTGTGTGCGCGCGCATGTAAACTGTAATATAAATGCATCTATGTGCATCACTTCATGTACGTCTGCATGTGTGTATTTTGATATGTGTGTGTGTGTGTGTGTATGCGCGTGCACTCTACAGAACATTGTCATTTAAGCGTTGTCAGTTAATGATCTCCGAGGTGAATATTAAACCTCACTCTCAAGCTCATAGTCATACAGTTACTACACAATCAGAAGAAGGGTGCTTACTTTACATGTGACAGGTTAAAATACTTCAGTAATGCCAAAACAAGAAATCGAAACCAAACACAAAATCATCACAATGCCCCTTCACTGGCTTACGCTGTGTGTCAAGCCTGGTTTATTAATCATTAGGGTTCTAGTGAATGCCTACACAGCTGCTTGTAGTTTCGGTTGACTCAGACACTTTGTACTTTACTGTTTCCTGTTCACTGAGTTGTATGCCAGCCAGTCGCATACACCGACACTGCTTTGGGCTAGCCGAGCTTTGTCGAGTGTTTCAAAACCTGACATGGCTGTGTTTGGTTAGGAAACGGATCACCTAGCAGTACAGGTAAGGTACAGTAAAACCTTCGAGAAAGACTGGCCTGGCGACAGACACCCCCCACCCCCACCTCATCCCCTCTTTCTTGCCAGTCCCATTCGGTGTTTTTTTGTTCTGAAACTTGTCCCTTTCCTAAGTGGATCCTTTCAAAGACCACCCTTTTATGAAAACCACTTTGTTATTATTCAATGTGGTCTTAAGTTTATTTCAAAGAGGGGTTATGTTGTACCACTTGTAACTGCCTTCTAACACAGAGCTTCCAAACCACGCCTACGTATCCACCCCGGGCTAAAACTATACGGTAAAGTAAGTAAACATTCTGCCCTATAACTAAGTGTAAGCAAGGGTGCTAATTTGGGACGGGTATATAATATAGTAAACCCTCTCGTCCTACCTTTATATTCCGTGTGCTTGTTCAGTCAGTTGTTCAATCTAAACAGACGGCCAAACAGGACAATTGGTGCATTTCCCAAGTTGTTCCGTCCGTAAAACCTGGTCGTGACAGATTTTTTTTTTTCTTTCCACCACTGAATCACTTCGTTCCCCACGAGCGCACGCTAACCTATCATTTCGGTCACCACACTGGCGTGTCTGATAGCGGTCGGCCGCTTTGAGTGGTTAATCTGCAAACTGGAGTGTTTGCGGATAGAGTGGATCGTGGTCACCGACACTGCCCCCGGTTATGTCACAGACACGCACACACCTGGCCAGGGGCCACTAGAGTAGTGGACCTCGCACGCTCTCCGACACAACAAGCTTTTCACGCGACATAAACAAGCACCAGATTTTCGACTCACACTGAACGAGAGAAGTTGTCAACACTGACGACACGCTCTTGACTGAGGGTGTTAGTACAACCGCGCTAACATACATATGATTACATCCATGTCGCCTCAGTGTGTGTGTGCCTAGGTAACTCGCCTGAGCCATGCACGTAAACTTCAGTCTGTCAATAACTATTGCAGTTTACGTTCACTCCTTCACTACACCAGACACCACCACTGACAGCGAGCGACAGAGGAAGACTACAAACAAACCGACTCACCTTATCGAGCTGTTGCAGCTTGCTGCGCGGCCGCGAGCTGACATGACAAATCGCGTTCCGTACAACTAACACTGAACGGCTTTTCCCTTGCATGCCTTTGACCCAAACAACCTGCCGACGCCATAACGCAAAAAGATATAACCACGTGACTTCAATCGAGGCTAGTGCACAGCAGACGACAGAAGTATGGTGGCAGTCGCGTCGGCACAGATCAAAGTCAGGTCACGTACTTGACGGAGGAGGGCAGGTGTGGCGTTGTTTGCGGGATCTTGTTTCAATCAAATGTTGACGGCGTCAACGTCACTGAGAGATTTGTCTCATCCCGACTAGTGACAATAAAACCTTTTTACTGCGTTCACCTACGAAACGATCTTACCGGCGGCTGCTTCTGAACGTTACAGCAGTTTAACTATTCTTGGCTTTCTCCGAAGCTGTATGCTTATCGCGTCTGGTTCACCTAAAAATGCTTTCTTGCGGTAACATCCAAGGAGGCGGTGGGAAATTCCTGGGACATTTTAGACGCCATTTTAGGTCACAAATATCATCAGAATCATCTAAACAGTCATATTAAACGAGTAAACCCAAAATGAGCAATAAAAAGTGAGTTTTATCATATAATTGTATGTCTTTCAGTGTGCGTATGCTACTTCCGGACATTTGATGTAGATCGAATTTCCGAGGAACTGTGCATGCTTCCAGGGTGCTGATATCGGCAAAACAATCGATCGTGTGCTGAGGGCTCACCCATTTACAGACTGTCATTCAAAGTCACTCGTGTTGGAAATGTTCACTTAATGCGCTAGCTATGACCCTGTTTGAATGATTCTGATATTTGTGATCCACATTGGCGTCTAGAATGTCCGAGGAGTTTTCGACACTCTCCTTGGATATTACCCTATCCTGCACATATTTGTGAAAACCAATTAGTGTCACTAGTGAGTTGTTTTGTTTGTTTTGTTTTTTCACTCTTTCACTGACGAAATAAAGCAGCCGTTTACTGTGAGAACGCCATTTGCAACTTGTGAAGCATGTCTGTGACGTACACTGACAATAGGGTCGAGTGGAATCGCAACTTTTTCACGTGCCTTGCCTCGATAAATGCCCGCTGCCATATTTGGCCTTGTGAGTTTAGCGGTGTTGTATTGGGGGAAGACGGATATTATATACCTATCGCTACACTGTCACCACCAGAATGACTCCTGCATTAATATAGGCAGCGATGAGAGCCATTTTAACGTTTCATTAATTGTGAGGGACAAAGTCAAAACGCAGTGTCCACAGACCACAATCTTTTGAAGAGAAAGGCTCTCATCGTTGCCCATCTAAATGCAGGAGTCATTCTGGTGGTGACAGTGTAGCGATAGGTATATAATCTCCCTCATCCTATCCCGCCTTCCCGATCCCCAGTAAGCCTTATGGTTTCTGTGGACGTTAAGCACCATGGCCCTAGCGCCTGTTTAAAGAGGTGTGTTCGCTGTATGCAGGCTTTGCGTGGCGCCCGCCTTTGCTTAATTACATGTCAGAGAGCGGGTGGAGAGATCCACTATATACCCTTCCATTCCTCGGGTTAGGTTTAATTCAGCTTGCTTTGAAAAGGTGTCTAAGGCAAACCCGCCACTAGGAACTTCTCCATACCGTTGACAAGCGTACTTTTCTCATCCTTTCTTCAGTACCTGCAATGCACAACATCACATCACAAAACAAAACAAAAAAGCCTTCAGTGACACTTGACAGTCAGTTGTTTCGAAATAACAGGTTGTTCTGTTAGCTCGTGCTTGCACGAGTGCATCCTGGAGCGGCAGAAACAAACAGAAACAAACATTTCATCCGAACACACACGGGAGCCGGCACAACGAACATCACGGCTCAGCCTTACCTCCTCTCCCTTCCGCTCCCCGTTTCTCTCCGTTCCGCCGATCACAGGCGTGTGGTCAGCGCAGGCACGCAGTTGCTCGCTCGCACACCCGGCACAAACAAGACATCAAAGAGCCCGCCTCCCCACCCGGTGCTTCGGGCCGTTAGTCGGAGGTGTTAGTGCGCGAGGGGTCGGGTCCCCACGGCGCTGGACAAAGGGACGCCATCCGCGGAAAGGTCTTGATTCGCCGGCCCTCGCCAAAGCCTCGGCAAGGGGCGGGGAAGGGGCTGGAGCAGTGAGTGATAGTTTTGCGGAGAGGGTGTGAAGGGGGCTTTAAGTTGGTGGAGTACTGGGTAAGCGGTCGGTGTGAGCCGATTTGGCCTAGCGGTAAGGCGTTAGTTAGGCTGGTAAGCATGCAGAAGGGCCTCGGCTCGATTCCGCTTCGGCTCTCCTTTCTCTTAAAAAATAAATAAAGAACTGTCGTTTGTAGACAGTCTTGTGAATTGTCCCTCACAATTAATGAAATATTAAAATCGCTCTGATCACTGCCCATCTTAATGCAAGAATCATTCTGGTGGTGACAGTGTAACGACAGGTATATAATCTCCCCCCACCTCCATACCCCCTTCTTCCCGTCCCTAATAAGCCTGATAGTTGAGTGTTGCTTTACGTCCACAGAAACCGTAGGCTTATTAGGGACGGGAGCCCAGGACGAGCACCTCGCTTTCACACAGCTCCTGAAGTCTGCAAGCCTTACGAATGAATAATTTTGCTTAACGCCCACGGAGGGGAGGTGACCTATCAGGGACGGGGACAAGGGGGAGGTGGGGGGGGGGGGGGGGGCAGAAAGAAGAGTAAAGATCGAGACAGGCGCCAACCCGGAAGACCAAGGATGCCGTGGACCGCCACCAGAACAACAAACAGTGTCCGCTCGGCATTGCGCAGCGACTACTACACTACGCAGTTGCTGTCCCCACTGCTGTGCGGAACAGTCACAAAGACAATGTGCGTAGAGCTACGGACGTTGTCTTTGTGACTCTGTTGGGAAACAACCACAGCAACAGGAGTCCAACCTCCAAGCCCAGCTCCACATCCCTACTCCTGATCTCTTCTGGTCTAACTAGAGGGACCAGCACCACCTCCCTCCTCCTGATCTCTTCTGGTCTAACCTGAGGGACCAGCACCACCTCCCTCCTCCTGATCTCTTCTGGTCTAACCTGAGGGACCAGCACCACCTCCCTCCTCTTGATCTCGCCTGGATGATGATGATGATGATGATGATGTAGAGCTGAATGTCCTCGCATGTCGGTTGACATATTAGGGACAAACTGTGACAAGCATGGTTCAGTGTTGCTTTACGTGCACAGAAACCAGAAGGCTCATTAGGACGGGGAGCCCAGAATGGCCACCGCGACGTTCACGCAGCTGCTGAACTCTCGCCTGGACCCTGTGGAAGTCTTTTCTTTAAGTACAATGTTTACTTCCGTAAGCCGTCAGAGGTCAGGAGCTGTGTGGAAGTGGAGGTGGACGCCCTGGGCTCCCAATACGACGGTCCGTAGGGTCTCTGTGGACGTAAAGCAACATTTCAAGAAGATTGGGTAAGCTGTGGAACAAGCCGCTATGCCTCGAAGGTAAGGCGTTAGGCTGGTAAGCAGGTGGACCTTGGTTCCATTCCGCTTCTATTAAAAGTTGTTTATGGACACCGTCTTTGTGACGGTGCCCTCACAAATAATGAAACGTTACAATGGCTCTCACCGCTGCTGATCTTAACCCCTTCATTGCCATGCATGTTTGTACATTATACGCCGGCAAAAAAATAAAAAAAATAAAAAATCATTTACGTCGCGGGCAGGGGGCGGGGAGGGGCAGGGGGGGGGCGGGGGCTTACCAGCATGTGAAGAACTGACGTCAAAATCCACAATATTGAAAGTAGACTTGTTACAGGCTCTGAAAATGCTGGCTTTGCAGGTGTAGTATGCGTGTACGTCTTTTCCGCCCAGAAAAGACTGATACGGGCGTGGGCAGCGACTGAAGGGGTGGTAAAGAAAGAAAGAAAGAAAAACGCCTTCAAAGGGACATTACTCCGCTTGATCAAGATCCTCGAGTCTGACGAGCTGTCTGTTTTATCGCTCCTGCGATGATCACAGCAATGGATCCGATCATCAATCGTAGCAGGAGCCGCGGGATGTAGGTAGTTACCGTGACGCCGCAGTTCATGCAAACATTCTGATTTATCTGGACGGGAGGGCATGAGAACGTGTAAACATGCCTTTTACGAGGTACTTATCCCTTCAGATTTCCTCGTCTCCTGCATGTGTGACTGTGACGCGTTGCAAAGACGATCAAACCGTTTGATGAGGCGTCCTTGGCAAAGGCGCTCGGCGCGACTTCTGACGTGTACGGGGACCGCCCACCTACGTCCGGAAGATGAATGGTTTTCGGCGTGACTTGATGTTCGGTGGTGGGTGATGTACTGGTGTCGGCATGCGCAGTGGAGTTTAGCTGGACAGCCGGTATGGGCGGAAAGTGATGGGATCCCACTCCGACTCGACAGATTGTGGATTCTGCGGTATTGACGGGTATGGGGATAGTGACAGACCATGTATTAAGAGACGTGTTTGACATTGTGTTGTGATACGGTGGGGTATTCCAGGAATGAGGCGTAACTGACACTCACACACGCTCGGATACTGAAACAAACACGTGCGCATGCGGGCGGGCGTGCACACAGACACACACACAGCACGCGCGCGCGCACACACACACACACACACACACACACACAGCACACAGAGCACACACACACACAGAGAGCACACACACACACACACACACACACACAGCACACACACACACACACATACAAACGCGTGCACGCGCGCTCACACACACACATAAACGCGCGCTCACACACACACACACACACACACACACACACACACACACACACACACACACACACACACACACAAACGCAGACACACACGTGCGCGCGCGCACGCACACACACACACACACACACACACACACACACACACACACACAAGCATGCAAGCATGCTACAGTCCGACATCTATAGCGCTGTGGGTCTGCTCGGAAGCAGTAAGTAAACATGGTGCTTCACGTCCACAGAAACCATAAGGCTTCTTAGGGACGGGTGCTCGGAAGCAAAGAACAAACATTGTTGCATAGTTGCCATGGTGATGGGTTCATCACGTGATGAGGTGCTCGTCAAGTGTTCATAAGACAACATAATAATAAAAAGTCGACGGGAAAAGACTAGTTCGTGAGCTTGCCCATTGTGGTAACGGTTAATGACTGTTCACAAGAGAACCTAAGTGTTCATTAACATGTCTGTGTTCAGATAACAACATAATAATAGTAAGTCGACGGGAAAAGACTAGCTTGCTCTCTGTGGTGACGGTTAATGACTGTTCACAAGGTGACCTGAACAAATCGAGACCGACGAGGACAAGGCGCAAGTTTCCTGACCAATGACTCGGAACAAAGAATTATCTTGAACAACGGGTTGAACGAGTCTTGCGGGTTTATGAGCGAATGCTGCGAAACATCGGGGGAAGAAAAAAAGAAGAAAAAAAACAAGAAAAAATTTTTTAGTCAAGCGAGAAGACGTGAAGCAACTCAGTGCAACACCGCTGAAGTGAATCAACCAAAATACACACATAAAAGGTTCAAAAGAAAGCTATTTATTAGGACAAAACACAACTTGCGAATTTTCGGGGTAATCTCCTTTATCAAGCTACAAAACGACACCTAAACAATAATTAAAAGGAAAAACGATGAAGAATGAGACGGAGAGCTAATCCACTTACCTTTGTTGGGGTGAGCTATGTTCAGTGCTTGGAAAAATTAATCAATCAGCCAAAGCTAAGCATGGCTGCGCCCGTGCGTCCACACAGGGCACGTGAAAAAAAGCGAATACAACAACCGGACAACAAACAATGTCCACACTTGGCCACAACATTTCAAGAGAAATGTCTACCCTAATCGGAATCGAACCCGCATTCCTAATTCAAGCATGGTTTACGACATTCTTCCTCCAAAAACTGCCATAGTTGATTACGCCATAGGCATAGGTCTAAAAAATAATAATAATTAAATGCCCAAAGCTTGTAAGAGACAACTCAAATTATGTCAGACGTTTCTTTTATAACTGACCACGTTGGCGGTTGCTTATGCTACAACAAATAAAACCAAAACCGTCTGAATCGAGACGGAACTTTTTTGTAATTATTTAAACGTAAACATGGTGCCTAACGTTCACAGAAACCATACGGTTTATTAAGGACGGGGAGAAGGGTGTGTGTGTGTGTTGGGGGGGGGGGTAGAGATTGTATTTTTTTAATTTTTAGCCGGGGTGGATGCGTGTCATGTTTACGAGCGTGCTTGGGCGCGTCCGTGGACAGTTGCGCGGAGATAAAGAGTGCCCCTGCAGTGGCGTAACCAATTCAGGCAGAGTTTGGAGGAAGGTGTCAAGAATCGGGTTGAGAGTTGTTCCTCTTTCTCCCTTGGTTGGTTAATCTAGTTAAAGGCCGAGTTGTCTCCAAAGAGGTACTGGCGGAAACCGAAATCCCACGAGGTGGGAGAAAGGGTAGACTGTATATAATGCATAACGCTAACTGTCATCACCAGAATGACTCCTGTATTAAGATGGGCAGCCATGACAGCAATTTTAATATTTCATTAATTGTGAGGGACAAAGTCGAAATAAGACAGTGTCCACAGACCGCATCTTTTCAAGAGAGAGGAGAGCCGAACCAGAATCGAACCGAGCCGCCCTTCTGCTTACCAGCCTAACACCTTACCGCCAGGCCAAGCCGGCACCCACAATACACGAAGTGCAAATTGGTCCGCTAGGCAAAGCCGTCTACCTTCTTTCTCCCTAAAGTAAGTAAACATAGTGCTTAACGTCCACAGAGACCATACTGCTTATTAGGGACGGAAAGGGGGTTGGAACGGGGGGGGGGGGGGGGGGGGGGAATATATTCCTATCGTAACACTGTCACCACCAGCTTCGGCTCTCCTTTCTCTTCAAACGGTTTGTGGTTTGTAGACGCTGTCTTGTGACTTTGTCCCTCACAATTAATGAAACATTAAAATGGCTCTCGTCGCTACCCATCTTAATGCAGCAGTCTTTTCAGCGACAAGTACATAATCTCCCCCCCCCCCCACCCCCTTCTGCTCGTCCCTAATAAACCTTATGGTTTCTGTGGACGTTAAGCACCATGTTTACTTACTGTCACCACCAGAATGACTCCTGCATTAAGGTGGGCAGCGATGAGAGCCAGTTTAATGTTTCATTAAGTTTCATTAAATGTGAGTCCGTCACAACTACAACTTTTCAGTGAAGACGGAGAGCTGAAGCGGATTCGAACCGAGGTCCCTCTGCAACGCCTTACCGCTAGGCAAACCGGCTATGTATTCTTTCTCTCTTTTCACTCGGTCTCTTCGTCTCGTCTGCCTGGCTTTCCGTCGTGTTCACTTGCGTGGTACCGACACATGACCTTTTCACATCGCGCTGGGCCAGACCGCTTTCATCTTTTACAGCACCCCCGAGTCCACCATCTGGCTGACAGCACAAAGGCACGCAACTTGGGGCGAAGGGCAGGTAACCGGGGTGTAATCGAAACGTCATTTAGCCCAGCGCTAGCACACGCCCTCGTCCGTCGGCCTGAAGAAAAGAAAAAAATGTATAAATTATTCTTTCTGTCTAAAGAGAACGCGAACAGATGTCAACCGTCACAGAGAGAACTGCTGTTATTTTAAACGGCTTGGATTTCGACTCATTGCATGTGGCAAAAAACACAAGTGAGTTTACAGTGAGAAGACATAGGCTAGAAAGCATTTAAAGGGGACCTGAGACGAAGACGGAAGTTGAACGAAAAAGCTGATGTCTTTATGTTTCTTTGTTTATTTTCTTTCTTTCTTTCTTTTGGGGGTGGGGGTGGGGGTGGGTGTCTATCATTGTTTACAGAAGAAGAAGGAGAAGAAGAAAATGAAGTGCTTACTTCGATTTTGAGCTTCCCAGGGCCGCAGCCATGACAGTTCGCTTTTTACCGATGAAGAGCAGAACTAGTTTGACATGTGACGTTTTTGATACTTTTGTCACAGGTCCCGGCCTTGTTTATGACATGACGTCACTGACACAGACCACTGGACACAAAATGGCAGCACTCACGGTCGTGTTTTTGCGACTTTCAAACGTCGATTTTTAACAAACAGGGCGAGAAATCAAATGAAAAATGCTGTGTGCAAACTTTGTATTCTATTCCTTTCACTGTCTCAGTATGCTCTATCGGTTCCGTCCTCTTCACGTTTTACAGACAAGGACCAACGTCTGTCTAAACTCTTTCTTCAAACGCGTCGGTTGCTTGTTTAGATTTGTTTAACGCCGACCTGTCTTCGAAGGGTACTGGCGGGGACCGAGATCCCGGGAGGTGGGGGAAGAGGGAGATTATACCTAACACTGCACTGTCACCACCACAATGGTTTCTGTATTAAACTGGGTAGCGGTGAGAGCCATTTTATGTTTCGTCAAGTGCGAACTAAGAACCAACTAGCTTCGCCGAATACTTCCTACTAGCTTCGCGAAGAAACATTCGCCCAATTAAGAACGGGCTTAAAGCCTTAACGCTAGGCTAAGTGCATGGGCTCACAAACGTCTCATCGGAAAATTCCTCTTCTTATTAAATTATTGCTTTACGTCAGTAGAGACCATAAGGACCGGGCGGGGAGCCCAGGACGGCCACCTCGATTTTCACACAGCTCCTGAACTCTGACACGTGTTGTTCAATGTTGCTTTACGTCCACAGAGATCATAAGGACTATCAGGGCCCAGGACGGCCACCTCGACTTTCACACACCTGCGCTGTTCAGTGTTGCTTTACGTCCACAGAGACCGTAAAGACTATTAGGGACAGGGAGCCCAGGACGTCCACCTCGACTTTCACACAGCTCCTTAGTTCTGCTGTGTTCTTCAAGTGTTGCTTTTACGTCCACAGAGACCACAAGGACTATTAGGGACGGGGAGCCGAGGACGTCCACACAGCTCCTGAGCTCTGAACAGGGAGGTGGAGCCGGGCTCTTACGTTAAGCCCGAACAGTCATCATCGGAAAACCACATACATGTGTTGGCACGTGTCACTTGGTAACCGATAGGACTCATCTCATGAGTGCAGTCAGGATTTAAACCTGGTGCTTTGTTTGACACGAGACAACTGGGTTGCAAGTTCTTGTCACAAAAACAGAATGCTGCGCAAGACTTTGTGATTTGTGCTGAACAAATCTGGACGTCAAGCGTCACGAAGTCGGAGCTCAGGAACTGTGTGACAATGGCGGTGGACGTCCTGGGCTTCCCCTGTCCCTAATAGTCCGTAGGGTCTCTGTACGGTAATCTTCCTTCCCCCCCCCCTCCCCGTCCCTAATAAACACTAAATATTCAAAGAATGTGACATGCGGTTGTAAAAAATACCTGTTAAACACATACTGCTTGAATGTCCTATTACTACAGAGTTATTTCAGAAAAATGGATATGACTTAAATGCTTATAACAATGTAAGAGATATTTTGTGTAATACTGATGTTATCACTAATATTGTCAAATCGATTGTTCATAGTCCTGTGGGAAAATCAGTATAAATAATAATTATATGTTTGGTTTGTTGTTGTTTTGTGTGTGTGTGTGTGTGTGTGTGTGTGTGTGTGTGTGTGTGTGTGTGTGTGTGTGTGTGTGTGTGTGTGTGTGTATGTATGTAATATCACCTCGATGTGAACAGACATAAAATATTGATTGACTGATAGTCCGTATGGTCACTGTACCGTACGGTAATCTTCCGCCTCCCCGTCCCTAATAAGCCTTATGGTTTCTGTGGATATTAAGCACAATGTAATGTGGTGGTCTGTGGACACTGTCTTGTGACTTTGTCCCTCACAATTATAAAATTGCTCTCATCGCTGCCCATCTTAATGCAGAAGTCAGTCCGGTGGTGACAGTGTAGCGACAGGTATAATTATAATCTCCCTCTTCCCCCACCTCCATACCCCATTCCCTCCTCTTCTCCCCGTCCCTAATATGCCTTATGGTTTTTGTGGACGTTAAGCATCATGCTTACTTGCTTACTTTCTTACTCTCTGAGGACGTAAACCAACACTGAAGAAGAGCACGAAGTGATTGAAAACTGTTCCGTAAGCGCAATAGCTGGGACAAGCAGCAGACCAACGCGCAACGGACAACGAAAGAGTCCGGATTTCCTTTGCGTCTTTCATCTCGGCCTCCTCGGGTCTTTGCCCTTTGCCCTCTTCCTTAAGGTCTGGGCCCTTGTGACTCTCACCAGGACGAGATCCAATCGCGTGAAATAACATTGTAGCCAGAGCAGGCCTCTGAGCTTTTCTTGGTAATTGACCGCAGACGGTTAATGTGGCGTGAAGCCTCTCAGAAACCAGCAACGTTTGGCTGTGAATTGACCCTCCTCTGAAGTAGGTATGCGGTGATAAAATCAAATAAAGAAATAACTATTCAGTACAATTCCGCGGCGGTGCGTACACGTGTGTGTGTGTGTGGCGGGGGGGGGGGGGGGGGGGGTACGCGAATGTCTTTACATATCCCATATGAGTGTGTGTGTGTGTGTGTAGACTGTGTGAGTGCACGCACGCGCGCGCTTTTATTCATTCAGCGCAAGCGGTTAACTCTGCCATAACTGACTGCACTACCTGGAGGGGATCTACGTCTCCACACACCAAGCTACGGAAATCTCCACACACTAAGCAACGGAAATCTCCACACACCAAGCGACGAAAATTTCACGCACCATGCTACCGAAATCTCCACATACCAAGCTACCGAAATCTCCACACACCAAGCTACCGAAATCTCCACATACCAACCTGCGGAAATTTCCACACACCAAGCTACCGAAATCTCCAAACTCCATGCTACCGAAATCTCCACATACCAAGCTACCGAAATCTCCACATACCAAGCTACCGAAATCTCCACACACCAAGCTACCGAAATCTCCACATACCAAGCTACTGAAATCTACACACACCAAGCTACCGAAATCTCTACACACCAAGCTACCGAAATCTCTACACACCAACCTACTTAAAGGACAAGTCCAAGGTCAGGGGTGATTTTTGACACGATTTCCGTTAAAGCTCGCTGAGAACGATGATGTAGGTGAAACTGTGATCTGAGGGTTATAAATGCACAAAAAAAGGCATTTTCTGTCGTACCGAAAGCGTCGCCATGACGCCCAAATCACGTGACCATATGCCTACTACGTCACTCTGGGGAGTCGCTGCAAAATGGCCAACTCGAGCTCCGAAGACGAAACTGATACTTTGCCCGAGAGACCCACAATGATACAGCCGTATCAGTTTGAGCCTGTCAGGCAGGATTTTGAAACAGTACCGGAACATCGTGTCAGCTTCGAAGCAAACCCCATGCGGTATTCCATGGGGTTTGCGAAATCGCACTCATTGAAGTGCTCGCTACACAAATGGGCGTGATGCGGCGCAGCAAGAAAGTCAGCTCGTTTGAACTGTATAAATTTAATCCACTTTCGCCTCACTGTGGGTCGATTGCGCGGGAGCTCCTGCATTGTTATACCTGGGGTCGTCTGCGAATTGTTACAGTTCGCGGCAACACAGTAGGCCGGCATAGTTAACTTTTTTGTCGACCACACGCATACACAGTTTACTGAAGAATCGAAGATGGCAACCGCACTGACTCCCCAGACTGACGTCACTTTGGGAAAGTCATATGACTAATGGAGAACCCGAGACTGTAGTCTAGGCCAGCCTACAGAAAATAAAATCGATTAAAAAACCAATTAAACATATTTTTTTTCTTTTCTTTTTTTCTCATTAAATCTGAAACTACTGACTCATTTGTCAATCATTTCGATGGTCATTTTGCATACTTAAAAACCTTGGACTTTTACTTTAAACTTCTCACAAGCTTCACATCCACTCTCTCGGCCTATGCTGGTTGACCAAGGGCCGACTGATACAGTGGTGTGAAGCCAGTCGCAACTTCCTGTCTTCTTTCATGGTGCCTTACGTCCACAGAAACCATAAGGCTTATTACGGATGGGCGAATGGAGGTTGGGGAAGAGGGAGATTATATACCTATCGCTACACTGTCACCACCAGAATGACTCCTGCATTAAGATGGGCAGCGGTGAGAGACAAACCGATTCTCCTTGTCACAAGTATGTAAGTTAGTAAGTAAACATGGTGCTTAACGTCCACAGAAACCATAAAGCTTATTAGGGACGGGGAGAAGGAGGGCAGCGATGAGAGCCATTTTAATGTTTCAGTAGGAAGTGTGGCGATGAGAGCCAATTTGGTGTTTGAATAATTGTGACGGACAAAGTCACAAGACAGTGTCCACAGACCACAACTTTTGAAGAGAAAGGTGGTTTGAAGAGAAAGGAGAGCTGAAGCGGAAATGGAGGTGGCGGAAGAGGGATACACACACACACACACACACACACACACACACACACACGCACGCACGCACGCACGCACGCACGCACGCACGCACGCAAGCACGCACGCACGCACACACACACACACACACACACACACACACACACACACACACACACACACACACACACACACACACACACACACACACACACACACAGAGCAGCTGAAGAATCAGGCTCCGAACATCGCATTTAGGCACCATCCTCCAAACTCTGCCTGAACTGAACTGGTTACGCCACTGAAGGGACACTCTTTATCTCCGCGCAGCTGCATGTCCACCGATGCTGTCAGCGCCCTCCGAAAGGTTTGGGTACTAATAAAACAGACTATGGAAGCAACACAAGGGGGCGGGGATAGCTCAGTGGTTAGAGCGCCGGACTCGAGATTGAAAGGTCGCGGGTTCGAATCCCTGCTGGAACGGCGGGAGAATTTTCTTCTCCAGGGTCGACTTTCTGTGCTGACTCTTATTTTCGGTATCCGTTCCACCCCCGTGTTACCACAGTAGCACGTAAAAAATCCCGGTCATTCTGCCAAAAGTGCAGGTGGCAGGTTACAGCTAAACACGCATACACCTTACGTATGTGGCTTTTAATGAACCGTGCTTCGGCATTGGTCACAACTTGTCCCTAATATGTCAAATGACATCTGAGGACATTAAGCATCAACTCATC
>OY757557.1:9270335-9285446 GCA_963584105.1 Alviniconcha strummeri
GGGCTTACAAAGACTGAAAAATCACTGCCTATTTACAAAAGTGATATGGATATGACTTTTCCTGTATGCAAAAGAGTAAGTAAGTTGGTGTGTTACGCCCAGTCAACCGGTATGGTTATATCAAGGCAACAAAAATCAAGATTGTATCAACATGTCAACAGAAAAATATCAGAAAAGTCAAATTAAACCTGAAAATTACAGTTACATGCACACACACACACACACACACACACACACACACACACACACACACACACACACACACACACACACACAGGTTTCAGATCTGAATACCAGTTTCACTGATCTTTCAGTTTGATGACCAACAGTTACTTAATTAAATATGAAAAAGGATTAAAAACATTGTAGGATAGCTGATTTCCCCTGGGATGTGCAAGCTCTTTTCCTTGGACACCTTACTAATTTGAAATCTCCACATCACTGGTAGATTACCAAAACATCCTACACATCAAAGCCATCACAGTTTTTTTTACATGCACATCAATATTTCTGTCTGAATTATAATGTTGCAAGCTCAGCAAACTATTGTTTGAATAAAAATCTATTAATATTTCAAATCAAGATGGTTCTTCACCAAACTAAACAGCCGCACAGTTACCACTGCCTGCAAGCTAGCTGCCATCAGCACACCAATGAAGACTGCATTGCAAGAGCACAAAGCCCTGAACAGCCTCATGCTTGCCAGTCACCATCACTGTGTTCACAATTTCTGGGTCAGGAGCTTAATACTCATCAACAGCATAACCCTTCCTCTAATCACAGCTCCATTATCAGGTGACTCACTAGATCAGCTGTTGAAGGACTATAAACTTTCCTCTAATCTTTCTAGTATTATATAATATACACATTGTAACTTTCCTCCAATCACATTTCTAGTATTATATAATATAAACTTTCCTCCAATCACATTTCTAGTATTATATAATATAACTTTCCTCCAATATGTAATATAACTTTCCTCCAATCACATTTCTAGTATTATGTAATATAAACTTTTCTCCAATCACATTTCTAGTATTATGTAATATAAACTTTCCTCCGATCACATTTCTAGTATTATGTAATATAAACTTTCCTCCAATCACATTTCTAGTATTATATAATATAAACTTTCCTCCAATCACATTTCTAGTATTACGTAACATATTACTAAAAGAATAACCTTTCTTTCCTTAATCTGTCTCTCCTTTAAACATTAGTAATACTAATACTAGTAGTAATAGCTTAGCTGTAGGCTTTGGGTGTCTAAACGATAATGGAAGAAGAATATTATTCACCACTCACTGACCTTCACTCAGCTGTTGATGCAATGGCAAATGCTGTCCAGCCGAAGTGCCACACAGAACCTGCCATCATCACAAACGGCTGTCAGTGGACCAGATAATGCATACCCTCCCCTTCTTGCAGTGGCGTTCTGCAGATGCAGAACTTAAGGACCCCTCTGCTGAAAACCTATAGCTGACAACTGCTCTCCCACTAAAGCCTGCGTCAGAATATAGCCATACATGCCCTGCCCACTGCCAGGAATTTCTTCATCATCATAACTTTGACTTTCCTGGTCCATTCTGGCATTCACCTTCATTTTTTCCCTTTTTTTTTTTCCTTCTCCAAATCCAAATGCCTAAGGGAAGTTTCTTCTGTGGATCCACGGAATAAAACTGGCCCCCTTCTCATTGGTTCCCACGGCGAGTGCCTATGGAAGATAAATGGGTACCAAACTATGTGTTACTGTGCACTGACACTGTGACAGATAGACAGACAGTTGGTATCTAACTGTAACAGTAGACTAGACAAACCTGTGATTTCATGAGCTGTGTCTTGAACTGGTGCAAAAGAACCGTGAACATGGGATTTGTCCTGAGGTGAGCTGATCCAGTTGATACTGATTGCATGCTAAACATTAGAATCCAAAAGCTAACTAACTCACCTCTTTCCCACGGCACTCCCTTCCCCCCATGCAAAGCTCCTTTTCTCTACACTATCATACTATAACTGTATAAGTATTCAAGCAGTAAGTAACTTCATGTTTTATGCCCAGTCAACTGTATTCAAACAGCCTAACTCACAATCAAGACAGCCTAACTCACAATCAAGACAATACTCTGAGAATTAAAACCAACAGTCATATCTTACACCAGTACAGGTATACATAATTATAATAATGATGGAACACTTGTAAAGCCCAAACCTCTCTATATGCAATATGTAAAACAGAACTTGGCATGCTGTACAGAAAGCAAGTTTAACACCCAAGTTGTGACACCACAAGCAGAAAACAACAAATTGATTACAACTTTGACAACAATATAAGCAATTCAAACCACAGATGGTCAAATACCAAGTCATGATCACACACACACACACACACACACACACACACACACACACACACACACACACACACGCACTCTCTAGGCCACTGACATTCTAATTCCTCACACTACACTCTGCCTCAGTAAACCTAAATTTGTGTGCTTGGTGGATATAAACAGACACCTCATATTCATGGACAATATCATCAGCGTGTATGACCACAGACAAGCCATTTGCCTTTCAGTGTTTCATGCAAGCCTTGGTAATCTCCACTGTTGAGCACTAGTCATAGTGTAGATAATCTCGAAACAGGAGCTGGTAGTGGTTGTTTGATTCAACAGGAAACAAAGACCATATACCTGTTGCTAACTCTTACCACCAGAATGACTCCTGCATTATGATGGGCAGTGATGACACTCGACAGCCAATCTATGTTTCATTAATTGTGAGGGTCAAAGTCATAAGACAAGTGTCCACAGACCATAACTTTTGAAGAGAGAGGAGACCTGAAGCAAAACTGAACTGAGGCCCTCCTGCTTACCAACCTAACACCTTACTGTTCGAACAAACTGGCTAAAAATATGCAGTCTATCAGCGGTGTTACATAATACAATTATCAGTGATGTATGTCTGGTGTTGGTTGGTCAGGCTGTCATAACACTGACTTCCTCAGATACTGCAAACAGTGCTCCAGCTATTAATATGATGCTCATAACTGATAACATTTTGAGCCTTGACCCCTTTCTGTTTTGTGTACAGTGTTGCTCTATATTTGTGGATTTGACTTTTGAGATTTTAACTAATTTAAGCTATTCCAAAACAGTTAAAACTACATTTGTTAAAATGTTACAGTTAAATAGCCAGTATTTATCATAATAGTACTTTGGATCTAATGTGGTACAGAATGGGCTCACATGGGAACAAAAGGGACAGCAATACTGGCTTTAATTTTTTTTTTTTTTTTAAAGTTTAAAAAGTAGTTTCTAACAGCCAAACAATGAAACAGAACAGCACAACAGACTCAAGGACTATTGCACATTCCACAAGAACTGCTATAATTGTCACTGGCATGGGAACACACACATATATGACATACAGGCAACAGATTTTAATTTAAATGATGATTGTGGTAACTGCAAGTGGAAGAAGAAGGAGACGGAAAGAACGTTCTGAACTTTCAAACTGACTTTGTGGGCATTGTTGTGTCGTTAAGGTTCCTAGCAACAGAAAGACACATCCGTAGTCTAGTTATTGTCTGTTTGATCTGAACTTTGTTATAATTAATGAAGAACTCTTAGAGCCATGCTATTAACACTTAAATACTGGCACTGAAAATTCCACGGCATACACGTGCCTGTCGGTGTCACTATGTCAGTCGCTGAAAATCACTCCATACAGAGCAAGTAATTATACGAAAATAAACACGACAAAATGCTTTCCAGACATGCCGAATACTATAGGCAACGTAAAATATATCAACACAAGCAAGCCTTCAAGGAAACCTAAACATGACATTCTACACTACAACAACAAAGCTCACGGCTGTTTATTGCAACGAAATAGTCCCAGCTATTGGGCCTCGAGTTACAACATCGAGTCAAAGCATGCTCTACTTGTCAACTGTGAAAACGACGATATCTTCGTTTTTCTCAGTAACAAACGAACGATGCTTACCTCTGATACCCTTCACGGTTAGATTAGATTATAACAGCAACATGTGCATAATATCTGCCCGCTCAAGATCCGTGGTCATAAGTTTGTTGCCAGTTTTGATTGTTTATACTGGATACAGAGTGTTTAGCCGGCCGCCATTTTGTGAGCAGGAGCGAGAGTCTCTTTGTTTCCCATTCGTTAAAATTACCACCATGTAAAAATTAATTTAAATAAAAACATGCTTCTATTTCTTGAGCTACTTGCTATAATTGAAAAACTTTGATATTGCAGTTTTTTTGTTATGGCTATCTTATTTTTGCGAGCACTTTGCTGGATCGATTTTTTCGGCATACTCATGAAAATTTTGACGTCAGAACAACCGTGTCGTCAGGGTTGGAAGGTTGCTGTGCCACTGGAAAGAACTGTGAGTGGGTTGTGATTGTTTCACTGAACGTATTGTATGAACCCTGTTTTGATTTAAGCTGGTTGTATATTGTGTTTCAAAACAAATCGATTGTCAACTAGGCCTAGGTCAGTCACTGTTTGGAATTTGAGTTGTCAAGCGGCGCTAAACCTAACATTGAACACTTAACAGTCCGAGTAACACCGCTGTCATGATGGCCGGTTGTTAAAAGTGAGTTTTATGGGCGGTAATTTTAAATTTTTGTTTCTCGGTGATTGATCTTGGCAGTATGTTATACCGACTGGAAAGGTCAGTCATTTTGATACGGGTTTTCTAGTGTCAAATCGAGGATCTCGGAAGAATGAAAAAAACTCGTCACAGTCTCAGTGTCGACCGCGGCCATGGGCAGCGGACTGCAGGCTCTCTGTCCGGCGGAACTGATCGGCACCGGCTGAGCTAATGTTCTTCTTCTTCATCCCTATAGTGTCCAACTTCAACATTCTGCAGACTCTTACACTCATTGGTGCATGCCGGGTTGTTTTTTTGTTCACTGAGTCCCGACCGATGACGATAATCCACAGGACTCAGACATGGACTACTGACAAAACTGCAAGATCTTTAACATGAGAATGTGATCTTTTTGCATGCGTATACACACGGGGGACCTCGATTTACTAGTCTCATTCGCGGAAGGGCTTATATAATAATAATAATAATAATAACAATAGAAAATGTATAGAGGCGTTTTCAAAGACTTAAAGCGCTTTACAACTTAATTAGAGAGAGAGAGAAACAACAATAACAACAAACAAAATAACAACCATGGAACACGCAATGACCCACATTTAAATCAACGGTGTGTGTGTGTGTGTGTGTGTATATATATAAAGAAACACCGTCTTAAAAAGTGTGTGTGTGTGTGTATGCGCGCGCGCGCGCGCGTGTGTGTGTAGAAGTTCGGAGACCTGAGCATAATCAGTTAGCATCAAGTGGCAGTGGTTGGAGGAAGGATGTGGTTAATCAGTGTTTGGAATTTGGCGTAAGCCTTAATTGTCATGCGGCAGGATGTCTATTGCTGTCGCTACAGCTGACATAAATTAACTCAGTCGTCGACTTCACAACCCCGCCGACGCGGGCCTCGTGTCGGCACCTCTCCGCGTGTGCCCAGTAAAATCACGCAGCATACCTCAGTCATTACCTGCTTGGGGTCACGGATTGATGGAGAGAATCCTTAGGATCCAGGCTGAATGTCAGTGCAAGACGGACTTGATGCGTCGTCAGAATCTTCGACAGGAACTGAGCGGGAAAGTGAGGCCAGGTCTTGGGGAAATGACGTGCGAATGAGGATTCAGTGGAGAAGGCAGATCCCGGCGAAGCTAGAGTAGTGCTCACCGAGAAAGAAAAAGAAACAAAGAAAAAAGAAAAGAAAAAATGTGAACAGTCAGCAGGCCGCCGATCTAAGCTTGAGTAGTGCTAACCGAGAAGCTATTGTGGACACAGCCTTGCTGCCGGGAAAGGAAAAAACAAAACAAAGAAACTACCCCCCCCTCCCCAATATAACAACGCCCTCATTCATAATATAGTTGGTAGATTTGCAGACAACGGACTCATTTTGGAAACCACAATTCCGCCGACTTCCCGCATTTCTAATCACTTCACCTGGAGGTAAGATGTGCAAGTACTCCCCCAACCCCCCAACTCCCACCCCCACCCCCAACCCCTCTCCCCAGAGATCTTACCCTTTTCGCCTTTTACGTGAGTTTGGGATTCTGTAAAAAGAAAAGAAAAGAAAGAGCATACAAAGAAACTGCCCAGTTTCTCGATGCAGTGAGAGCCTAGCTCTGTGTGTGTGTGTGTGTGTGTGTGTGGGGGGGGGGGGGGGGTGCGTGCGTGCGTGCGTGCGTGCGTGTGTGAGAGAGAGAGAGTCGACGACAGCTGCTCACTGAAGGCGTAACAAAAAACAACCAGACTGGTTAAGAATAAGACTAAGAGCGTGAATGGTGTCCCTGTCTCTGATTTCAACATAGATAAGGTCAGAATGAGCATTAAGCCGAGACTTGAAACACAGAGGCCAGAAACATGACAAGTAAGCCGAACTCTAGAGGATGGGACTTTGCTTAACGGTAATGTGCAGAACAGTATCGGTCAGTGGATGCGGGCACTTGCAAGCCGCGGTCCACCGATGATCACACCGTGACAGCCTCGGAAGCCAGATGATCAGTGGAGATGGAATCGTCCACTGATTTTCTTACGAGAGTGTCGGTTATTTTTGATGGTAGGCAAGGTGCTCTGCAGTGTATGAGCTAGGTGCCATCAGAGAGAACATTGCCTTTCGGTTTCAGCTTCTTGTCTGTAGAGGGTCTTTGCGCCAGGCGCATCAGAGTTGCTTCAATTTGTTGCAAACTTCATTAGTTTAGTTGCATAGAGGACGGCTGCGGGCACTCACACACACACGCACGTACGCACGCACGTACGCACGCACGCATGCACATACGCACGCTCGCACGCACGCGCACGCACACACACACACACACACACACACACACACACACACACACACACACACACACACACACACACACACACACACACACACACACACACACACACACACACACACACACACACACACACACACATACACACAAGCTCCCGGCTAATATCCTCACTGTGATGAACAGCTCTAGGCACAGTGTGCCACAAAACAAACACCCTAGACCTTTGAGTACTATAAACATAGATAAACTGCTGTGTCCGTTTGCCATTGGATGTTGCACAGGGCATCAGCAAAGGATCGATGACAGAGCCATGCTTCCTGAAAAGGACAGCTAACTATTGTGCGACTCCGCTACAGAGGGTGTGATCATTCACCGAGCTGAACAAGATGGCGGAGGCGAGTTCAGCAGCGCCCAAGCCGGTCACAAGCCTCGACCACACCTACTGGAAGAACAAACTGCCTCGGAGTTTCCAATTCTATATCGACCGCCTCGCCAGAGGTTTTCTCCGCGTCCAGCCCAGCAATGGAGCGGAGTTTGCTGCTGTGCTCATGGTGGAGCTCCTTAACAAGAGAAACGGTAGGACATGGTCTGCTGGCCCGAAGCGGAAAGGGTGCTGGGAATAGAATGGATGAATGAATGAAATTTTATATACGCCGCAAAAAAATAAAAATAAAACATTGCGCACAAGTCTGTCGTATACACTCAGTAGGCTCTCGCTAAGCTAAAACTACCCTAAAAGGCATTAATAAAGTACAAACAGCACCTACCCGTACCCAACCCCTCTCGAAAGTGCAACTGTACGTAGCAGTTAAATATACCCTCTTACAACACACTACACGATCGCGCGCGCGTGTGCATACACAGACACATGCACATATAATTCATGCACGTACAAAGATACACTGACACAGAAACGTTATGCACACACATACACACACGGACGCACAGACAGTAACACACACACACACACACACACACACACACACACACACACACACACACACACACACACACACACACACACACACACATACACACAGTAACACAAACAAACAAACAAATATAAACACTTTATTTTATATTCCGGTTGCGTGTCGTCCGACCGTTCGCTCTTTTTATGCGTTAAATAATTGATTCTCTCTCTCTCTCTCTCTCTCTCTCTCTCTCTCTCTCTCTCTCTCTCTCTCTCTCTCTCTCTCTCTCTCCACACGCACGCACGCACGCACGCACTCTAAATTCACAAAACAATCGTCACTTAAGTGCTTGCCTTTTCAAAAGTTTAATGTTCGTACTTGGGTTTATGACGCCGTTATATTTCTACCCATTTCAGAAGAACTCAGGAACCTGCCCGAAGTATCATTCTTTGACCAGCTGAAAGAAAGAGTGAAGGAGCGGGGGTATGGAGGGCCTGTTGAATTCGGTAAATATATCATTTATCAGTTTAAAGACTGGGCTTTGCACAGAAATCATCCCGAAGCAAGGCAACATAGTACTTTGTCAAACAGCCATTTTGAGACAAAAATAGATCTAAAAGATATTGCGCTACTAAAATCGCTCAAGACTTTTGTTAAATGAGTGTTAAAGTGAGTGTGTAGCTTTTTCAGATTCGATCTAAAAATGATCTCGAGAGCTTGGCACAGGCAAAAATAACGTGATTCGTAGTAAAAAGCACACAAAACCACCACAGCAAGAACAAAAAACCTACCCCCATCAAAAAGCAAAATAACAACAACAAGAACAACTGCGATTGAAAGTACCTGTTGATTTACTTTCGATTTTAAAGTTGCTATCATCACTGACGCCGTTTTCTTTCTCTCTCTCTTTTTTCTTCTCTCTCTCTCTCTCTCTCTCTCTCTCTCTCTCTCTCTCTCTCTCTCTCTCTCTCTCTCTCTCTCTCTCTCTCTCTCTCTCTCACGTTTTACGTCGACCGGGCGTTTGTTTGACGTCACCAAAATGTTTTTGATGTCATGGCTAAAACACAAGAAGCTTTCAGTTCTGCGCACAGGTCACAGAAGAAATACACAATATTATAGAGTTTGTTTTTTGTTGTTTTTCGTTGTTGTCAGATTTTCTTTTTTAATTCTGTAGTGTTTATCTCTGTAGAGTGAACTTTTGATGACGTATTATGTTTATCTCTGTCGAGTGAATTTTTGATGACGTATTATGTTTATCTCTGTAGAGTGAACTTTTGATGACGTATTATTTTTATCTCTGTAGAGTGAATTTTTGATGACGTATTATGTTTATCTCTGTAGAGTGAACTTTTGATGACGTACTGCAGCATTTTACTTTAAAAGCGATGGTCTGTTGAATTAACACCAAGCTATTTTTAGCTCACATTAATTTGTCATTGTTGCTGATTAGCCCGCAGCTGAAACAAATAAGCCTACAGCAAAATAATGACTAGAATAACAAAGATCCATAACAAATTCGTTTCTTCATTGGAACTGAGGATTAAGACTTGCTCCTTTAAAACCACATCAAGTCAAAATGGGCTGTTATAGCAGAAGTTAGAATACAACATTGTGATAATGGCAGGTTTTTGTCGTTGTTTTGTTTTGTTTGTTGCAGTTATTGTGTTGATTATCTGTAGATTCTCTCAGTATTTTTGTGAGAATGGGCCACATATGTTTGCTTGCAATATTCATCATTTACGACCAAAAACAATTGTTGATTTGTTCTGTTGTTGGCTGTGACGATTTCCGGATACTGTGCATTTGTCCCGATGGCCATAGTTGGTAAAAGCGCGGGTATTGTTTTGTGGCATGTGGGATTGGTCACTTGATTGTTACGATTGACCTCGACCTGATATAACCGTCACTGGTTGACGGAGCCTTAAAAAAAATAATGACTTGTTAACTGTTGACCTTTAGCTTTTAACCGGATAGCTCCACCCACTTAGACAAGCGCAGTGAACAACCCAACATGTGTTCGAACTCACGCTTGGAAGTGCACAGACGCAAGGTGCCTGATCATTGTCTTTGAAAATATGCTTTGTTTATATCTGAAGTGTTGAGAAGCTTGAGACACTACCTGCGGGCATAAAGCTAAGGACATCACACCATTGATCGCCAGGGGGAGAAAGGCGTTGAAAGAGGAAGCGCTAGACGATCTTCCATGAAAGGACGAGAGAAGGCCATTATCAATCAGACGAACATTGGAACCATTTGAAAGGCAACGTTTGGGAAACTTCTGAGAGAAGGGGTGGAGCGCATATGGGCTTTTCCGAGCGCATAGGTACCACCTTGAACTGAACTGAACTGACCTGTTTATATTACGATGGTGATCGGACAGCCCGTGGACTTACCTAGGGAGGTGTGCTTGCCCTCGGGCGTTGACTGGCTAAAGCTCATCTGTCAGCCAGAGGGTGGCGAGAGGTCAGTTGTCCGGTGTGCATGTCAGTGTCCGGATGTCCATGTCTGGCACAAACAAAATGCTGGTTCTGATAGAGACGCTCATTTTGACTGTGCTAGCTGCCCGGCGTTCATTTGTTCAGATGTCTATGTTTTCCCCAAACCTTTCAGAGCACAGAAGATGTGTGAAAGTCGAGGTGGCCATCCTGGGCTCTCCATCCCTAATAATCCTTACACAGTTATGGTCTCTGTGGACGTAAAGCGAGAGTGAACTTGAACTTTCCCCAAAAAGATACTGGTGTGTGGTAGAGATGGTTGCATAACTGTTTTAAATGCATTGTATACATTTGCCCGGATAGCCGTGTGTAGCAAAAAACAGTATTGGTCTGTAGTATAGTTGGTCATTTCACTGTTATATTTACCCGGGACTGCATCTGTGCTGATGGCCATTTGGCAAAATCAAATACTGGTGATGATGCTGACGTTCGTATGATAATGGTGATGATGATGACGATGGAGATGGTGATGGTAATGATGATGATGATGAGTGTCGACTGTTGTAGACTGTAGCAGCTTGTATCGTTCTCCATATGCTGGCAGTGTTTTGTTCCACCGTTCTTACATCTAATCGTTCTGCGTTGAGACTGAGCTGCTGGCGATGGTTCGTGCGGCAGTTCTAAAGACTCCATATCCCTCTTTTCAGAGTAAAGACTCCATATCCTCCTTTTTAGAGTAAAGACTCCCTATCCTCCTTTTTAGAGTAAAGACTCCCTATCCTCCTTTTTAGAGTAAAGACTCCATATCCTCCTTTTTAGAGTAAAGACTCCATATCCTCCTTTTCAGAGCTCCGGTGCTGTGTCAAAGTCGAGGTGGACGTCCCGGGCTCCCCTGTCGCTAGTTGTCCGTACGGTCTCTGTGGACGTAAAGCAGCATTGAAGGAACGTCCTTCTTTGTCTTGAGTACAACCACGGAGGTGGTGAGCACCCAGCAAACAGTGGTGACACCTGCAGGTGTTTATACCGTGTAAAGACTCCATGTACTATGTCCTTCTTTGTCCTGTGTACAGCCAAGGAGGTTGTGAGCACCCTGTAGACCGTGGTAGCCACATGCAGGTGTTTATACCGTGTAAAGACTGCATGCACTATGTCCTTTGTCTTGTGTACAGCCACGGAGGTGGGGAGCACCAGCAGACGGTGGTGATACTTGCAGGTATTTATACCGTGTGAAGACTTAATGTGCTATACCCTTCTTTGTCTTGAATACAGCCACGGAGGGACAGTGGTGATACCTGCAGGGTGTTATACCGTGTAAAGACTCCATGTACTGTGCCCTTCTTTGTCTTGAGTACAACCACGGCCGCTGGTGAGCACCCAGCAGACCGTGGTAGCCACCTGCAGGTGTTTATACCGTGTGAAGACTCCATGCACTATGTCTTTTGTCTTGTGTACAGCCACGGACGGACAGTGGTGATACATGCAGGTGTTTTATACCGTGTGAAGACTTCATGTACTATGCCCTTCTTTGTCTTGTGTCCAGCCACGGACGGACAGTGGTATTACCTGCAGGTGTTTATACCGTGTGAAGACTTCATGTACTATGCCCTTCTTTGTCTTGTGTACAGCCACGGATGGACAGTGGTGATACCTGCAGGTGTTTATACCGTGTGAAGACTTCATGTACTATGCCCTTCTTTGTCCTATGTCCAGCCACAGAGGTGGTGAGCACCCAGCAGACCGTGGTAGCCACCTGCAGGTGTTGCGGGCGGAGCTACAGGTACGATTGCTATGAAGCCGATAGTGCCCCCTTGTTCGCGGCATCCTGCGCATGCGTGACAGACAGAGGCGAGAAAGAGTGCGTTGTCTGCTTCTCTCAGGTGGAGACTATCAGTGTTGCTTCATCCACCCTGGTAGGTTTACTATGAGCGCGTGCGTGCGTGTGTAACTGAGTATGTGTATGTGTGTGTGTGTGTGTGTGTGTGTGTGTGTGTGTGTGTTGATGTGTGTGTGTGTGTGTGGTGTGTGTATGTGTGTGTGTGTGTATGTGTGAGAGAGAGAGAGAGTGTGTGTGTTGTGTGTGTGTGTGTGTGTGTGTGTGTGTGTGTGTGTGTGTGAGAGAGAGAGAGAGAGAGAGAGAGAGAGAGAGAAGAGAGAGAGGAGAGAGAGAGAGAGAGAGAGAGAGCAACGTGTGTTGGCAGGGGAAGGTGGGTTGTTTGAATTTTAAACTGATGGATCGACAGCGGAAGTAGTTCACAAGAAGCACCGGAAGTCTTCGACTGCACTGAGTCCCACTAGTCCTGCCTTTTAAACTTTCGTCTAAGGTCGTGTCTTAATTGAGCGGGCAACATTTCCGCGGAGAGTGTCCTCAGGTAGTCAGTCCACACTCATTTTAGGGACACCCCAGGCATCAAAATATCTTCCGCAGTCTGGCTCTGCCTTCTCTGGACCTTGTAGTGGCAATGCGGGCATACTAGTATCCTGATTGGCCACGGTTATGTTAGATTTGTTTAAACAATAATAACGATCATTTGTAGAGGCAAATTCTTAAAAGGCCCTGAGCGCTTTACAAAGAACATGATGGGAAGCGCGGAGTGGGTCGATGTATACGTACAAAAATCAAACAAAGCAAATCAAGGTAAACGGTCAAGCATATACAGTGAATCGTCTCACGCACGCACGCACACACCACACACACGCACGCACGCACGCACGCACGCACGCACGCACGCACGCACGCACACACACACACCACACACACACACACACACACACACACCACCACACCACAACACACACACACACACCAACACACCACACCACACCACACCACAACACACACACACACACACACACACACACACACACACACACACACACACACACACACACACACACACACCAACCACACACACACACACCAACCACACACACACACACACACACACACACACACACACACACACACACACACACACACACACACACACACCAACCACACACACACACACGCACGCACGCACTCACGCACGCACGCACGCACGCTTATATCAACGCCGTGTTCTCTCCGAAGAGGTGCTAGAGGGGACCGATATCCTAGTAGATTTGAGGCGTGGGGGACTATACCTAACGCTACACTGTCACCACCAGAATGACTTCTGCATTAAGATGGCAGCGATGACAGACGTTTTTATGTTTCATTAACCGTGAGGTGCAAAGTCACAAGACAGTGTCCACAAATCAGAAGCAGTTTTCGCAGAGAAAGCAGAGCCGAAGCGGAATCGAACCGAGGTCCTTCCCGCTAGGTCACCACATCTCTTATGGATATGGTCTGCCACGTCGGAAGGTTAAGTTTTGAGCTTCAGTCTGGAGCGGAGATTCTCTCTGACATAACGTCATGGTTGACTGGACGCGAAATACCAATTTTCTCGCTTCCGTCTGAATCGGAGAGTTGCATACGTTTTGTCAGGTGAATTTGTGGCATTTATCTGATGTCTGTGAGAATGGCTCATTTTGTCGTTGCTGAGTTCTTCGATTCTGTCTGTGGAAATATCAGGTGAACAAGTTTCTTGCGTTCATGTTGCATCTGCGAAGCCGTGAACATTGCCCGTTCATTCACTAGGCCTGTTATGACCATACGTGCTTGATTGGGCTCAAACCATCCAACTAACTAACTAACTAACTAACTAACTAAATAACCGTTCAATAATAATCATAATAATAATAATGTTTTTATTTTTTATTTTTTTAATCGCCTACCCAGCGCCGTTGAACAAGTATAATGTAACACACAAATGTACATCGAGATGGGAAATATCAGCAGTTTAACAAAATGCTAACACATAAAGTAGACATCAAAAAGGGCTCAAGCGTAACAATGTGAAAGATGCACACACACACACACACACACACACACACACACACACACACACACACACACACACACACACACACACAACACACACACAGAGTGACACACACACACACACACACACACACACACACACACACACACACACACACACACACACACACACACGCACGCACACACCCAACGCCACATACGATTCGTGGTGTCGACCAAGGGGTAATCCTGTTAAAGAGAAGTAATCGAAAGCACACTGCAGCAAAATTCGCGCTGCACTGTTGCCTCCCTGTACTCAGCGAACCGCGGGTTGACTGGCAATAAAACCACAGAACAAACAAAAGCAGACTGAGAAACCGAAGCAAAACAACAACAACAAAAAGAACTACACGAACAAAAATAAACAAACAACAACAAACATATCACACACACACACAAACAAACAACCCCCACCCTCACCCCCAACAAAAAACAAAACGACAGTTAGTTATTTGGTGCTTTGAGCCCCCGTCAGCTGCATAGGGTTATATCAAGCCTAAACACAAAACAACAACAAAGAAACATAAATCATGTCGAAGATTTTTTTAACGTTGCGATTTTCTCGGATACCACAATAGTGATAAATGTCAAACTTCGTATGATGGTGGGCCTTCTCGTCACTGAGCTTCATCTGCCTCGTTCCTCTTTCAGTGACCTTGACCCTGTTTCAAGATCACACCAAGTTTATCTGAAAATGCATGTATTATGTTCTTATCCAGTTTATGTTGAAACTTTGTATGGTTGTCGCCCTGATATAACCATACTGGTTGACTGGGCGTAAAACACCAACTTACTTACTTACTTGTATAGTTGCTTATTTACTTCGACTATATCATGAATGTACCTGTTTTCACACTTTTAGACATATTCCTCGGAAATATGGCATACTTGAAAAAAGACATCGGCATTTAACATTTCACATCGGCTTTTTTTGTTTTCTTTTTCGCGCGCACTGTTTAAGCAATGTGTTTCA
>OY757557.1:9285646-9308410 GCA_963584105.1 Alviniconcha strummeri
GAGGTCGTGTGACATAAGCGTCGTACCTTTTCTGATAACAGACGAGGCATAACTTTTAAAATATGTTCAAAACCTACCAAACAATTAGATCAAACAAAAGCTTGATGATAACGCCAGTACTCATAAAACCTGGTCACTGTGTCCTATCTAGACGAGCAAAATATCCATGTTTTCACCCATACACCCTACAGTCCAGATTTTGGCCTATGTGCCTTTTTTTTTTCTTTTCTTTTTTTCTCTCTCTCTCCAGGTGAGGAAGCAGAAACTGGTAGGGCGGAGGTTTTTAATGAAATACATGGTCTGTCAACATCTGTCATTTCAGAGATCATGTCTTTTCCCCTCATCATAGGACCAGAAGGCATGTAAGGCGTAGCTAAAAAAGTTGAAATAGCATATCAAAAAGGGAATAAATACTTCGAGGGAATGTGAAAGTGTCAAGTAAATCATATGATCATTCCGGCGTTCAGGTCATCCGAAATGGTGCACTCCTCGTTACCGATTGTTCAAGGTGCTTGTATTATAAGACAGAGGGGCAAGTGTGTAATCTAGTGTTACTTTTTTTTTTTTTTTTTTGCTTTGTTTTTAAAATCAGATTATATCGATAAGTAACGAACACCTATTTCTGTTAAAAGGCACAGAATACCGGCTACGCCGAACTGGCGTGACGTCATTTCGCAGCCGTCAATGAAATAAGTGAACGGGCGAGCCGCGTGCATAGCAATTTTTGTTGTTGTCGCCACTGAATAATGTGTGTGTGTGTGTGTGTGTGTGTGTGTGTGTGTGTGTGTGTGTGTGTGTGTGTGTGTGTGTGTGTGTGTGTGTGTGTGTGTGTGATCAAAAGCAGATACTGTATAATAAGACTGGCGTTTGACACTGTGACATTATTACCAGCAGACCTGACTGCCGCCAGAACGCTGATAATGTATGTATCATCACCTTCAGCGTTATTCTTTCCTGTATCCTGTCAGCTAACATAATTTTATCAAAATTAAATTGATGCTCTAGGCTGGAAACCACTCTGTCTAGGCTTGGGTAAGCATTCCCCCCAAACACACACACACACACACACACACACACGCGCGCGCACGCTCGCTCGGACGCACGCACGCACGCACGCACGCACGCACGCACACACACACACACACACAAATAAATAGACAAATAAATAAAATAATAATAATAAAAAATACACACACAACAACAAACAAGTAACACCAAAAAAAAAAAACGCAACAAAAAAACAAACAACAACCCCCAAAATTAAACAAGCGACAACAACAATAAACAAATAACAACAACACAACAAACAAAGAAACGACAACAAAAACTCGACACACCTGACCACCCGACCAGCTAAAAAACGGATTTCTAGCATTTATTTCAGAAGAGTGAGTATTGCCTAAGTGTCATTCTACTCTTGTAACTGCCCTGGTTGTGGGTTCTCTGTGCTGTTCAGGTAAGCACATGGTGGTGTGGACAGCAGCCACTGTGTGCTCTGTTATTCTCCCGTTTCACGACCACGGGTAATGGTCTCGTGGTGTTCTAACATTCCTCAGCAGTGCCCGATCTACAAGTCCTTGGATCTGCCGCAACCGATGAACTGGCGGAGAATGTCCGACACTTCCATGTTCCGGCAACCATAGTTTAGCCGTACAATGATCATCTATTTCAAATTATACACGGTCCACCTTGCGTTAGACTTATCATTTTGATGCATCGTCTGCATCAATATGGCTTGACGAAACTGTAGTCCTTCGTGGCAATGTAAACTGTGCATTCTTTAGGTCGAAACTTGTGGAGAGACCTGTTCCTCTTGCTGATCAGTATCCAACCCGTCGTTTCTGTGTTATGTGCTCAGAATACTAGTGGTGATCAACGACGAGTGGCTCGTTCTGTTCACTTTAATCTGAACGCACAAAAATATGGCAGAGGCAGCTAGGCTAACTGCTTTCGGGGTGTTCATGGCACTGACGGCAGCGGCAAGGAAACACGGTGCGTAAAACTGGAAACTAAAATGCGACCACAAACGCAATTCTTTACGCACATTTTAGAAAGAGAAATGTCCTACGCCAACAATAGACGTTTCAGCCAGTCAGAACGCTTCAACCACTATTCCACGCGAAAAACACGAAAAGGGACTCTCTTATGTGCTCCATAAACTAAAGCTGAGCAACAGAACGAAAGACAGCTGACATTCGAAAAAATATAAATTAAAAATATCGTTAAAATAATTCATGACGCACCACTGTTGACGACGAAAGACATCTGCAGCTGCAATCAGATGAAGCAAATAACATTTACTTGAATGCTAACATCAGATTTTAATCATAATGCGACAAAATGAAACAATTAAATGACATTCATCAGACTCGAACGATCGTGCATTTCACCTGTCAGCATCGTTCCTCATGGTGGTCAGAGAGAAAGTTTGCGATGAGAGAAGGGGGCTTAGAGCTTACTACGGAACCAGTCACTACTTCCCCCCAACAGACCAGCCGTGCCAACTTTGTATGAATTGTGACAAGAATGTGTTGCTATACTTTCTAAAAAGCAGATTAAAAAATGACCATTGTGCAACAATAATCGTCTGCTACAATCAGTCGGTAAATCAACAAGGACCGTCAATCACTTACAAAGACGACCCACTTGTCCTATGCGATCACGGCAGTCTATAACTTTATTCCATCTCGATGCATAAACAGAGCTGAACTCCACAAACCTTTCCGATGCGGCAGAGTCGACACTGTTCAAGCATTGACAAATCTGTTTTGTTCTGGATAACCTACCAGATGCACAACTACGTCAACATGCTTTTAGAATGTTACGTAAAATACATAAGCTAAAGAATAGTTATGACGTATTGTGGCTATTTTTGTGACGTCCAGCGTAAGAGATACAGCAACAAATGACAATCTTTTTACCGCAGGCCAAAATGGTCTGACTATTATGAGGAGAATTTTTCACAGCTTCCAATCAAAACTTATACATGTTCCACCAGGTTTTGGTTGTCCTATTTTTACATGTGACAATAAGCATACTTTTGGGAAGCAAATGCCACCAGATTTAGCCCTGTTGCTTGCTTTTTCAATCGAAACCGTAGATTGATTAGACAACAGCGATGGGTAAGTGCATCTGGTTCATGAGTGGATAGCAGAGGTGTGTGTGTGTGTGTGTGTGTGCGCGCGTGCGTGCGTGCGTGCGTGCGTGCGTGCGCGCACATGCGTGTGTTTGTGCGTGCATGCGTGTGAGTTTGTGCGTGTGTATGTGTGTGTGTTTGTACGTGCGTGCGTGTGTGTGTGTGTGCGCGCGCGCGCGTGTGTGTATAATTATGTGTGTGTGTGTGTGCGCGTGGGTTGGGTAAGACGTATGCGTGTGTATGTCTGGTTGGGGGGTGGGGGGAGGGGTGTTTTTCCATGTGAAAATTATATTAAGAAATATTGTTCAGTATGACTTACCAACTTATTATAGATTATAATGCTTTTGACGTTCTTCTAACATACCTTTTAGTAGTGAAATCTTAGCAGTTAGTTGAAATGCCCTGTGAAGGATTATTAAAATATTTTGACTTGATTTGAACACCAACCAGTGAGATCGCTAAGCGGTGAACTTAGCACAGCACGTTATGAAAGATGGAAGGCTCGGTCCAACCAACGATCACTTTACTCTACCGTGTTTTCCTTTTTCAGTTTCAGGCATGCAGACATAAAGCAGATTGAGTAGAAAAGGAAGTGCAAAATCTACTAAGTTTAGAACACAGCAGAAGGAACAGTTTCAGGTTGAATGGGGTTATTACTGTAGACATTGACAGATGAAATGGATACACATGCAATGTTGATAGACTGTTCGGTAGCCGTTAGATCCTGTGTTATTCAATTGCAGAGCTTCCATGTAACTGCAACGGCCAAAATTCGGTCAACGCTTCCTATTCACCAAACACTGGTGAGCAGCTTTGCGTGTTCAATCATTCTGTGTCATTGTCATATTTTCCACATTTCAGACTGTACCGTAACATAATACACGCACATGCTGTTGACGTTTTTGTCCTTAAAATCCGTCTGTTATTAACCCTTCAGGATTCCTTGCAAAGCTAATCAGTACTTCGGAGGGGGCGGGGGTTGGGAGTGGGGGTTGGAGGGCGGTTGGGTTGACGACCATGAAATTGGGTAATTCTAGTAGTTGCTGGCAAGGTTAGATTTGTGAGTTGGTCATCAAAGTTCTGCACGTTTTATGAACACACCTGTAATAATCAGTGTTGGACCTGCTTGCTCTCCGGACATCTGTCTTTGATGTTTTTAGTGATTGGATTATAATGCCCTGTCAACCATACAAGCCTCTCTGACCGAATGAATGAACACACTCACTAGTCTTGATCAGTATGCGTTCCCGGTTTTGGCGGTGAACAGTTTGATTTGGGCTCTTTCTTGGAGACTATACTTAAGCGGGATCTTCCCAACTTGGCATGATGATCACTACTTTGAGCCGTACATCGGACACCAGTTGTGTTGACGTTTGTCAAATCAAATTTCAGGGTTACAACCACTGATCTAAGAGTAGGCAACATGGATGCGGCCATAAGACTGACGCTGAAGCTGAGCGGGCGCCATGTTGCATGTCTCAACTTGTGCCTCGCCGCAGCTGTAAATCACTGGGCGTTGAGGAGGGGCGCTGCGGGTTAGGGAATGTTTGCTGGCATGTGAACGTCTTGATCGACTGCTTTGGCCCATGAAAATAAATGTAATATACAGCCAATGCACAGTTTTTCCTTTTCTCATTTCGTGTAACTGCACTGATGCGTTTCATTTTTTTTTTTTTTTTTTTTTGGTGACATTTAAGGACTTAGGTTTCCAAAAGCGCTCTAGAAAGGCTATATGATGATGATGATGATGATGTCGATGATGATGATGATTATATTGGAGGTTGGAGGCAGAAGGTTGCAGTAATGTGAATGATCCATGCTGGCTATGGCGTTCTTGGAAGACCGATCTATAAGGCTGTGTTGTAGACAGTGTTAAAGGCACATACACACTCACACACACACACACACACACACACACACACACACACACACAACGCTCGACAGACGAGCCGCTATCCATGCACTTTTAGATCAGTGGTTACAACTGCATAATACGAAACCCTAAAGTGAAAGTTCAAAGATCTCACCGTTTTCTCGTCTAATCTGGTTCAGACTATGTGCCAATGTTTAGAGAAAATGGCAAAGCTGTGAACTTGGTGGAAAGAGTCGGAGTGTTATTTCTCTCTTTCTCTGTCTCTCTCTGTCTCTCTGTCTCTGTCTCTCTCTCTCATTGCTGGGTTAAAATGTATAAAAAAGACAGTTTGAAAGAGAGAAGGGGCAGAGGGGGTCATCACACCATGAGGAACACAGGGTCTTGACGTCACTTACTGTGCATGGCATCATTTTGACAAAGCTTTGTGCTAGAAAGGCGTGGACTAGAACGGCGTGGACTAGAACGGCGTGGAAAGCGTACACATAGGCTATATACAAATATCTATTATTCACAATGCTGAGGTGGCTTTTGGGGGCTTGCGGTTTTAATTTCCTAATGTATTATTCTCTCTGACTCTGTCTGTCTCTGTGTGTGTGTGTGTGTGTGTGTGTGTGTGTGTGTGTGTGTGTGTGTGTGTGTGTGTGTGTGTGTGTGTGTGTGTGTGTGTGTGTCTCTCTCTCTCTCTCTCTCTCTCTCTCTCCTACTTCTCCTTCTTCTTCTTCTTCGTTGTTGTTGTTGTTGTTGCTTTTGTTTGTTATTTGTGTCATCAGGATTTTAAGAACGAAAAAATAAAAATAAAAATGGACACGCACGCACGCACAAACACACACACATACACACGCACAAACTAACACACACGCATGCACACACAAACACACGCATGCGCGCGCGCGCACGCACATCAGCAAGCACGCACGGACGCACACACACACACACACACACACACACACACACACACACACACACACACACACACACCTCTGCTATCAACTCATGAACCAGGTGCACTTACCTATCGCTGTTGTCTAATCAATCTAAGGGAACCAGTAAACTATAGTTACTCATATTTAACGGATGATGTAAGCTGTTTGTTTATTTTTATTTTTCATTTCTTTCCCTCGTTTTTTTAATCATTAAAATAAAATTCATTGTTATGGATGCTCCTTTTCAAATGTTAATGTGAGGGGGGTCGGGGTGTGGTGGGGGTGTGGTGGGGGGTGGGGGGAAGGAACGCATCAAAACCTTTCATCCCGTGACCGCTTCACCCAGATATAACCGGCAGCCAACTTCACTTTGAACGACACAGTCGCTATGTCAGTGTTTTTCAGCAAACTGACCACCAAATCCCTTGAAAGCCAGTTGTCTGAGCATTCGCTTTTCTAGCTGTCCTTGCCTCAAAAGAGGAAAAATCCTGTTGCGAGACGATTTGTCAACGCGGCACGACTTGTCACCCGGGTGACAATTCGTATAGCGATGCCTGCACGATTTGGGACACAAGAATGTGCGAGAAATCCCTGCGTTATACCATTTTTGTAGAGCTTGAATATTGGCGGGGTGCTCCGACGGCTCCACGTGGGGTACTACGGACGCAGAAATTAAGCTCATTCCTGGATTGTTGACAACCACACTCCCATGAGAACATGAGCAACACACACACACACACACACACACACACACACACACACACACACACACACACACACACACACACACACACACACATTCGCACGCATGCATGCACGCACGCACACATACAAATGCGGGCGCAGTCGCACACGCTGGCACACACACACACACACACACACACACACACAAACACACACACACGCACGCACGCACGGACGCACGCACGCACGCACGCACGCACACAGAGGCACTCCCATGCGTACGCAATCACGCGCTGAAATGTATGCACACACGCGCATTGACAAATCGCGTCGGAACATCAGACTTGACACTATTTGTCACCCGGGTGATAAATGGTGTCTGGGTGACAAATCGTCTCGCAACAGACCCTTCTGATTCGAGATCCTCCAGTTGTGCATTCTTGTTCCCCTCCGCTTTCGTCTCTGGGGCCCTGGCTACCTTGTTGTCATGGCTACCTTGACTCCCTGACACAGAATCGGAGTGTCGCTGCGAAAGCGCGGGATCTCCCAACCGGGAAGCCAACAGCCCATACACTTTAGTGTCCGACCTCCCCGACAATGCCTCAGATAGGTCCAGCCCTGTCCAGCCAGCACCACCCGCCATCAACGTCAACGTCAGCGTTCAGGTGGAGTCCGCCTTCGACTCCAACGTCTTTCTGGAGGAAGTCAAGCGACACATCTCCAACGCCATCGACGAGGTCAAGCTGTCTCAGCAGGAAGCCCTGAAAGAACTCAGAGAGAGGGAGACAGAGTCGCCGCGACCGTTGATGATCGGAGACGGCGCGGACCGGCCGCGGGCTGACTCGCTGGACCAGTACTGCCCTCGGCACAGGGCTCTGAGGCTGGCCAAAAGGGAGCAGCAGCGGGCGGGCAGCCCCCAGAAACCGGATGCGCAGCCGGGAGAGGAAAGAGGAGGAGAAGCAGCGCAAACCGCCGAGGATGCAGCTCCCAGCGTATCGTCCGAGGTCGCAGCTGCCGGGAAATCGGGGTATACGGTTCCTTTATTGCCCGAGAATCGAAGTCAGAAGGTGGACAACCCCCGCGACCCCGAACTGTTCCCTAGAAGGCCCTCCGAGGAGGAAATCACCAGAGAAGGTAGGTACAGGTCCGCAGCCAACTAACCGGAGAGTGGGTCGAGTTTTTCCGGATTCGAGTCAGAAGGGGAGTAGTGTCGGAAGCCGAGGGTTGGAAGATATCCCTAGCCTTCCGGCCGTCCTCCCTCTCCCCCTCCTTCTCAGTTGCTTTAAGTAAGCGTCATTTTGTATGAACAGTAGGTATTGTAGGAGTATATGCCAGTCATTACACACCCTGTATCACATGTATGTACACCGAGTTGTGTTTAATGTGCAGTCCTGGGTTTGCCTGCATGATAAAATGTTCTGCAAGATTATGTTTGGCGAAAGCTTTGAGAAAAGAGCAACAAAAAGGCGACGGAGTAAATTGTAATTAGGCCACTGCTTATGTATAAAGTCTGTTCCGAGCATTTTCACTAAATACGAGTTTCGCTGCTCATTGTGCTGTTCGTCTGTTATTATAATCTTAAATATGTGTTTATTTGCAGTGGTGTTCGTATTTTTCTCTCGCATATATGCAGGCAAATCAAGGACATGCTACTTGGCCTTGTCTTGTGCTTTTTGTTTCTGTTTTATTTTTTTCGGCGAGTTGGTTCACCAAGTACGCTTTGGTTGTGCAGTACCTTCGTTTCAGTGATTTTAAGTTTAATTTCAAATAATTCCGTGCCCACAGTCTTTTTTTCTTTCTTTTTTGTTTGTTGTTGTTGTTGTTGATGATGATGTTGTTTTGTGTGTCTGTGGGTAGGCGAGAGCAAGGTCGATGTAAATATGTGCAAAATTACGCCACATTCATCCAGAAAAAAAGGAGGCTCTGTTAATTGACCTCTTGGAATACAAGGACTTATCGCACAAAGAAGTTCCATTCAGAAATGCTAAGTGCACGGGAGAATCTTGCAAAACATTTTCCGATGACTCGAAAACGCAGGCAAACCAGGACCGGTGTGACTCATCCTTTAGATCGCCCTCTTCGCTTCGTTGCAGAGGCTTCGGGAACCCAGCCGAGGAACCAGCGTAGGAGAGAGGAAGTCTGTCTTTCGGAAGTGGACCTGATGAATGTCGGTAGCTGCTCTGAGTTAGCATCCCCATCGCATGGGCTATCGCCCACAGAACCTCAAACAGAGGGAAACAATGTTGATACGCGTATATCCATTGTAAACGCCTTGGCTGGTAAACGCAGAGTGGACCGCGGTGTTGGTGTAGGTGCCGTGGAAGAGAAAGAGGCGTGGGACTTCATTTTGGCAAGCGCCGGGGATGAAGACCCCAGACAAAAACTGTCACCCAATAGCACCGCAATTCAAACAGTAGATGTTGTTGATCCACACCGTTACGTTAGGCCGCAACACAGACAAGGGTCGACGAGCGTGAACACGGTGAAAGCTGTTTCTTCAGTGGTGTTCAATGCCTTTTCTTCCGATACTGATGCAGCAAAATCGAAATTAGTCTGCTTGAAACCCGATGTACAGTTCTCTCCTCTTGCGCAACGTTGGTACAGCAAAAATGCAAGTCAGTTGATGGCACGGGTCCAGAAATTGCTGCGTAAGCACAAACACTGGGCTAAAAGAACCTTTACCCATGTTGACAACCTCACAAAGACCGGCCGCTCTCCGCCGATTTCGCATGACTCGTCCTTTGGGCACTATGTACGACAACAGCTCTGGCAGCCGTTCAGGTCGGAGACCTTTGGTTTTGGCATAAGACTGACGAGACGTCATCTGCCGACTGACTCTGTCGACAAGCAGTCGCCAAAGTGTCGTCCAAGTATGCGCAGTTATCATTATGTCAATGTGTATGATGCAGAAAAAGCCCAGAGAGGTAGTGAAGGTCAGCGTGAATGGAGGCCGTGTCTTTCGAGCTACCCCGTTCAGTTTTACCGTTGCAAGTCCGGCCAGTCTGTCTGTGCAGCAAGCCCTGCTGGTAGTGACCGAAGCGACGAAGCGACAGGACGTGTTGGTAGAAAATCGTCCCAATTGTTTGACACTTTGATGGAAGACGGAGAGATGTTTGACTCCCACAGCGGTGGAAAAGAGCCTGGAGACCGCAGTGATGGCCGCATTGCCCTCCGCCGCCATCAGCATGGAATCCATTTGAAAGACAAAAAGAACAAGGCACCAGCGAGAGCTGCGGCGTGCGACGATTCTTCCCGACAGCGCGTTCTACATCGTAGCATGGTAGGAGTCCCTGGAGACTGCAGCCACATCGTTGCTGATCGTCGACTTCATGGCCAGCACCTCTGTACCGAGCTCAAGGACATGCAACAAGTTCGAAGAAATAGAACTGCTGAAAATCCACACGAAGAGCGACGCGCAGGACGTGGTCAGGGCTTCCCTGCAGACCTTCCAGCGGGATTTGAAGAGCACACGAGTCCACGAGAGAATGTAAGAGGGGAAATGTCGGACAGGTGGCAGTTTGAATTTGACAGTAACCCCAACCTAACGCTTTCCCTCGTGGCTGCGGTGACGGCTATCATTACGGAGGAATCACCGGATCTTTGTATGGCTGAAGTGATGGCTGATCAGGTGGTATGCTTGCGCACGTTTGGGCCAAACGCCAAGGTGCCAGAACAACCCGGTGAAAGCGTAGACTCGGGCCACTTGCGTTACTGCCGAGCTCTGCCCTCTCGACAGGCGAATGGTTTTAGGGACGTGGGAGTACCCCTAGCTGGACTGGACAGCTTAAAAACCGACAGGAAAAATAGAGACTTGGGGAGCAGCGTGAGAATACCATGCGAAAAGGAGGAAGTTTTGCAGCCAAGTTGTGTGAATGGTACAGGAGTGCACGCTGAGCAAACGAACAGCTCAAAGGTGCTCTCTAAACTAATCAACGGTTTGGATGACACGGAGGCATATTCTAAACAGCAGACCGGTTCAAAGACGCTCTCTATACCAAGAAACGCTGTGGATGATACAGAAGCACATTCTGAACAGATGAAACATTTGGGCGACACGAACATTGCTAATGGAACATTACTTGGCGAACAGATGGTTGTACTGAATGACACAGGAACACTGTCTGCGGAAATTCATTCTGACGCAGGAACAAAGTCTGCGGAAACTCATTCTTTAGATGATAGAAAAGGGCTACACACTCCTAAACGGAGACGAACTGAAGATGCTGCTGACAACAAAAGAGACTTTGGCTTCCTCCGTCTTGCTGTTGATGAGAAATGTATCTCTATGGAAGGACTGGAAGAAATTGTCTGCCCTGAAACAAACATTTTCGTGACACCCGAAAGGCCGAGTGAAGCACGTCACCCGGGTGCGCGTGAGTATCATCCACGTAAGAGGACAGAGGGTTCTGAAGCTATGTCAGACCAGCCAAACGAACCACACTATACAAAGAGAAATATGTCAACACGAAGGTTCCCTCAAATCATAGCTGAAAGACTCAGGGACGAGAGAGCGGTCGGCTATGACACAGAGCACTCTGTGGCAGATTTCGAGTTGCACCCAGACTCGCCAACGAATCTTGGAAAGCCAGATAAAAGCAGAGAAGATGAAAGTTACACTGTCTTTTCCGACTCCGTAGTGTCTTCCGTTGGAAGTAGTCCACCTTTAACTGTGAAGGTAACAATGAAGGACAGTTACGTGGCAATGGCGTCCAGCCCAACTGCTGCTCGTTGTGGAGGTTTCCAAGCTGGTTCCGGGACCTCGCTGGATGCAGTATCGCTTAGCGAGCATACTGCATCTTCGCCGTTTACTGAGACTGTTGGCACATCCTTCATGAATACTGGGGCAAGGCATCAAATATCTTTAACGCGCGAAGAACTTCCTTTGCATAGCGATGGTTCTTTGGGTGAAGAATGTACTAAAAAACAAGTCAAAGCAATTATGAAAAGATTGATCCCAGACGAGTCGAGTTTACACACCAATCGGGCGAGTGCTTTAGAACCTGTTCAGACGGGAGACTGTACACACGCGACATTGCAGAAAGTGCACGAAGTAAATGGTGTTTTTAGCAGCCAAGAGTGTGTGTCATGTGATGACTACATTCTTTTGTCAGAGGTAAGGTCTCGTGTTCACAAATCTAGTTTTGAACAGCTACCGTGCGATATTTCACTGGAAGAAGTGTGCGAAGGGGTTGGTAAAACTATACGTTCAGGCTGCCACATCATGGAAACGGCTACAAACGCACTTAAATATACAAATAAGTGTACCATGAATAATACGACTGGCCTCAAAACGTATGTGTCCGATTTAGAAACCACTCTGCCATGTATGAAAAACAAGCCGGCGTCAGAACTGAAACATTTCCAAGAACACAGACAAAAGCTTCAAACTGGTTTGAAGACTAGTATCCTTAACGAAGCTCGTGCACCATCAGATGGGGGCATTATGTCAGTAGACTGCACCAAAGCAAAGAAGTGTGAGAGAGACCCAGCAATGGAGGCACCACCGCAAAACATGCCCGCCGGCCACAGCAATGTTGTTCAGTTGCTCCATACGAGCGGGCTGAGCGATGCAAGGCATAAGATGAGAGGTGATAAAAAGTCAAAGAGATATTTAAACACACAAAGGAAGCTCGCATTTGTAAAGCCATTCTGGGCTCCTCGAGATGCCGTGTGTATCGTTGAAGACATATTGCTAGGGGTCATGCAGAGGACGTTTGATCTGATTGAAGAAGCCCAAGACAGACCCGATAAGACCAAATATTCTGATCACCGTCTCATATTAGACCAGTCGACGGATAGTGATTTGCAAATGGGAATGCGTGGCCTGTGGCAGTCAGCGCCAGCAGGTACACGCTTAAACCAGAGTGAACACAGTGTGCTGCTCCAACAGCCAGATTTGCGTACGACGATGAAGTCTTCCGTGTTGAGGAGTGTGGAAAAGACCACAGACGATATGTACCAAAGAACAAATACTTCAGGTGATGCGCATGGAGGTTATAGCAATCTGCGTGAGTGCGAAACAGCGGACACACCAGATCCATCACACTCAAAGGTGTTATCTTCATGTGACACGTCTCCAGAAGCCAAGATGAAGACCCCGCAAAAGCCACTATCACGATCAAGAACACGACGCCCCAAGCACTCGCTTCCTGGCACGCGTCTTACAGGACAGGAAGAGGATTACGAAGAGGTTGCACAGCTACCTGGTTCACGGGACATGACGTCCTCGTATTTACTTGAAAGGCCACTGTTTGCCACAAACAGTGACACGATACAAGTACCACAAGGTCCAAACCGCCATCTGCAAACGCCTGCATATTGCAGCGATATACTGCCGAGTGGCAGCAATGGAGACAGGGAAGATATAAAACCAGCACCCAGGCCACAGTACCCTCAGTGGCAGTCGTGCACTGACGTATCTTTCGCGCGCTTGGAAAACAGACAGACACCAAAGCCACAACATTCACCACCTGAGCCTCGCAGTGACGTTCCTCTCGTGAGTAATGCAGAGGACCGGGACAGAACTGAACTACCATCTCCACAATCTCTGCCGTCTGGATCATACGGTGACATACGTCTCATGGAAAATATAATGAAGGACCATGACACATTCAAACCGAAAAGACCACATCACAGACCATCGAAGTCTTGCAGTGACAAGCCTCTCATAAGCAACATAGCAGACCCAGAAGAAATAGCACAATTACCATGCCCGCAACGTCCATCTCGTGTGGACTGGATTGGCATACCTTATACGGGCGAAACTGCGCACCTACAAAATATGACAGAGGCACCAAGCGTGCAACATTCAATGTCCGAGTCTTGCAATGACATACCTCTTGTCTGCAATGTAGAAAACACGAAAACCATAAAACTGTCGGGGACACATCGTCTACCGTCCAAGTCTTACAGTGACGAACCTGTCTTGGACAACGACCAGGGAGAATCAGAACCATTAAGAGCGCGACAACCAGCGCCGGAGTCTTGCAGTAAGTTAGCTCTCGTTTGCGAGCACGTGAATGAACTCAAACCATTAATCATCCGTCATTCACCGCTCGTGTTCTGCGGTGACGAATGCCCCGCGGACAGTACACAGGACCACAGCATGAAACCACCAATGGACCAAACAGCAATAGAGCTGCTAAGGCCACGTCACGCATCTTCAGAGTTTTGCAGTGACAAACCTCTCACAGGGAGTTTGGAGGACCCGGATAAAATAGCACAACCATGGCAGCCACAGAGCCCATCTCGTGTGCTTTGGAAAGTGCCTCAAATGGGCCAGTCTTGCGACTTAGAAGAAATAATGCAATCACCAAGAGCATATCATCCATCTTCTGAATCCTGCTGTGACATACGTCTCGTCTGCAGACCAAAGGACATGAAGAAGAAAAAGCCGTTAGGGGCGCATCGTCCGTTCACGTCTTGCAGTGACATACCGCTCGTGGGCAGTGGCAAACATCGCATGGGCTACACAGAGGACGCGGAAGAAATCCCACAGCCACCATGGCATCCAACTCCCGCGCATTGGATTGGTACGCCACCCAAAGCTCAGGATTTAACGTTTCAGTCGGAGTCTTGCAGTGACGTACCTCTCGCCTGCAAAGTACAGGACACCCAAACCACAACACCTTTAATGACGCCACATTCACCGTCGGAAGAGGTGATGCAGCCTCTAGAACCACAGCGTCCAACAGCCCAGTCTTGCATCGACGTTCCTCAGAGGGGCCGAAAAGAGAAGGATACAGATGTCCCCTCTACCATCACAATGAACACTGCTCGGGAGCGTTCTGCCGTGAGCAGACCGCCGGCTAGGAAGGCTTTAAAGCTTTCAGGACCGCGAGCCTCTAGAGATAAACTATCAGCCAAAGGTCGACCAAGAAAAGCTGGTGGCTCAGATCAAGCTGAGCAGTCTTTGGTCACTCGTGAATGTACGGCGATTCATTCTGTGAAAGGGTCGGCACTAGAAACGTCACGAGAAGAGTGCTCAGTCGTCACCAAGGAGTACTGTAATTTGGCCAGCGGTGCCGCCGTTCAGGATTGTACTCCAGGAGTCACTTCTGTGACCAAAGCAACGTCTGATCTCTTGAATACAGTTTACAGCTGTGGAATCTCCGATGAGTTCCAACATGAGGAAATGGAGAGAGGAGTGCAATTATCCAAATCAGTTTCAGATAGTGGACGGACACAAAAGCATGTTGAACTGAACTCAGAACCTTGTATGACAAAACATTTGCACCCAGCTTCCTTACATGGGGATGGAGAACAGTCCTCTCTCTCACCACAACAGTGGGAAACGCTGTGTACACACGACGAACTTATTACAGGATTTTCGGATGTCAGACTTCAGGGGAAAATGTCAACGAAAGAGAGCACTTTTGTGTTTTCACCAAAAGACCTTGCAATGCTGTATAGACCAGGTGAATGGGTATCGGGATTGTCAGATGATGGTCATCACAAGAAAACTCGAAAGGATAACCTCTTGGGGGTTGAGAAATACTCAGTGTCGAAAAGGCCCCCAAACACAAAGTCACTATGTGCTGCATCATATTCGTCATTCAGTGACTGGGGATTCATGACTCCTTCCCTGCTTGGCATCAACAGTCTGGTGCACACTTTGAGTGATACTGCTTTGGCCTACACCCAGGCTACCCCCATTGTGGGATATCATGGGAAGAGAAACAGCGATTTTAATTGTACCGTCGTGTTTTACACAGAATTGTTAAAATCTTACCAAACACTCAAAACGTCGACATTGAGATGGATTTGTTCAGTGATGCTGAAAGCCTTTCGAGACGAGCTAACACGACGAAATGCGCAGAGAAAGTTTCGTCCACAACCATCATTTTCTGAAAGCATTGTTGGAAAAGCAACGCTCGCCCAGAGTACAAGATATATTATAGATCGACAAAACAATAGCCTTTCTGACGCGGATTGTGATAGCGTGCTTGCTTTGCAAGAAACACTCACGACAGCGACTGAGGCATTGGAAAAATCTGTTAACTCTGCAAAGAAGTCTAAAAGCAAACAGAAGCAAGAAGAGAGCGCTAGCACCTCAGACTTCCCGTCTGTTTCGAAAACACCGACTCCTGGTTGTAAACAACTGAATAGCAACATGTCTCGGCAAGGGACCTACGGGTTCGAAGGTGTCACCGCTAAGCAGTTGCTTGAAATCAAGAACACAATAACAGCTCTTGAACATTGTACAAATGTGTATCTCAGGAAGACTGCTGAAAGCAATCTTGACATTCAGTCCTCCTCCACGTGTCACACATTACCTAAAAATGATTACAGTGATCACGAGGACTCTTCTCCCGCCACTCCCACTCCAAAGACAAGGCCAGAAAGTCCCAACTGCCCGTGCACACCTGTAAACAGTGAGCAGTTCCTGTCTGGCTTGAAAGAGACTTGTTCAAACCTTTCGTCCGATGAGCTTGTTTCTGCAGAGCAGTTGCCCAGTCGTGTGATTCGCCAGTCAAGAGATCTGGAACGATTTACTGATCGGTTAAAGAGCCGCTCCAGAAGTCAAGAACATTTGTCCAATCGGCTGAGACCTCGATCGAGAAGCCTTCCGTCCAAGTGGCGACTTTCATCGTCGTTTGATGAAAGTCCAGAAAGCAGAAACACCGATAGAGATAGTACATCCTCGAGCGAGTTTAGCCGTTATGGAGTTCCGTTTGAAACGGACAATGATGTGTCATCTACTACCACCATTACTAGAACTAGAGGTCATGACAACGATGGCTATTCGTCGCCAGATCTTTCCAGTCGCGAGGAATGCACTTCCTCTAGTGATGAATATCAACCAGAGGAAGACGAGACTCGACAGAGCCAAGAGCACGTTGAAATGGAAGACTTTCTCTCACTAGAAAGAGCCTTTCTAGAAGAAGAGGAGAAACAGCTCCGTGAAAATATTTCATTATGTGCGCAACTCGCCTACGATCCTTTTATAGATTTGCCTCTCTCCTACATTTGGCCCATGGAATCAATTCCGGAAGAAGATGAAGAGTCTGATGACCTATATGAATCGGTGGAAAACTGTACAAAACCAATCGCAAATCTGTCGGCATTGCCGCTCAAAAGGTTAAATAAATCCTCCACCTCTGTCATGGACATGAACTACAGGAAAGCAGAAGAATTTGCAGCCGAAATTTACGGCTTTGATAACATGGAGAGATCCTTGTCTGACACGTATCTGACTGCCAACAACGCTGGTACGAAAACCAAGATGGCTGTGACCTGCAGCCAAGGTAGATCGCTACATATTTGTAGGGGCCGAGAGGCTCTGGTCGGTGAAAAACGGCATGCATCTTTCGTCTCCTCGCTGTCTACTGACTCTGCCGGCGTGTCGGCTGATTTCGCGTTGTCGTCAGCGTCCCACACTGGATCCGATAGGGCTTTCCAGATGACTCCGGATCCAGTTAGAAACAAGGGCACACCAGTGGAGCCAAAGCTGAATGTTTACAAGTCTACAGATGAAAAATCCGCTTCGCCAGAGGCACACAGTACTTCGTCGCTTTCTGCAGCAGGTCCTTGTGAGAAGGAAATGGGAGATAACACATTGCCGGTACACATTGCTGCACCTCCTGTCACGATGAGCTCCTGCGTTACCGCCCTCTCTGACGACTTAAACCTGTCTGTTGGACAAGTTGCAACTTCGGTGTCTCCTGGCACTGACTGTGAACCGTCTTCTGTTGTGCCACATGCGATTTCAGAGTTCCCTGGCACAAATTCAATGGACTCGTCTTCTTTTGTGTCAACAGCTACTTCAGAGGCATATAGCACACAAATGATTGAACCACGTTCTGTTGAGTCTTTAGCGACTTCAGGAACCCTTCCCACAAAGTCAGCTAACCTCACTTCTGTCACAGCAGTAGCTTCGTTTAATCTCCCTCACAGTCAATCTGCTACAGAAAGAAATACAGGGCTGTTCAACCCCTCTGATGGTCCATCACAGTTTGGAGCTGTCATATTACCAGAATGTCTAGATCAAACGTGTAACATCAACGATTTTGACTTTACTGCTGCTGACAAAGCTGTGCCATACACCTCTGCTGAGTTAGCAGCCTCGGAATTGCCTTCGGTGACACCCAGGAGAGCATCCGAGAGACTGGCAGCCCCGGCTGCCGCAAAACAGGTTAAAAAAGTTCCAAAGCCTAGACCTCGTCGACGTTCTCCGGAAAGCGATGCAATCGGGACCAATGATGCACCAGCCACTAACTCGCAAGTGGATGCACCGTTTGTAGAATCAAAACTCCAGAAAACGGAAGCGCACGGAACGGGTGCAACTCAGTCTGTTTCACTTCCTGTCAAAGCAAGACGATTTTTGTCGAAAGTTCAAGACCCTTCATCCCAGAAAGACAAACCTCAGAGTTGTACATCTGTAGCGATGAACGTCATTGGATGTGAAATCTCAGCTGCTGGGTCGTTTTTCAGTAAACATGTTGTAAAATCGAAATCCATCGAAACGTCATGCGACATAGAAGCACACGCATCGACGAGAAAACGATCCACTTCAGCAGCAGCAAGAGCGATTCCATCGAAGATTCGAGGTCTTTCAACGCTTAAAGATGATTTCAAAACGATGGAATTGTCCGTTTTCTTGGCCGAAGAAAATGCTCAATCTACAGCCACAAACACTGCAAGGTATGTGCCCATACCTTCCCCAAGAAGGAGGTTTTCCTTTGGTGAGGCGTCTACGGAAGGTCATTCGCTGCCATTGGAAACCCAGCCTGGTGCCCTACCCTCAACAACAAAGTCATCACCTGGACAAGATCAGCAACGATTAGCCGCTGATGTCGCTTCCGAAACATCAGAAAGACGCGGTGAATCTGTACCGGATGCTGTGGAGAAAACACTGCTTAGCTGTAGAGTTCCTGTGGCAGGGGTGGCCAGGTACACAGACCCAACACCAAGTGCGCCTTGCAAAGCAGCAGCATCGTGTGCTTGTCCCCACCAGGCGTTGCCAGTACCTTCGGCAAGGACTAAATTTGCACTGTCGAGCTCTTATGACAGCAAAGAAGCTTTTACGGTCCCAACGTCCCAGGCAAGCCGTGTTGTTGATTCATATCCCCAGGGGCAGTTTTTAGCAGCAAAGGCAAGCTTGAAAAGGTTTTGTATATCAGACCAAAGTGTTGCTGCTGGATACGTTGTTAGAACAAAACCTTCAGCCTCTAAGCAGGGCAGAAGCGCTGTCGCAACAGATTCTAGCAGTACACAATCATTCACACCAGCTTATAGAGTTCGGTTAACAGTTAACGAGTTGAGCAGGCGATCTGTCGCCAGAGATAAGAACGCGTCAACGTCAACGTCAACAGAAGACGTTGCCAGTGTCTCCACAGATTCGGAAAAGCCCCCTTCTCCACTGGCGCGAAATGACGTCGATAAAGTATGGATGAATGCTTCGGCTGCACCGTTTCACCAGCAAGGAGGCCCAGCATGTGTACGTCCCACTCCTCAGGCTCGGCGTTCATGCACGTCTGACTCTAGTGCGTCCTCGCCTCTTGCCGAGGTCTGCAGACACGGAGAGAGCATTGCAACAGACGTTACACACACGTCAGACGAGGACTGTGATAGTAGCGGTCAGTTTCTTCTGCATGATGCCTCCACGAAGAGGGTGGGTTTTGAAGACAAGGGTGACTCTTCGTGCTCGGAATCAGACAGCTCCGTTTTATTGTCTGATGTAGCTGGCTGTGATCCTGGAAATCGGATAAAAGCCGAAAAGATGTCTTCTCTAAATGAAAGCTCATCTTTGCACAAAAGTGAAGTAGCAGTCGGAGAAGAAGCAAAGAATGTCATCGTTCAAGACACGTTCATGCGTGGACAACGTACTTGGGCAAGACAAGACAGTACGGACAGCTTGTTTTTACCCAAGAAAAGGATTTTGCGAGCAAATGTACCGACAGCCCCCACACTGAGCGACTCTTCTTCCTCTGACGTGGAAGCAGTGGATTTTCACAGGCAAGCACTGACCCTGGTCGACGCTGTTTTTAACTCTGATTTACAAACCGCAACCTCCTCGGGCCCTCTCGACACAGACTGTCGCTCCTCCAGCAACTTCGGTTTGAGCAACCGGCCTTTACATGAGCTCGATGCCAGAGAAGAGCATCAGCACTGTGCCGAAACTGAAACTAAAAACACAATGAAGGGTGTTCGTGAGGATGCCCCTAATATCATTTCGTATGAGGAAAGCAAAAACGCCCATCATGACCACCACCCTAGGATTGCCCGTGAACTACAAGGACAGTCGTCGAGTGAGAGCTCACAAAGCGGACAGTCTGTTAATTCAGACTCCTCCTCCAGCTCCGAAGGTCGTTTCACAACGTCCAGGCGCACTGGATTAAGACCTGCGTCCCCCCAACAAAAACAGCACGCCTGTCAATCTCCGAAGGTACCCGAACCAAGGCGCCGAAAGTCTCAAACCTCGTCAGACCAGAGTAATAGTACTGTACCAGGCACAACATCTTCATCCGCGGGCAGTTTGTCGTGGTCTTCATCTTCAGCGGGTATCAGCGGATCCACCGGAGGACACGCTGCAGATGAGATTGCAACTGCGGAACCGTTTCTAGGCAGAAACCTTCCTCGCAGGGCTTGCAGTTCCCTTCAGAACAAAGAAGAGTGGCGACCGAAACCAAAGCCGAAAACGGCAGAACCGTGGCGGCCGCCCTCTCCAGATCCCGCAGCTAAAAGCGACCAGGTCTCTGGCACATTGACGGAGTCCTGCTCTTCCCCAGTTCTGCAAATGGGTCCCTCTCTAACCAACCAGTATGGAAGTGACACTACACCATCGCGTAGGGCTTGCATGGAACTGAAAATAACCGACGACGGTGCCGAAAAAGGTCCTCCAGATTCGTAGTGGAGCTCCTGTGTCTGGACTGGTCAGCAGCTTTTGCCTTTAAAAGAAAATCAGTCGTTAACGCTTCTGTCTCAAAAACGAAGGTATGAAATTATTGCAGTGTGAAGACTCCCACCTTTTTGTGCTGCTCGTATTATGCTGAAATAACCGTGACCGCATTCGTCACGCGTGACTGAAGTAAATGCATCAGATACGTGTGCATGGTGATGTGGACTGAGGTGGAGACAACTAAACGTCAGCCTCAATCTGCTTAGTTGGGTAGTTTACTCTGCGGGAAAATATCGGCAACGCCTTTGGGGTCTAGTCGTTGCTCTTCGGGAAGAAACTGGTTAGGGGTAGTTTCGAACAGCTATTGTGGAACTGGACATGTTCTTCGGTTTGAAAATGTTACACTCCAGTTATTAACTAGCTTCTGCTTCCGTCCTTGCCACCTCCTGTTAACCATGATTGCCATTTTAAGTGTATCTATGTTTTCGACAGAAGGAGAAGGGAGCAAGGGTTTAGGTGGCTTGGCGTTGAGTTGGTCTGACACCCTTACAGTGGCCTTCACTAAGGGGTCGTAGGATCATTGATGTCTTGGGTGCCAGTCCCGTTCCAGTCATCTTCTGCAATCTTAGGGGAATCTTTTTCGAGGTAATCTGAGTGCCTACATCCTTACGCCATTATTTGGCGCTCAGGTTAGGCCTTTGTATGTAGACTGGTTGGCCCCACCCTGGAAACGTTGCAGCGCTCAGAACCACGTCTTGAAGGTTTTCGCAATGGACAGTGCAGGATGGGTCTGGAATGATGAACATCATCATCTCGGTCACAAGCAGAGAACCTCGGCGGCTCAGTAGCTTTCTATCGTCACTTGTGTCAAAAACAAACAAAAAAACGAAACAAACTCACCCAAGCAAACTATAATCTTGTCTGTCACCCCCACCGTCTCTCCACCCCGCGTGTTCTCGAAGCTGATCCAGATAAGCCAGCGTGACAATATTAGAGAACTGTTACCGTCCTCATTTTTGTATCAATACTTTAAATGCGAGTGTCTATCAGTCGAATGCTATTATTGTCACACATTCTCATACTTACTTTACAAACGTTCACATGGTATTTGGTGCTGATTATCTTAAAATTCTCTTTCGGGGTCGACTGAGTGCAATATATCAAGAATGAAACAGCTTGTTAGCTCGGTAACTAATCCACCCATGGGACAAAACCTAACATTTTCAGTTGGATGACTGTTACATCCTTCGGCACAAAACCTGAAACTGTCAGCTGGGTGACTGTTGCATCCCTCGGCTCAAAACCTGAAACTGTTAGCTGGGTGACTGTTACTTCCCTCTGCGCAAAACCTACAACTGTAAGCTGGGTGACTGTTACATCCCTCGGCTCAAAACCTGAAACTGTTGGCTGGGTGACTGTTACATCCCTTGGCACAAAACCTTACACTGTCAGCTGGGTGACCTCGGCTCAAAACCTGAAACTGTTAGCTGGGTGACTGTTACATCCCTCGGCACAAAACTGAAACTGTCAGCTGGGTGATTGTTACATCCCTCGGCGCAAAACCTACAATGTAAGCTGGGTGACTGTTACATCCATCGGCTCAAAACCTGAAACTGTTCGCTGGGTGACTGTTACATCCCTCGGCGCAAAACCAACAAACAACTGTAAGCTTGATGACTGTTACATCCCTCGGCTCAAAACCTGAAACTGTTCGCTGGATGACCTACACTCTTCGGCATAAAACTCGAAACTGTCAGCTGGGTGACTGTTACACCTCCCGGGACAAAACGTGAAACTGTCAGCTGGGTGACTGTTACTGTCAGTTGGATGACTGTTGCACCACTCAGATTGTCTTCTTCTTTTTTTCAATAAGGATATACCTTTTGAAGATTTATATAAGTACATCTTTTATAAAATATTGGGATTGTCAGAAGCGCCCGCTCCATGAAATAAAACTGTCAATCAGTGTACTTGGTCTTTGTTCTCCCAACTCAGTCTGGTCTTTGTGTTGTTGCGAGTTGTGTTCTTGTGCACTGTTTACCCGTGATGACAGGGCATTTATTACAAAAACTAGAACAAAGTTGAAGTTTATATGTTTTACTTTTTAATCACATAGGTCGCTGTCCAAACTTGACCAAAGTAGGAAGGTACTTCCTATGTTTCTGTTCTTTTGTTTTGAACCGTGCACATGTAGCCCATGTATGTATTTTACTTCGTAATGTCTCTGTGTTGGTGGTGTACTTATAAGACAGTGGAGGAGGGTGGGGGTGGGGGGGCATAAGAGATGAGCTCAAAACGCGACTTTCCG
>OY757557.1:9308610-9351012 GCA_963584105.1 Alviniconcha strummeri
CTTGCTCTTGAGATACGTGACAGATGCTTTCTTTTTGAGATATGGACAGAATGTTAAAAAACAAAAACAAAAACGTGACGTGTGTGTGTGTGTGTGTGTGTGTGTGTGTGTGTGTGTGTGTGTGTGTGTGTGTGTGTGTGTGTGTGTGTGTGTGTGTGTGTGTGTGTGTGTGTGTGTGTGAGGGAGGGAGAGAGAGAGAGAGAGAGAGAGAGAGAGAGAGAGAGAGAGAGAGAGAGAGAGAGAGAGAGAGAGAGTCTCATTGATTGATTGATTGATTGATTGATTGATTGATTGATTGACTGATTGAATTTTATTTCACAACGGTGAAGATATTAGCACAAAGGCCGACTCACATATCTGCCGTTGCTACAGTACTACGAGAGAGAGAGAGAGAGAGAGAGAGAGAGAGAGAGAGAGAGAGAGAGAGAGAGAGAGAGAGAGAGAGAGAGAGAGAGAGAGAGAGAGAGAGAGTGACACTGACACTGACACATGGTTTATTGTGAAGGCCACCGACCCATACACAAATGCGGGAGGGGGGGGGGATAAAAAATAAAATAAGAAATACATAAATAGAAGAAAAAAACATCGCGTCAACAGTTCATAACATATCATCATATTAACAACCGCAAAACTGGAGTAGCACATACCAGGTTGTACTCATTTGCTTACGTAATTTTTCTTCTCTGAGCTTTAAAGCATAAAAGACATACATTGCTACTTTTCTGGAAACTAGTGCGGACGGAGCCTCCAGCAGAACTTTGAGAGTAGGCAATGCTTCCTGGGCCATGAATTCTGCTATATGTTTATGTCTAATTGAAGAATACAATGGACAATAAAATAGGAAGTGCGTTTCGTCTTCGAGAATGCCTGGACAGAAAGCAGTCTTTGTTAACAATGTTTTCAGATTCGTAGCGTTTGTTCCCCCTTAATTCATTTATTCCAAAACGCAACCTAACTAAAGCATCTCTAAACTTTTTTTTATTGTTATGTCATTTAGATATGTTTCTGCCACGTGGGATGATTTGAAAGTACAATATGTTGCAAATCTTTCGCTACTGGACACTTTTGAGTACCATTCTTGTTGAAAACGTTCGATCATTTTGCACTTGAATCCTGAAAGAAATGCAGTTTCGTTGGCTACCTCGCCAGTCCAAACATCTTGGAACCGTAAGATTCGAGACAATGTTTGATGTCGCTTGCCCAACTCCTAGTGTTTCTTGAACCATTGTTGTCTATATCATTTTGCATCATAATCAGCGCCTGTTTTGGAAATCGTTCTATGGGCATTCTCCGTAGCTTTAGCCAGTATCTGAGGGAAGACAAGGTGCTCTCGATGTACAAAGGATAGCGTCCAGTGTCACCGTATACCATATGGTTTGGTGTTTTGTTGCTGACACATAACAGCCTTTTACAAGCAAAAAGATGAGCTGTCTCGATGGCCGTCAACCTCAACATTCCCCATATTTCTGATGCATACAACAACATTGGCTTAATCTGTGCATCAAAGAGTTTGAAAAACAAAGACGTGTCAAGACTGCCAAGAGACCACTTAGTTTTCATTAAATCTAAAATTTTGCCTTTGGCCTTGCTAGCATATTCTTCGCAAGCGGAGTTGTTTGACAGTTTTGTTGTTAGAGTGAACCCCAAATATTTGTAACTGTTTACTATTTCCATTTCCTTACCATCATAAAACCATTTTCCCCCTGCCGCAATATGTCCTCCTTTTCTGAAAATCATAACTTTTGTTTTGTCAAGATTTACTGTCAAGCCCAACGATTTAGAGGCTTTTTCAAGATTATCTATTTGATTTTGTAAGCCTGATGGTGTGGATGATATTAATACGATGTCGTCTGCGAATAACAGTAAGAAAATTTCCTCAAACCCAGGGATTAGTTGAATACCATGCTTGCCGTTTTCTCGAACAAAGTCTGACACACACACACGACCACACTATATCCAATCCACCCCTCTCTCTTTAAGGCGCAAATTCTTTTCTGACTTGCTTCTTTTGTCCTAATGTCGTCATATAGAGAAGTAGAAAACATTGTAAAAGGATGTTCAGGGATCAAATTCAAAAGCAACCGACAGTTCGGGCCTCTCTTTTGGTCTATACAAGGAGGTGCCACACATTGATAAACACACACACAAAATGTCGCACGCACGCAAACACACACACGCACGCACGCACGCACGCACGTACATGCGCACGCACGAACACACACACACACACACACACACACACACACACACACACACACACACACACACACACACACACACACACACACACACACGACCACACTATTTCCAGTTGCTCTCTGCTTATCTATGCCACCCGAGGTATCTGGCCTCCCAGAGACCCTTTCACGTACCGCTCGGATACCCACACAAAAAAAAATGGCTTTAAAAGGTGTACGACAGGTAAAATGAATTCGATGGGGGGCGGGGATAGCTCAGTGGTTAGAGCACCGGACTCGTGATTGAAAGGTCGCGGGTTCGAATCCCTGCTGGAACGGCGGGAGAATTTTCTTCTCCAGGGTCGACTTTCTGTGCTGACTCTTATTTCGGTATCCGTTCCACCCCCGTGTTACCACAGTAGCACGTAAAAAATCCCGGTCATTCTGCCAAAAGTGCAGGTGGCAGGTTACAGCTAAACACGCATACACCTTACGTTTGTGGATTTTATTGAACCGTGCTTCGGCATTGGTCACAACTTGTCCCTAATATGTCAAATGACATCTGAGGACATTAAGCATCAACTCATCATCATCAAAAAGAATTCGCAAATTCTTTTCTCATTAGCTTCTTTTTTTCTCCTAATGTCGTCATGTAGTTGTAAAAGGATGTCCAGGGATCAAATTCAAAAGAAACCGACAGTTCGGGCCTCTCTTTTGGTCGGTACAAGGAGGTGCCACAAATTGTATGCACATGCACAAAACATCGCACGCACGCACGCACGCACACACACACACACACACACACACACACACGCACGCACGCACACACACACACACACACACACACACACACACACACACACACACACACACACACACACACACACACACACACACACACACGTTCGCACTGATACACAAACCCAAAACGCACGCGCGCGCGCACACACACTCGCGCGCGCATACACACACACCACACACACGACTACACTATTTCCGATCGCTCTCTGTCTCCCTCTCTCTGCCACACGAGAAGCTTTCACCGTACCATCCACGTACCGCCCTGGTACCTTTTCTATCCTCACAGAAACCCTTTCCTGTACCTCTCGGATACCCACAAACAAAAGCCTTAAAAATGTGTTGGATAGGTACAAAGAATTCGCAAATTCTTTTCTGACTAGCTTCTTTTGTCCTAATGTCGCTAGATAAAGATGTAGAAAACATTGTAAAATGATGTCCAGGGATCAAATTCAAAAGCAAACGAGACTTCGGGCCTCTCTTTAAGTCTGTACAAGGAGGTGCCACACATTGATACACACACACAAAACGTCTCACGCACGCAAACACTCACACGCAAGCACGCGCGCACGCACGAACACACACACACACACACACACACACACACACACACACACACACACACACACACACACACACACACACACAAACACGCACGAACGCACGCACGCACGGAAGAACGCATGTACACACACACAAACACACACACACACACACGACTACACTATTTCCAATCTCTCTCTTTCTCCCTCTCCGAGTTAGGAATAATTTATGAGGCTACCCGGCTTGGTCCGTTATTTGTGTGCGTGCGTGCGTGTATGCGCGCGCGCCCGCGCGCGTGTGTGTCACTAGCCTATGAGAGAGAGAGAGAGAGAGAGAGAGAGAGAGAGAGAGAGAGAGAGAGAGAGAGAGAGAGAGAGAGAGAGAGAGAGAGAGAGAGAGATGAGGGTGTGTGTATGTCCATGTGTGCGTGTGGATGTGTGGGAGGCCGCTGTGATATGGTGCATGGGTGTAGGTGTGGAGGCGGACAGGACGAGAATAGTGATTATACTTGTGCCGAGTGTGTAGCCTACTAATCATATCTGAATGTGTGAGCGGCTACTGTTTATTTTACAGCGCATTTCTGTAACTAATATTATTCCATCTAATAATGTTTATGATGTCAGTATCGTCTGTCTGTTGTTGCGCGCTCTTAAATTTTGAATCATTTAGACATGGTAATTTTCTTTCTTTTTTCTTCTTTTAATTGTTTTAACTTATTTAAGATATATATATATTTTATTTATTTTTGGTTTGGTTTGCTTGTTCCCTTAAATGGAATAAAGAAGTACTTAGCTTGACCTGACAAAATTAGTAGAAACGGTGGACTGCCGACAAACCTATGGTAAACACACCACCAAACCACAACAGTCAAAAGACTATAGCCTGCAGCAAATAAATAATGGTGCGAGTTGAGCGACTCAAAGAGCTCTGTCATTTAGTTAAAGTATGAAATGCATAAATACTCACACACAAAAGCAATAGCATAATAATACATCGCTACACATACTTAGTCATACAAAACAAAGTGAAACTGACGCACACTGAAACACAAGCACCCCGCACTAATAGAGTCGCCAGCACGCGCTTTAGCCCAGAAGACTGAGATCATGAGCAGGGAGGTGGAGCTGGGCTACAAAAATTGGACTTCTTTCACTTCTAGTTTGTCCGTCCTAACGAGCCTTCTGGTTTCCGTGGGCGTAAAGATTTATTGAACCGTGCTTCGGCATTGGTCACAACTTGTCCCTAATATGTCAACTGACATCTGAGGACATTAAGCAACACTTCATCATCAACTTCGAGTTTTTCCTCAACACTGGCAGTGCAACGGACACAAACTCCAAGCACTGGTTTACGGCATCCTTCCTTCAACCACTGCCGTATTTAGTTACGCCACAGGGTCCAGAAAACTGTCAGCTAACCAGCAGTTTTTTGTTGTTGTTGTTGTTGGTGGTGCTCAAACAGAAGCAATTTTGTTACAAACAACTCAAATTATATCACACGTTCGTTTTATAACTGACCATGTTGCTTACGCCAGCTCAAATAAAACCCAAATCGTTTGAATCGAGACGGAATTCTTTTTTCTTTTTTTTCTTTTTTCTCTTTTTACCCGGGGTGGATGTGCTTCATGTTTACGTGCGTGCTTGGGCGCTAGGTTGCTTCCACAGTCTTATCAGTACCCGAACCTTTCGGAGGGCGTTGACCGCGTCGGTGGACAGCTGCGCGGAGATAAAGAGTGTCCCTTCAGTGACGTGACTAAATCTGGCAGAGTTTGGAGGAAGGTGCCGGAAAGCGGTGCTCGGAGTGTGAAACGGACATTGTCTTTGTGACTCTGTCCAAGCCGCACGGCAGTTGACTTGAACAGCAATTGCGCAGTGCACTAGTCGCTGCGCTGGGCAATGGCGAAGGGACACCGCCTTAACACTTCCATTGTTCTGGCGACGGTCCACGGCCTTTTTCTGGCGATATTCACTCTTGCGTCCCCCTGTCCCCGTCCCTAATAAGCCACCTCGCTTCTGTGGACGTAAAGCAAAATGGTCTAGCGGCCGGTGGTGACCCGGCCCTTATAAGCCTTACGATGTCTGTGTTTACTTATTAGCCGGTGGTAGCCATCTTGATTTAGTATTCCATCGGCCAGGGTCCATGACAGTGTTTCGGCCACAAGTTCAGGAAAATCGCCTCGTTGCCAGTAAGTTGAATTGCCATTTGTTCAGTTGTTGTTATGCTCTGATGTTTGATAATATGTATGTGTTGATTAGTAGGATGCTCACTGCCACTTGTTCAGGTTGTTTTGTTTATTCAGTAATGTTGCTGCTCAAACTCCAAGCATTGGTTTACGACATCCATCCTTCAACCAAAGCCGTGTCAGTTTAGTTACGCCATAGGGTTCAGAAAACTGACCTAACTCGAGCAGTTTTTTTGTTGATGCTCAGACAGTAGTAAGTTTTTACAAACAACTCGAATAAAACAAGGCGTGTCATTTATAGCCGCCAACAAAGCTTACACCAGCACAAATAAAACCACAATCGTTTGAATCGAGACGGAACTACTTTTCTTACATAGGGGTGGATGCGTCTCATCGGTGTTTACGTGAGTGCTTTGGCGCGAGGTTACGTAAGTAAACATGGTGCTTAACGTCCACAGAAACCATAAGGATTATTAGGGATGGGGAGAAAGGGGGGTGGGGGGAGAGGGAGACTGTAATACCTGTCGCTACATTGTCACCACCAGAATGATTCCTGCATTAAGATGGGCAACGATGAGAGCCATTTTAATGTTTCAGCAGGAAATGATGGACGAAGTCACAAGACAATGTCCACTGCAAACCAACGTGACAACCTTTTTGAAGAGAAAGGAGAGCCGAAGCGGTATCGAACCGAGGCCCTTCCGCTTACCAGCCTAACGCCTAGGCCAAACCGGCTCACCGGCGCTAGGTTGCTTCTACAGTCATATTAGTACCCAAACTCCAAACAGTGGTTTACGACATCCTTCCTTCAACCACTGCCGTATTTCAAGTAGTTACGCCATAGGGTCCAGAAAACTGTCAGCTAACGAGCAGTTTTTCGTTGGTGCTCAAACAGTAGTAAGTTTGTTACGTGACAAACAACTGAAATAAAACAAGGCGTGTCATTTATAGCCGCCAACAAGGTTTACACCAGCACAAATAAAACCACAATCGTTTGAATCGAGACGGAACTCCTTTTCCTTACCAGCGGTGGATGCGTCTCATGTTTACGTGGGTGCTTGGGCGCTAGGTTGCTTCCACAGTCTTACAGTACACAAACCTTTCGGAGGGCGCTGACCGCGTCGGTGGACAGCTGCGCGGAGATAAAGAGTGTCCCTTCAGTGACGTGACTAAATCTGGCAGAATTTGGAGGAAGGTGCCGGAAAGCGATGCTCGGAGTGTGATTAGTACCCGAACCTTTCGGAGGGCGCTGACCGCGTCGCTGGACAGCTGCGCGGAGATAAAGAGTGCCCCCCGTCAGTGGCGTAACTAAATCTGGCAGAGTTCGGAGGAGGGTGCCGGAAAGCGATGCTCTGAGTGTGGTTGCTGCTATCAATAATGTCATGGTGGAAGGCCAAACTGAGTGATGTATTTTGACTTAGGATATCGTCAGTAGCTGGAGAATTACAGTAACGCTATGATGTGTCAACCTCAGTCCAATACTATAGTATGTGTGGTACTAGGCTAGGCCTAGTATGTGAATTTACTTGCAATTTAAGCAAACATCTAGTCAGTATATTCCTGATTACAAGGAACATGCAAGACAGTCATGTGTAACAGATTGCTAAGTTGCAATGAAATTATAGAGAGGTGGCTAGACTATCAGCTGCCATATGTGGAAGTTGCCTGCTACGGTGATAGACTACTGTGAATTTGTATTATTGGTCACTCCAAGTGCCATCTTACTAGACTAGAGTGCCTGGTTGTTGATAATTGTGGATGTGGGCACCATTGCTCATTCATAAAGTATTCTCTTCAAGGTCAAGTGTTAGTATACCTACAGATGGCATGCAACCTGGGCAGATAATTAGAATCATAGTTGTTGTTTTTTGGCACTGATTCTCACCTGGCTGACTGACTCAGTGGCAGTGTAGCATTCATGACCTGTCCTCATTCTATTTTGTTTTGGTTTGACTGGTTAATCTAGTCATATATATATTATTGTATTTGTAGTATTTTTTCATAACAGTTCATAATAGTTTTACTTACTGACTTAGTCATATTATAGTAGGTTTTTGTTTTTGTTGTTTTTTACTTGTTTATAAAGTTCATAATCATTTCACTTACTGACTTGGATTATGCATTTATAGTTCTTATGATGATCTATTACTTATCTATAAATGTTCAAAACAGTTTTACTTATTTAATTATATTATACTTTATAGCTATTGTTAATGACAGGTTTACTTATTGCCTTAGTCATATCATGGTTATTATTATGATTTGAAGTTTACACCTCAGGAGTGATTATGCCTCTAGTAATAGTAGTATTGCCTGAATGCCCTGTATATCATGATGATTGACCCCCATTATTACATTTTGGTGTTTAGTTACTGTTGTAATTATTGATATTTGTTTGCTGTATTGTTAAATTGTCTAATCTGCCACCCTATTTATGATTCAATGACTACATATCTTTTTGCTGTATTGTTAAATTGTCATTTTAATGATCTGCCACCCGGCTATTTATGATTCAGCTAGATATCCTTTTGCTGTATTGTTCCTGTAGGCACGGCGCCCGTCTTTGTGTCCGTACACCTCCCGAGCTATGTTTATGTGAGCATGTGCTCTTTGTACGCGTGTTAACGGTAATCCCGACGCGGTTATCAGATTCATGCAGTTTCATTACTTTACTGTTAGTAACCCGGGAAGCGGAGCAGACGACGCTTTTGTTTTGAGAGACGCGCTGCGCGTGGCGTAACGCCACATGGCCTTCACACAGCCGACCGGCGATAGCTTTAGCCGCCGGTGTGTGCCAGATTCAAATTTGCTCCCTGAACTATATTTTGACCGCGTGTTTGTTTACCTACTCTTTGTTTATTTACTCCTTTTTGTGCACCAAAGCCAAGGTAATATAATTTGGCATTTATTATATCTTAGAATGTGTACATGTTGTTTATTTAGACGCAGGATCGAGCTTAGTAGCCGATGCCTCTCTAGGTCTATTCTTTTTATAGACGTCGTCTGCACGGCGCGTTCTCTGTTTAGTAATAACTAATACTAATACTAGTAATAGTACTAGTGAATAGTAGTGAATCGTTGTTTTTACTCGATTGAAGTAATTCTGTGTCGATCAATGCTTTGTCGTATAGTATTTTGCTTAGCTGACCGTCTTCATGTTTAGTGTTTATTTTGGGTTGAAATTAAATATTGTTTACTGTAGAAGCTAAGTTGTATTCATAGACTACTTGATATCACTTTATCAGCGATGCTGCGACTAGATAACGCGCCCCCCGCGAAAGTTCGCACCGATTGTTTTAGTGCTAGTCTTTGAGTGTGTCTTGCTTCTCATACAGAGCGTTGTATTGTCATGTCGTCTTAACGCCTCTTCATTTCCTCTGTTAAAGCCTAAACTAGCCCACCCCTAACATGATTGACATTTGTTAGTAATAAAGATTACCCATAGCAGAAACAAGCAGCGGCGCCGTAGGCCGGATGGCCGAGGGCCGGGGGGCCGCGACACCAACCACATTGCTGGTTGTATATATACAAACCCAGCGACCACGGTTCCGGAGCTGGACTAAAGTTAACTAAGCCAAAGAAGGAACCACACTTTAGAGTTGTTCGCTTAACTTGGGTCTCATGCGTGTGTTTCGGCTTTACCTGTCAGTGTGTACGTGTATGTGTGTGTTCATTCATGATCAATACGTGATCAAATATGAAGACCTATAAATTTCACTTTTCAGATGTTAACGTTTGCCATTGTATTTCGTGAGTCCCCCCCCCCCCCCCCCCTCCTCTCTATATATTCGCGCAGATATAATAATCTTGGTTGACAGGGCATAACTTCAAGAAAAAACGCACACAAAAACAACAACCGATTCTCAATCTCTCCAGAGAGACAACGCACAAGGGAGACAATTTACCTTTCAGTCCCTTTGACTCATGCTGGAGCGCTCTGCTCCTCGGTCTGGTTTCAATTGTTTTCTCTCTCTACAGAGACACTACATTGAGTGTGTGTGTGTGTGTGTGTGTGTGTGTATGTGTGTGTGTGTGTGTGTGTGTGTGTGTGTGTGTGTGTGTGTGTGTGTGTGTGTGTGTGTGTGTGTGAAAAATAACCGAATTTTTCTTTAATACAGCTAAAGAAAAAAAAAGAAAAAGAAAAAAGAAGCTTAATATGAATACCGTATGACGTTTTCTGTCTCACTCTTGTTCACAGCTATAGATATATGTATCAGAATTTTATTTCCTCTGTGACACATCTAACTTTCTAAAGAAAGAAAAATATGTACATAATATGAATACATAACATTGTCTCACCTCACTCCCCCCCCCCCCCCCTACATACACAGCTAACAAACATACATGAAAGTGCACACAGCCACACTGGCACATACACAAGTACACAGTGCAATAAAGGTGAATCAGCTCATAAATAGTAACTTGACACTATCATCAAGTCAACCATGCTGGACATACCAGAATCAAATACAAATAAATAATTAATGAAAAAGGACATTAGTGATTCACAGTTCAAAATATACTCATAAACAAACAATTAACAAAGTTGTAGCTCGTAGATTGTGATCAGAAATTCAAGAACTTGTAGAAGTGAGATTTTTTTTAAATCTGGTATGTTTGGAGGGATGATGAAAATTTCTTTAAACTAGCACAAAAATGACCGTCATGGACTAACATAATATTTTCGGGCATATTAGTTTCAGTTAAAACATTTACTTGAAACAGCAAGATTGCTTTTATTTTAAATCGAGGTCAAAAGTCGGAAATTTGACCTTCCGTTTCACTCGCAACTGGAAAACTGAAACGGTGTCTTCTTCATTACGATGTTAAAGACGAATGTACCCAAATAAAAATTTACTGCTGCCTCAGTATTATTGTAACATCTCTAATGCGTGAAGGGATCAAATGTCGTCGAGCGATTCTATGGCCACACAACTGAGAACACTAGCAGGTTAGGTTATAAACATGTCTGCGTTAATTACTTGCACGTGACATCTCATGACTATCAGTATCAGGAAGTGATACAGCATACACACTGACACACACACACACATCCACACTCATGTCTGCGTTAATTACTTGCACGTTTCAGTTAAAACATTTACTTGAAACAGCAAGATTGCTTTTATTTTAAATCAAGGTCAAAAGTCGGAAATTCGACCTTCCGTTTCACTCGCAACTGGAAAACTGAGGCGGTGTCTTCTTCATTACGATGTTAAAGACGAATGTACCAAAATAATATCTAGATGTAACCGAGTGTATTGTATACATGTTCCGGGCCATACCCTTTAACCTTTTTTTTCCGGTCCTTTTCCTTTTTGATTGGGTGGGGGTTTTATGGCCCAATTATCTAAGGTGTTAAAAGTTGTGTGCTGGGCCGGCTACGTCCCTTTTCCCCCAGTGTCCCTGCAGAGGCAGGTTGTTTGTTTAACTGTTGCGGCCGGTGTTCATGTGTTTTCATCAGGGGAGAGCCTGTAAGTAGTTATTTTTCTATGGCTTGTTGTTCTGTTGTTTCTATTGATGTAAATAATGTATGTTTATAATGTTATCATGTTCACAACGTGCCTTGATTCTGGTTCTTGAACGTGGGTAATTTGGGCGCTAGATTGCCGCCTGGTTGCAGCCGCTATGGCGTCAGAGTACCTTGTATGTGTGTTCATATCTTAAGCTTTTATGCCACAAGATGACAAGTGCTTCCAAAATGTATGCAGCTAACCAGGTTAGCTGATATGTAGCTAGTATGTTATGTTGCAATTGTTGGATGTTCAGTTTGAGTGATGCTTTGCCGATGCAAAGTTATCCCTCTTAAAGTATGGGTACTTTGTCAGTGCGGCCGTGCAGCATAACTTATTTGTTTAGTTTCCTGCCGATCTATGTTTCTACATGAAATCGGTGGTATATCATGGCTAACACTTTGAAGATGTTGACTTCATAGTTGTGGAATGTTCATTTTACTAGTTGAATATGGTTTAGTACATAGGGGTGATTGTATAAACTGTGAGACATGTTATTTCTGCTTGATCCGGCTTTTGTATGGCCGAGTCTTGGGCGCGCAGACTTTCACTCTACTTAGCTTGTAAACCCTTTCCGGGTCTTTGTGCGTGTACCCGAACTGGCCGGTGATGCGCGTCAGTGGTGGCAATTAGGTCTTTGTCTCTGTTCACTAATCGAGCAGCTAGATCAACAGTTTAGATTCTTGCTGCGTTACCCGCTTCCTGTAAGACGCTTGACGTTGTTCACAGCCGGATATGCTCTGCTAGTCTGTAACAGTAACATGCTGTAACGCTTTGAGTAACTTGACGAGGCTGGAGCTGGTCAGTTTATGACTGACTTCCTCCCACTCACAGCATGGACCCAGATGCCACCCGTGTCACTATCCATCTCGTTGTGTGCTTAAGTGGAACTGCTGTAACGATTATCTCACTCTTCCTGTTTAGTTAAGAATGAGCTTGGTAATCCGCATTCTTCACTGTTACTTTATTGTATACTATTATATACTGGGAGTTCATCAGTAATTGACTGGCCGTATCTTGTATACTCACTGTGAGATAGGGTTTTAAGTGCAAGTCATGCACACAATTCATGTGCTTGATAGTCATTTTGTCACGTATTATAGTAACCTACAGGTAAACTACATGGTTACTGTATTATTTAGATAATTGCTGTTGCTTAGACTTTACATTTGCTTTCATGTTCTAAATGTTTTGTTTGCTTGTGTCTTTTCTAAAACAGACACTGTTTCCTGGTTGGTTGGTGTACAAATAAAAGTTATGTTATAGCAACCTCTGACTTGTGACTCTTCATCCATGCTTCCAACCTGCTTCCCCTCAACTCCCCATCCCCATTCCCTACATAAGAATTTACTGCTGCCTCAGTATTATTGTAACATCTCTAGTGCGTGAAGGGATCAAATGTCGTCGAGCGATTCTATGGCCACACAACTGAGAACACTAGCAGGTTAGGTTATAAACATGTCTGCGTTAATTACTTGCACGTGGCATCTCATGACTATCAGTATCAGGAAGTGATCCAGCATACACACTGACACACACACATCCACACTCACTCACAAAATCGTTCTATTTTTTCTCGCTCAATTCCCACCTCACTTTCAACTCGAATTCAAGTGGAGAATGAAAGTTCCAAATATTATTGAATCAAAAACGTAAGTCACAAGTATATCATAAGCAGACAAAAGAAGAGATTAGAAGGCACAAAGGTTCGAAAAGCCAACTGATATAGCTAGGTAAACTTTATCTGATTGTCTCATTACCTGAGAATTTAACATAAACAACAATTAAATCAACACAAAATCGTTCGTGCGGGTTACGAAAGTCTGAGCTACAAACCTGTGAAAAGACAGTTCACAACCGGTGTATCACCAAAAACATCGCCTCACTTTATAATTTCTCAGTAGGGTCTTACATTGAATTATAGAAGAAAACTGTAAGGTATCTTCCAAGTCCGGGATAGTGGAAGATAGAATACACAAGAGAATTATTTATGGAAAAGTCAAAAAGCTAATCGCGGACTATCGCGGAGCTGGCCTTTTCACATAATATTAAATAGAAAAGTCGAACGGCCTGTTAATCGCGGATACGCGGAACAGGCTTTATCTTATCAGTAAAATAAAGGAACTCCATTAGGAGGTTCAGATCAGAATGGAAAAAATGGAGCCAGGCTCGGATAACGAACCTGACCTCTCAGTCAGAACATCTGTAGCGAAACACAGTTTAAGATTCAACACAGCAATCATGAAATGAAAACAAGTGTTATAACCCATATATTTGAAATAACTCGTGGCTACCACGAAGCTGGCCCCTGTACTTAATCATTTAAGCAAACGTGAAGAATAACTGAAAAACATTAGCGACGCTAGATCTCAAACCATAGAAACTACAACAATCAAACAACAATAAAACATCATTCAGGAACTAGGAAGGTAAAAGATAGTCAAAGCAACCTGTTGAGTGTGGATTAAATTGAGCCAAAACACTAGTTTGACTTGGAGACTTGCAGACTGAACTGGAGGCTCGGCAAAGTGACTGGCAAAAGAGGACACACGGTCCTTAAACTTCTGTGAGGGCAAGTGGTGCGGGGGATTAAAATGGAGGGTCTTTTATACCTAATACGGCATCGGTGGCCCAGAATTTGGAATAAAAGAAGAATTTGTAACAGAATAGGGAAGGCAGCTCTTCCATGCCCTTGCATGTACAGGGAGGCTCAGTGTTGTCTACAGCTCGGCGAACTGACCGCCGCTAATTGGAACCATCCTTCACACGGGAAAGGAGACTGCTGCACCCCACGACCGCATGAAGACCCAGCACCAACGAACTACTGACTGAACTAAAAATATTCTCGTCTTTTCAACTTCAAAACTTACAAAGACCATTTCACCAACAGTCTGACTAAAGTTGAACGTAGAGTAAATAAGAGTAAATAGTGCAGATTATCTTCTTTTTTTCCCTTTCAATTCCTCACATGCAATAGGTGTTAAGAAGTAAACTTACATATTAGGAGTTTTAAAGCATTTATATTTTTTGGTACCTATGTCACAGTATTGGTACACAGTTTCTGAGAATGACCCAGAGAGAGAAAGAGAGAGAGAAAGGCTCTCTATGACTCCTGTGTACCGCACCGTGCAGGAAGGACTTAGTATGGTGTCATGTAGAGAAGGTATAACAAAGTCCAAGCATGTTTTTTAGTTATATATATATATATGATGATGATGAGTTGATGCTTAATGTCCTCAGATGTCATTTGACATATTAGGGACAAGTTGTGACCAATGCCGAAGCACGGTTCAATAAAATCCACATACGTAAGGTGTATGCGTGTTTAGCTGTGACCTGCCACCTGCACCTGTAACCTGCCACCTGCTACCTGCACCGGAATTTTTTACGTGCTACTGTGGTAACACGGGGGTGGAACGGATACCGAAATAAGAGTCAGCACAGAAAGTCGACCCTGGAGAAGAAAATTCTCCCGCCGTTCCAGCAGGGATTCGAACCCGCGACCTTTCAATGACGAGTCCGGTGCTCTAACCACTGAGCTATCCCCGCCCCCGCATATATATATAGACAGAGAGAGAGAGAGAGAGAGAGAGAGAGAGAGAGAGAGAGAGAGAGAGAGAGAGAGAGAGATGTGAACAACAAATATTTGTTTGATTTCATTTGAAATACTTCGTCTGTGTTATATTACATTAGATATAATATACACTAGAAGTACAACACACATACTCATAGTGAATGATATATAAACATTAACTTAATATGAATACGCCTTACACTTGCTCTGTGTCACACTGTAATCCCCGTATTAGGTATAAAGACCCTCCATTTTTAAATTGTGTTTGAAAGGTACAAAAAAATCGCACTCTTATCTGAATGGTTTCTTTGATCCTGATGTCGTCAAACAGAGGTGTAGAAAATGTTTTAAAACGTTGTCCATGGATCATATCCCCAAGCGACCGAGGGTGCAGGCCTCTCGTGCGGCCGGTTCAAGGAGGTACACCCACACACTCATACACAACCACGCACGCACGCACGCACGCACGCACGCACGCACGCACGCACACACACACACACACACACACACACACACACACACACACACACACACACACACACACACAGCTTATTAGGGACAAGGAAGCCCAGGACGGCCACCTCGACTTTCACACAGCTCCTTAGCTCTGACCTAACCGCTCAGAATTCCTAGCGTCGTGACTAACGTAATTGCACCACAGAATCAGTTGTTTACATCTATGATCTCTCCCCCCCCCCCCCCCTCTTCGTAAAGTAAACATGATGCTTAACGTCAACAGAAACCCTAAGGCCTATAGTTAAAACGGGGAGAAGGGGAGGGGGGTGTTATGTGGTGGGGGAAGAGTATATATATATATACTCTTCCCCCACCATATATATCGCTACACTGTCACCACCAGAATGACTCCTGCATTAGATGGGCAGCGATGAGAGCCATTTTAATGTTTCATTGTGAGGACAAAGTTACAAGACAGTGTCCACAAACCACAGCCGTTTTTGAAAGAAAAAAAAAGAAAAAAAGGAGAGCCGAAGCGAAATCGAGCCGCGGCCCTTCTGCTACGCCTTACTGCTAGGCCAAACCGTCTCTCTCTCTCTCTCTCTCTCTCTGGTTCCCTCTCCCCGAAACTAGTAAAAGCAGGGTAACGGGTCTGAGGCCCCCTTTGCCAGTGGCGTAACCACGCGCCTGTCAAAACGCCAGTAAGTGCGTGATAAGGGCAGTTCATAAAACTGGGTCTTGGGTGCCGCTCTTGCATGCTACTTGTAAACAAATTGTAACCTCTGAAGCTGTCGGTGTGCTCTCGGCGCACAAAGAGAGTTTGGGGGCCAGCGATGGGTCAAGTGCATCACTGTCAAGTGAATCACTGAACTTGGCCGGCAGTTGCGCGAGCTAGGTAGGAACGTACACGTGGTGAGTTGGCATGGGTATGGGGGGGGGGGGGGGGGGGGGGGGGGGGGGGGGGCATTGGCTTTTTTGTTTTTGTTTTTGTTTGTTTGTTTGTTGTTGCACAGCATTGGTTTCATGCTATTCATAGCCAAAGTCCGAGCCGAACCTTGGGCCAGGACACCCGAGACTTAGGCTAGCGATTTCGCGCGGGACTATACTGCCTGTTTTTATTGTCGACAGGTTAGCGCTTTCACGACTAGTGACCTCTTCGAGATCGCTTGGATGTTGCAGAAGTAAAACATGACGAATCACATCCAGAATCTGGGCCTGCCATGCATGCTTACCGATCATTAAACGTGGGAAGTACGTCGCAAGGAAATGAACAAAGCTTTTCAGTGCGCATGCCCTGATGGGATAGCCCCGTCTAAAATTAGCACGTAGTGAAACGGGAGCTGACGTTTTAATTTTGCTCTCAGCGCAAAGTCAGCCACTTTTGTCTCGGCATCTGTCAGGAGAGTACGTTAGTGTAGGTAGTCGAAGTCGCTTCGACAGGCCACACCGGCTCTCAACCAAAGAGCGGGCAAGGGTCTAATTACGATGACGTGACGTCACCTCGCGTGAACAGCCCATCTGTCACAGCAAAGTCCACTTCATGGGAAAGTGTCAAGTGGGCTGGCAGCCAACTAAGGGCCTGTGGAACTCTTTAAAGTGATGACCAGGGTCCCCTCAGCTTTTCAGGACGCGATTGGTCCTGGAGCCTTAACGAGACAGGGTATCAACATGTGTCTACGTGTGTGTGTGTGTGTGTGTGTGTGTGTGTGTGTGTGTGTGTGTGTGTGTGTGTGTGTGTGTACACCTTAAGTGGAGGAATGATGTCGAATACCAGTGATTGGAGTTTAAATCCTCTCCTCATTTTCCCTGCTGTAGGGTACTGCCGACGCAGACACCGATGCTAGGAGCCCAGCCCCAGAATTTCTCTCTCTCTCTCTCTCTCTCTCTCTCTCTCTCTCTCTCTCTCTCTCTCTCTCTCTCTCTCTCTCTCTCTCTCTCTCTCTCTCTCTCCCCCTATATGAAACGTAACAACAAAAAAATGAATAAAAAAATAATAAGAAATGTGTGTAAGAAATGTGTGTAAGTTTAGTTCTAAGTCCAGTGTGCAATACAAGTAGCAAGGCTGACAGTGGAGTAGCCTCCTACTTAAAAATATAAATATTGACGGAGTTTTTGTTGTCAGTAGAAGGATCAAAGCTGGTCGCGGTCACAAATGACAATTTGCAAAAGAAGTTAGACCATAATTATTGTCTACATCACCATTGAGAGTACCTGGGGAAAATAATAATGACGAAAACTTGTTAGGCGCATAGTATGCCATGAACACCAGTACGCACTATACAATCAAACAGTTTGACCCCCCACCCCTCCCGCCCCCACAAAAAAAAAAAAAAAAAAAAAAAAAGAAGAAGAAGAAGAAAAGAAACAGTCAAGGTCAGTCCACGTTTACCTTCAACCCCATCAAACCATAGCAGTCTTCCATCAAACGTGTTACATCTACAGGGCATCCACAACACATGCTCAAAGCATAAGATTATTCAATACCTACGTAATCATGTTTGACACAGCTGACACCTATGGCCTTGTAATCTACCCAAAACACAGAATAAATTCATTTTAATCATTATCTGAAGCGTGGATAATAAAACACAACACAACACAGCGCGCGAGTGCATTCACGTACATCGACACACGTCGAGGGAAGAGGAAAGATGTATTACAATGCTGCTGGAAAAGAGTGACAAACCGTGCACGGAATGAATTTTTCGGTACGTTTATAACGCGGCGACAAAACATGCCGGTGTGACAAAACGTGCAGGCAGAACTTCGCAATATGACACGGGGTGACAAAACACAGGAAAAAGGCCCATCTTTAACATTCCTGGCCCCAGTTCGGCTCGGTGGTGCACGAGAGGCATACCGAAAATGTTCTCGCATTCGAGGCCGTAGTAAAAAAGGTAAACTTCTTTTTTTTCTTCTCCCCAATACATACCTTTATGTTTCGCAAACTGTAAAGTATGGTAGATTGTGAAAAGAGGATTGTTATAATTGGCTTTTGACACCCAGTCAGCCATGATGGTTATATTAGGGAAATTTGTTTCGTTGACTTATTTCAATTTTCCATCACGGACTACAAAAAGCAACATAAAAGTGAAAATTGTGGGCAATGATGTCTAAGATGGAAATCAGTTTTATAATATTGTAACATATCATGAACACGCAGAATCATAAACAATAACAAGGAACACAAACATGTAATATAAACAGTAAAAAGCAGTAACGGTACATGCTGTGATCAGCAAAATGTAGTTTGATCAGTGAAGTGTGATATAAACGGCGAAAAGTAACATGAACAATAGGCATAGCCGCTCTAAGACGTGAACTGCTTCATGTACAGCGATCCAGCATTTTCATTGTCTTATTATTTTGTCCCCTTTGGTGTCAGATGAATACAGACAAAGAAAGAATGTGGACGACAAAGAATGTGGACGACAATTTTTAACATCTTTCTCACACCGATCATAAATGTCCATATTTTGTATGGTGGCACATGCCATTTTACATCTGATCACTTAATTCTTCACATTGCATCTCTTTCTTGGCGGCCCCCCTCCTTCCTACCCAACTCTTGTTGCTGGTGGTGGTGGTGGTGATGTTAGAATTATTAAACGCCGAGGTACTGGAGGGAACCGAACTCAAAGAGGTAGGGGGAAGGGAAACTATACTAACGCAACACTGTCACCACCAGAATGATTCTGCATTAACAGCGGTGTAAGCCATCTTCCATTAATTGTGAGGGGCAAAGTCACAAGGCGACATTTTATTGACTAACACCGACAACCTCATCCTTTTCCCTTTCACCTTGCATTTATAACCTACACTGTTTATTTGAATCTTAACAGTTCGGTTCAATGTTGCTTTACAGCCACAGAAACCACAGGGCTTAATAGGGTCGGGGAGCCCAGGACGGCCACCTCGACTTTCACACAACTCCTGAGCTTTGAAGAGGTGTTACAAGTAAACATGGTGCTTAGCGTCCACAGAAACCACAAGGCTTATTAGGGACGGGGAAGGGATGTTAAAATAAACATCGTGCTTAGCATCCACAGAAACCACAAGGCTTATTAGGGACTGAAGGGTTTTAACAAAACATTCTCATTTTATATCTCTCGTTTCAGTATGCTGTATTGCTTCTGAGTATTCTAGTTCAGCAAAGTGCCACCACTTCGCAAGAGAAGAGACGGGCGAAAGCCCTGGCGGCTAGATTAAAAGCTACGCAAAACGGGATTAGGTGGATAGGGGTCAGTTATCAAAGCGGCAGGCCCTCACCCCTGCAAAACCTCTTGTCATCAAGGTAACAAGTGGATTCCAATAACGACACCTTTTCAGTATCCATCGGACACCTTTTTCCTATCTGTGAGGCGGAGCTTAAACGCTACCTTTCTCGTAACTCCTTTGTACCTACACAGAGGTGCACCTTTACTATGCCATGTGGGTGTGGCCAAAAATTAATAAGGTGTTGCGGAGGTGTCAAAAGAGAGCACCTCCTGTGCCACTAAAATAAGGAGCACCTAGTTCTGCTCTGGGTAGTCATCGTTCTGGATTTCATTCAGTGGTGGTGTGCCCGCTACCGCGACTACGCGGGGCCTCACTCTGACTGTCGCTATCGGGTGTCTAATATCTAGGTGTACTTAAACCCGACGCAGTTTTGGTAACGGTCATAGTTCAGGAGCTGTGTGAGAGTCGAGGTGGACGTTCTGGGCTGTCCGTCCTAACGAGCCTTCTGGTTTCCGTGGACGTAAAGAATCATTGAACCGTGCTTCGGCATTGGTCACAACTTGTCCCTAATATGTCAAATGACATCTGAGGACATTAAGCATCAACTCATCATCATCATCTGGTAACGGTAGTCGCTGGTCTCATCACCTGCACGGCTTGGTGGCGTCCGACTCTGTGCTTGTTCGCTGAAAGCGCTTTGAGTGGATGACGTTATCATTGCAGCTCTGAAATGTGACTTCCTCAGTTTGCGAGAGTGATACAGCTTGTATCGTCGACTCTGTGTTAAGCGTCAACTTACTTAGCCGTCGGACGGCCCTGATCTTCACTTATGTACACCACAAAGTTTCCGCTCGCTTGCGAAAATTAAAAAAAAAAAAAAAAAAAAAAAAAAAAAAAAAATCGGACGTGCCAGTACCCTGAGGCTGCAAGCGGAATTCACAGGCGCAGGCGGTTTGTATACTTCCTTAAGGGGGCCCCTGAACACTGATTTTAAGTCGTAAATATCACTTACACTGTACTATATAAATAAAGTTTAACATACACGCTATTCGTTTGATAGATTGACATTTTTCCTGAGGTACGTAAAAGTATTGATTTGAATGAAAACAAACACGACGCTTCGAGCCACAAAGAAGTGGGAACCAAAACACCACTATGTGCTCTGCTCAAAGCATTTCGAAAAAAAAAAAAAATGCTTCACAGATTGCACCCTGCTGAGCATTCAGTTTCGGCTCAAATACATGTCCACAGTTCGAATCTCCAAGGATGAAGCTCCGACGCCATTGCCAGTAGTCGGGCCTTTGTTGATTTCCCCCTTGTCATTCCATCTTTCTCGAGCCTTGTTAGGTGCGTGGCGTTTCGGTCTTTTTCGTTGTGTTTACTCTAGCTTTCACAACAGGCTATAAGCTAGACCTCATCGGGGAGCCTGCCTTTTATTGGGTGTTTTATTTTATTTTCCCAGTTTATCCGTAATTGTTTCATTATACATAAAGACGAAAAAGTGTTGTTCGTTCTAGTTCAATACACAAGCGATTTCGTAGCCTGCCTGGGTTCGGGTTTGGGGTTTGTTATATCTTTATGTGTGCGAACATATGAAACCGAAACAGCCATGTGGGGAGACATGTTTTATTCAGCAGCCATCACCCTTGTTCCTCCAGTAACATTAGTATTACATGGGTTACTTCCCTTGCATCCTATACATAACATACATCTTCTTCTTTCATTTAAGGGCCCACAATCAATATGTCGATTATTCTGGCGCCTATATCTGGGGGTGTTCGCTGTGGTTACAGTAATACTGGTTGCAGTAGTACATGTGTTGCTTCACAATATATATATGACAGGGTTGGGCTAGTGACCAGTTCCTGCAATTGACTGTTTTTTTTTTTTTTTTTCACTTTGCTTGCCCTTTTGTTTCTCGGGTTATAGCGTTCATTTACGATGTACGAGTGAGGGGGGTAGTTTCGTGAGCGTCTGCTGCCCCGCAGTGTTGTTGTCACTGCTAAGTGGGTTGTATCGTGTACACGGATTACGTGTATCCAGCCTTTGTCACGTTGCTCGCTGACAGTTCCTGCCTCCTCTTTCTTTTTAGAAAGTGTTTGTTTGTTGTTGTTGTTGTTGTCGTTGTTTTATTTTCTCTCTCTTCTCTTCCACCACACGTCTTTCGTTTTTATCTTTGGCTTATTGGTCAGTTAGTACCCGCTGTTTGCTTGCCTGATTAGGGCAGCCATTTTGAATTTCTCTTTTCGTTTGCATTTGTTTACATCCAGATGCTATGTCATCGGTAGTCCTGATTAGCGATTTGCTTTATCAGTCTGCAGCCATTGTGTTCCTAGATGGAGGCCGGATTAGTGAGGGGTTAGTTATAGTTAGTTTGGCTTTCCATCTGTTTATCGTTGGCACAGTTATTTTTGCTTCTGTGCTCTTAATCTTATGTCAAGTTAAGTCAAATCATGTCCAGAACTTCTTTATTCCTTCAAAGGAAAATGTGGTGCCACACATAAAGCCACAAAGACAGTGTACATGTATATGTAAAAGATTAACACTTAAGAAGTGCGCAACAACACGTAGTATCGCACACATCACAAAATACAATCAACACAAGCATAACCACCATTATTCTCATGACACTTCTTCGTCACTTGAACTCTCCCAGTCGATGCCAAAACTAATATCCGCAACTGGCTCGTTCTGGGATGGCCGTATTCCAGTTGCCATTTCCAACTTTTCCCGTAAATTTATCCGGAGATTTGTGCACTGAAACTGTAGAAGCAACAATGCCAATGACAGTCGGGTCTTATCGTGACGTCACGATTAGCCTTTGACTTTACGGCTCCAAGTAAACTCTCGGCCAAAACACGCCCGATCACGCGGCTACAGCGGTTATTTCCTTTGCCTATTCTGCCGTGACATATTGGTCTTGTTCTGCGATAAATAAGCAATTAAGACACTTGAAAAAATTGAAATTATTACTGAGGCACGGGATATATACCTGTATTTACTGTGTGAAAATATTTAGTCGGTGGAGTATACCAAAGAGGAGATCTGAAGCTAAAATAGGTCAAAATCAGTGTTCAGGGGTCCTTTAATGGTCGTACCTACAAAACTGTGAGGCAATGCTTGTCAGTTCGAGAGTGCACGTGCTCTTGTTCGAGTGTGTGTGTGTGTGTGTGTGTGTGTGTGTGTGTGTGTGTGTGTGTGTGTGTGTGTGTGTGTGTGTGTGTGTTGGGGGGTGGGGGTGACTGGGAGGAGGAGTATGTGTGTGTGTGTGTGTGTGTGTGTGTGTGTGTGTGTGTGTGTGTGTGTGTGTGGATGGTGTATGTGTAGGGGTGGAGCATGCGTGGGGGGCTGCACGGGCAGGTGCATGTGATGGGGCGGGGTCTGTGGGGCGGGGGTGGGGGGTGCATGTGTGTGTGTGTGTGGGGGGGGGGTGCATGTGTGTGTGGGTGGGTGGGGGGGTGCATGTGTGTTGGGAGAGTGCATGTGGCGGAAGGGATGATGCCTGTCTGGAGGATGCCGGGGGGGGGGGGGGGTGCATGTGTGTGTGTGTGTGTGGGGGGGGGGTGCATGTGTGTGGGGAGTGTAGATGTGGCGGGAGGGATGATGCATGTGTGGGGGGAGGTGCTTTATATGTAGGGGGTGCATTTGTGGGGGGGTAAGTTCATGTGTGTGTGTGTGTGTGTGTGTGTGTGTGGGGGGGGGGGGGGGGGGGTTATGCATGAGTGGAATGGCGGGGAGGGGGGGGGGAGCGTTGCATGTGCGGGGAGATGATGCATGTGTGTGTGTGGGTGGTGGTGGAGGGGAGGTGCATGTTAGAGACGGGTGGGTGCATGTCTGCGTGCTTACGTGCGTGTTTGCCTGTGCGTGCGTGCGCTCGTGTGTGTGTGTGTGTGTGTGTGTGTGTGTGTGTGTGTGTGTGTGTGTGTGTGTGTGTGTGTGCGTGTGTGTGTGTGTGTGTGTGTGTGTGTGTGTGTGTGTGTGTGTGTGTGTGTGTGTGTGTGTGTGTGTGTGTGTGTGTTTCAGGCTGAAACTGTATCGGGAACAAACAATGGTCAGTCAACTTCAGTACATCGGCATCCTACTTCATTGTGAGTTGATGATCATTTCTTCTTCATTTTCTCCTCCTCCTCTTCCTCTTCCTCCTCCATACCAGGAACTCTATAATCAGATGGTTGGGAAAATCCACAAGAAGTAGTTCGCAAAATCATTGCATTAATTTCACACAAAGCTTAAAAAAAAAAAAAAAAAAAATCCTACTGTACTGTAGTCCATATCACTCTTATCGGCTTTCACCTCTGCAGTGGGTACATCCATATCAGTCTTACCGGCTTTCACCTCTGCAGTGGGTACATCCATATCAGTCTTACCGGCTTTCACCTCTGCAGTGGGTACATCCATATCAGTCTTACCGGCTTTCACCTCTGCAGTGGGTACATCCATATCAGTCTTACCGGCTTTCACCTCTGCAGTGGGTACATCCATATCAGTCTTACCGGCTTTCACCTCTGCAGTGGGTACATCCATATCAGTCTTACCGGCTTTCACCTCTGCAGTGGGTACATCCATATCAGTCTTACCGGCTTTCACCTCTGCAGTGGGTACATCCATATCAGTCTTACCGGCTTTCACCTCTGCAGTGGGTACATCCATATCAGTCTTACCGGCTTTCATTACTGCAGTGCTTACGTCCCCATCACTCTTACCGGCTTTCAGGGTTGGCTGCACTCCACTACTGCAGTGGGTCTGACCGGAACGGAGACAGCCAGACGTCGTGCACGGCACGGACTGTGGTGGAAGGACAGCCATCTTCCATCTCCTGCTATTTTCCACACGACGTTGCCGCCCACAGACACATGGTCAACGTTTTGAGATACGACTTCGAAGGCCGATATTATATTCCGGGTACGTAGCTAGCGGACCGTAGAGATGACTGACCGGCTAAATGCTGGTTGACTGGTTGACTGAGTAATTATTCGATTACGCATCCTGTACATTGCCAAAGATTGAAGTTACCTTCCTGTGAATTGCAGTTTGTACAATAGGCTTGTCTCCCTTTATTTGGAGTTTCATTGGTGTGTCAGCCGAGAGTACAAACTCCAAGCACTGGTTTACGACATCCTTCCTTCGACCACTGCCTTATTTAGTTACGTCATAGGTTCCCGAAAACTCAGTGTCAGCTAACGAGCAGTTTTTCGTTGGTGCTGAAACAGTAGTAAGTTTCTTACAAATAACTCAAATAAAACAAGGCATGTCATTTACAGCCGCCAACAAAGTTTACACCAGCTTAAATAAAACACAATCGTTTGAATCGAGAGGGAACTTCTTCTTTTTTACCCGGGGTGGATGCGTCTCATTTTTACGTGCGTGCTTGGGCGCTAGGTTGCTTCTACAGTCATATTAGTACCCGAACCTTTCGCAGGGCGCTGACCGCGTCGGTGGACAGCTGCGCGGAGATAAAGAGTGCCCCTTCAGTAGCGTAACTAAATCTGGCAGAGTTTGGAGGAATGTGCCGGAAAGCGATGCTCGGAGTATGCCGAGAGTATTCTCCCATGTTAAGCTCGTTCTTAACTGGACGAATGTTTGTTCGCCGAACATACTTCGGACACTTCGACGAACTATGATTCGTTTCTTAATTGAACTTTTAGTTCGCCGAATATGGTTCGGACAGTCCAAACTTTACTTAATTCTCAACTGACCCGAATATAGCTTCGACGAATACTTTCAACTAGGTTCGCGAAGAAAAGTTGGCTCAATTAAGAACCAGCTAGCTTCGCCGAATACTTCCAACTAGGTTCGCGAAGAAACAGTCGCCCAGTTAAGAAAGGGCTTTAAGGGAGACTACCACCTAGACGGTGGTGGTTGTCTTTCGTTAGTATTGGGCTTGTCATCCTCTCACCATTATGTGCCGGTGGTCACTGATGAACTACTCAGGTAGAGAAACACGTGTCTGACCAAGGCAATCAACACAATAAATGAATAATGGTCCCCACCAGAACCACATTTTTGATAACCACTCTGCTCCTGCTTAGCATGGTGGGCGAAAATTCAGCTGAAGGGTGAGCATTCAGCTCCAACAGGCAAGTATGAAGGGAGTAAGACTCTCTTTCTTTCTTTTGTTTTCTTTTTTCTTTTTTTCTTTTTTGCGTTAGATTTACTTTGTTTAAGGCCTTCCAGATCGAAATATAACGCCTCAACAGTTAATTACTTACTTTTGTTGTTTGTTTGTGTGAGCAAGTGCTCTTTGTATACGTTTTAACGGCAATCCCGCCCCGGTTATCAGATTCATGCAATTTCATTACTGTGCTGTTAGTAACCCGGGAACCGGAGCAGACGACGCTTTTGGTTTGAAGCGCGTAACGCCACATGGCCTTCACACAGCCGACCGGCAATAGCCACCGATGCGCGCCATTTTCAAATCTGTTTTCTACTCTTTGTTTACCTAGTCCTTTTCATGCACTAAGCCATGCGTGCCATTTTGAAATCTGTTTTCTCGCTTAATATTTTGACCGCTTGTTCAGTTGTTTACCTACTCTTTGTTTACCTAATCCTTTTTATGCACTATGCGTAATTTAATCTGGCATCTTAGCATGTTTATCCAACGTTTATTTAGACGCAGGATCGAGCTTAATCAGTAGCCGATGCCTCTCTAAGTCCATTCTTTTTATAGCCGTCGTCTGCACGGCGCGTTCTTTTCAGTACTAGTGAATAGTAGCGAATCGTTGTTTTGAATCGATTAAAGTAATTCTGTGTCGATTAATGCATTGTCGCATAGCATTTTGCTTAGCTGACTTCATGTTTAGTGTTTATTTTGGGTTGAAATTAACTTATTAAGTATTGTGTACTGTAGAAGCTAAGTTGTATTCATAGACTACTTGATATCACTTTATCAGCGATGCTGTGACTAGATAACCTGTCTACGAGGGTGAAACAGCCTCTGTGACGTGTCACTTTAACAGCAATCTACGGGAAACCAAAAACAACTTCTTCGTCTATCGGACCTTCAGGACGGATGGAAAGCGTCGTGACGGTAACACACTGCACACCAACTTTTTCTCAGCCTGTAAAACGATACTCAAGATTTCTACTATGCCTGTGTATTCTTAATCAATCAGTGTATTTACTGGGGATGACACATGATGGTGTGTGTAAGTGTTTTCACACGCAGATACGTGCGTGCGCACCTCTCTATGTACATGTATATCAAATGAATACAATCATCTCTAGAGCTCTTTTTCAATTTTTATAAAATTATATCAAATGTGAGTGTTGTTTTTCATTGTAAAGCGACTCATGCCGTTGGGTAGGCGCTGCAGAAGTGTCCCAATAAACATGCCGGATCCGATTGGCATCCGGTCCGGATTATGTGGGAAACATTGGCCAGAAGCGGGCCGATTCTTGCACACCGGCTTGCTTCCGGACCGGATCCGTTTGGCCAAAACCTGACACAATCGGCCAGAACCAAATCGGATCTGGGTTGGTTTTGCACAAGATTATCCGGGTCGTCTGTGGATGAACGGAACCGAGTCAAAAAGTCGGAAACTGGTAGCAAGGCGGATGCATCATGCTAGAAACCAGTCCAGATGATTCCTACACACTAGCTTGGTTCTAGACCAGATGCGTTTGGGCACAATGTGATCCATGCCTTCTTTGGAAAAACGGAGCTGAAACGGATGCGGGAAGTCGGATCCGGCATATACGATCCGGCTCGATTCTGGCCGCACGCTGGCCGTAATGGCCATAACTGGCCGTAACCAGGACGCTTCCGGATCGGATCCGGCATGTTTACTGGGGCAGTAGTATTTTGTTGTTATTGTTGTCTTTTAGGGAGTCACGGTAGCTCATTGGTACCATCATAGACTGGTTCACATTACAACTCCTGGCCCGATTCTCTTTAGGCAAACAGGTAAACCATGCTCATTATGAGGTAAGGAAAGGGTGGTAAACAGGTGTTGCCTAACCGGTGTGACAGAGGTGGGGAGAAGGTGTGTGTGTGTGGGGGGGTAACATTATGCACTGCAGTCTCCAACAATCTGAACTACATAAACCAAACGTTTCCACAGTATTGTGAATATCAGAGGCATCGCCCCTGTTTGTCGGTGTTTGATTTACGTGTGCATTGTTTTAACAGAAGACGTTCTCACCTGCAACTGGGAACAGACCGACAACGGCAGAATTTACTGCATTCAACGCCCCGGCTTCCATTGCAACACCGATGACATCTCAAGCGAGGTCACGATTAACATCCCTCGAGCAAATCACAGTCACGCTGGTAGATACGTCTGTGACACGGTGCCCGGTGAACATCGATTCGTCACGGTGGACCATTGCGAAGTCGACGTCAGAGGTTTGTTTGTTTGCTGTGATTCAGTGAACAGCTTGTAGGTCATCTCAGGACGAGAAGAAACAATCAGACAGGTTGTTTCTTCTCGTCCTCAGATGACCCACAGCGGAAGGGGGACGTTAAAATCCACTAACTAATCACTACTTTAAATAAGGATTTATTCCAATACAAAATAAAGATACAATACAAACTTCATGAGCACACCAGCAAGCCTTGTGGCTGTTACGCGTTGCGCTCATTTACATACATGCTGAAAACGAAAGGAAAAGACATTAACGGCGGACGAGAAATAAATTCTAGTTTTAAAAAACCAACAACAAACAAAACAAAACAACAAACAAATCACCAAGAACAAACAAACAAAGAGTAAATACACAAACAAAAATCACTAGGACACAGGCAAAACCAACTTTAACAAAAGCCAGCTGACTTGTTTCTGTTTTACTTGACATCAATACATTGTTGTTAGGATGCTTGGTTACTGCTTCTGTCTGTTTACTTGACATCAATCTATTGTTCTTAGGATGCTTGGTTACTACTTCTGTCTGTTTTACATGACATCAGTACATTGTTCTTGGGATGCCTGGTTACTGCTTCTGTCTGTTTTACTTGACATCAGTACATTGTTAGGATTCTTGGTAGCTGATTCTATCTATTTTACTTGACATCAATACATTGTTGTTGATGTTAGCATGCTTGGTTGCTGCTGCTGTCTGTCTTACCTGCTGCTCAGTTCTGTCTGTTTTACTTAACAAAGCATTGTTGTTAGGATCTACGGTTAGGATGCTTGGTTCTTTGACTGGTTGCCTGGCTGTTGTTTCTGTAGCCTGCTGCAGTTTTCTACGAGTTTCTTTGTTTCCTGATTTTCCATTGCTGCGCTTTTGCAATGGACCGGAAATGGACCGGGTCTGTGGGTTTCTCTAACTAAAGTATCCATGTTTGATTGGTTTTCAATTCAGTGAGGACAACGACTCACGTTTTCACTGCGACTTCAACTGCCCGTCCGCTGACGGATCGTCAGCCAAACAGTGAGAGGCTGAATGCCCCCAGCAGAAGGGTCGACTTAATGGAAACGAAGACGAGACCTCAGCCGGATAAAACAGACCTTCATCCTGCGTCTGACGGTGAGCAGCATCAGGACTTGAACTTGTAGGTCGAACATGCGTTTAGTGTGTGTGTGTGTGTGTGTGTGTGTGTGTGTGTGTGTGTGTGTGTGTGTGTGTGTGTGTGTGTGTGTGTGTGTGTGTGTGTGTGTGTGCCGAACCGGTTATATCTCCTTGATTCAGTTTTTTTTTGTTTTTGTTTTTTTGCGCTTGTACATTTTGTAATTGTAAACGTTGATAATTGTAAGGCGCTATGAGCTCCGTTGAGAACGGGCGATTTAAAAAAGTAAGTTGTTGTTATTGTTATTAGTTTGTCGGCGGGCAACACAAAAACAAAACTGCAGACATCACATCACAACACCGATAAGAAAAAGAAAAAGAAAACGAGGAATACATGTGTTTTGTTACACTAAACGTCATCAACCATCTTCCTGCGAATCCCATGCACCCTTTTTCAGCTGTATGAATACAAAGTGGATTCCCTGCCAATCTGACCACAGGGCTTTTACTTTCTGGCTCTTTACCGGTTCTAATGATCCAGTTGTAGCCACCCTTTTTCAGCTGTTTGAATACAAAGTGGATTCCCTGCCAATCTGACCACAGGGCGTTTACTTTCTGGCTCTTTACCGGTTCTAATGATTCAGTTGTAGCCACCCTTTTTCAGCTGTATGAATACAAAGTGGATTCCCTGCCAATCTGACCACAGGGCGTTTACTTTCTGGCTCTTTACCGGTTCTAATGATCCAGTTGTAGCCACCCTTTTTCAGCTGTATGAATACAAAGTGGATTCCCTGCCAATCTGACCATAGGACTTTTACTTTCTGGCTCTTTACCGGTTCTAATGATCCAGTTGTAGCCACCCTTTTTCAGCTGTATGAATACAAAGTGGATCATCTGCCACTCTGACCAGGGTAGTTGTTTTTGTTTTTATTTTAGTTATTGTTGTTGTTGTTGTTGTTGTTGTTGTTGTTGTTGTTGTTGTTGTTGTTCTTCTTCTTCTTCTTCTTCTTCTTCTTCTTCTTCTTCTTCTTCTTCTTCTTCTTCTTCTTCTTCTTCTTCTTCTTCTTTCTTGGGTGATGTTCCTTTATTGTTGTTGTCTTGTTTTGTTTGGTATCTGTTTTTACTGCCTTGCTCAGTACCAGCATGATGTATTTGTAGAAAAACAGAGATGGATCGCCTGCCACTCTGACCCTTTCTTTCTACTTTTTATGTTTGTTTTGGTTGGGTTTGGTAGGTTGTTCTTGTTGTTGGGTCTCTTGTTGTTGTTGTTTGAGGGGGTCTTCATTTTAGTTTTATTACTTTTTTTCTCTTTACCAGTGTGGTTGATCCAGGTGTAGACACCGTTTCCATTGTATGAATACAGAGGAAGTCACTGACCTCACTGACATCCAATGCAGACAGGCTACGCCTCTCCAGTTAATAAAGAGTAGTGAATCATGCCGTGAGATACTTTATATACAACATATTTTGCTCGCTTTTTTCCGACTTGATTGAAGCAAGGGAGCGACATTTTACAGTTCGGTCACTGAGGATGTTATTCGAGGACCTATCTTTGGATTGCAGCTTTGATTATCTGAAGGAGATAAAAAAAAAAAAAAAAAAGGAAAGTTACAATCTTTTCTTACATTCTTGGATTAAAAGAATAAAAATAAATGAAAAATAAATAAAATAACTGCTGACTGTTTGTCTTCTCCCTGACATCACTTCCGCGGTTGACTGGTTTTAGGTATCGGATAACATTCCCCTTCACCGGCATGATCCAGCTGTAACCACCCAAGGCTTTCCCATTGTATGGGGCAATATGATGATGATAATAAACCATTTGCAATGCGAGAACCTCTAACATAAATACAGAGATCGGTGCGCTGTACAGAAATCAGATTAAAAAATGAACCCTGAAATTTAAGACAGCACAAGCGAAAAGTGACAGTGGTATTGACTACAAGGAATTCAAACCACATAGCCAAACAGCCAGACCTGCATTAAACACACACAGGCACGTACGCACGCACGCACGCACACACGCAGAGAATCACCTAGCACTTCAGTAAGAATCATTCTTCTCTGCCACCGTGATTCAGTTCTGATCTCTTCACATTTTACAGAAACAGCTGGTGAAGAACCTACCACCGTTTAAACGTTCGCCTTCCTTTCTTCCTCGTCACCAACATAGTGCAGTTGTGGCTAACTTTTCCTATTGTATGATCCACGTAGAATGATGGAATCGCCACCTTTTCGCATTGTATATGTTCCACTTGGAATGACCACCTTTTTCCATTGTGTATGATCCACTAGGAATGATGGCATGACCACCTTTTCCCCATTGTATATGATCCACGTGAGGTGATTATCTTTTCCTATTGTTGTTGCACTTGGAATGACCCACATTTTCCCATTGTATATGTTCCACTTGGAATGACCCACCTTTTCCCATTGTATATGTTCCACTTGGAATGACCACCTTTTTCCATTGTATCCACATGGAATGATGGAATGACCACCTTTTTCCATTGTATATATGAATGATTGAATGACCACCTTTTCCCATTGTATACGATCCACGTGGAATGACCACCTTTTCCCATTGTATATGATCCACGTGGAATGATGGAATGACCACCTTTTCCATTGTATATATGATCCACTTGGAATGATCACCTTTTCCCATTGTATATGATCCACTTGGAATGACCACCTTTTCCCACTGTATATGATCCACGTGGAATGATGGAATCACCACCTTTTTCCCCATTGTATAGATGATCCACGTGAAGTGATTATCTTTTCCTATTGTATATGATCCACGTGGAATGACTACCTTTTCCCATTCTATATGATCCACCTGGAACCTGTACGAGATCAAGTTGCTGGTTGTTGACTACTTTGTGGTTTTCCTGTCTTCTCCAGGAACCTACAGTGACGCTGTCCCTGCTTGTCCTGAGTCCTTCTTTGTCATCTCTTTCGTCGTCGGGACGGTCCTCTGTATCTTACAGCAGTGACGAAGTCAAATCACTGAAAGATTTACAATCATTACGTGAAATGGCTCTTTCAATAGGTTGTTATAAATAGCATTGATTTGAATCTTGTGTGTGTGTGTGTGTGGATCGTGTTACTTATAGTGTCGAAACTTTCATGCCATTATGTGTAACGTCCTAAAGTCGTGACCTCAGATAGTAGGTTAATGCGTTTGTCTCGTCGCAAACTATTTTCAGCTGGTCACTGAACAGGACTTTAGGAGTAATTGAACTTAGTATAACTGTAACTCCTCTGTTGTGAGTTAGTCAATTAAACTGTGTCATCATGCCGGTGCCAAGAATACAAGCAACGCGGTGGACATTCTTGGACATCCGTTATGTTCAGATCATGAAGAATACTTTCAGACTGCTTTTGGAAATAATAATATACCGTTTACACTGCACCAGTCAATGCGGGAAACACACCCCAGCCAATCAGCGAGCACGTATTAAAGAGGCTGGGGCTGAACAACAAAAATCCACGTGTTTAGCAGACTTTAGGGTGGAGCTCATACGGTTAAAGTAGACTGGTCTAACACGGCAGCAATTTCTTTCTTTCTTCTTCAAAACTAGATAAAAATCGGCTTGCTATCCTACATGTGATGCACTTGTTATGCATTTCAGACGGGTCATTATTTGATCAAATAAATTGTTTGATAATAATTATATATAATCAATAAAAATAAAAATAAATTAATATTAAAAAGGTGGTTCTCACCAACATTTCATTTCAACATCAGTCGAAGTTTTTGTATGCTTCCGCTGCTGACGAATGAAGCTGTTAATACCTTTAGCCATTTTATCAAACTTTATACAATTCAAAGAGTGATCAGCTGCTCAGTTCGCCTAATCTTCAAAGCTCCCAAATCTGTCCACATAACCCCTTTGCTTTACGATCTCCACTGGCTACCAATCAGCAGCCGGATTCAATACAAAATAGCTCTCATCTACTTCCATATTGTCTCTGGTACAGCTCCTCCATACCTCTCTGAATTGCTTCATCACTACTCTCCTTCTCGCTCTCTTCGTTCAGCCGCGGATACTCGCATCGTCAAAACGATCCTTTCAGGACATCGGACTCTTCCTGTCTCTGTAAGACATTCCACTTCACTCTCTTCTTCTTCTTTATTTCATGTCCTTTCACAGTTTACCTTTTTTCTCTGCTGTGTATTAGATGTACTTGTTGTTATACATTAAATACAACTGGCAATGCTCCATGGGATTCGTTGAAACATTTTTTAACTGATGTGAGCAAGTGCTCTTTGTACGTTTTACAATAATCCCGCCCCGCTTAACGGATCAATGCAATTTCATTACTGTACTTTAGTAACCCGGGAACCGGAGCAGACGACGCTTTTGTTTTGAAGCGCGGCGTGTGGCGTAACGCCACATGGCCTTCACACAGCCGACCGGCGATAGCCGCCAGTGCGCGCCCTTTTCAAATCTGTTTTTCTCCCTTAACATTTTGACCGCTTGTTTGTTTACCTACTCTTTGTCTATCTAGTCCTTTTTATGCACTAAGCTATGTATAATATAATTTGGCATCTTAGAATGTTTATTTAACGTTTATTCAGACACCGGATCGAGCTTAATTAGTAGCCGATGCCTCTCTAGGTCCATTCTTTTATAGCCGTCGTCTGCATGGCGCGCTTTGTTTAGTACTAGTAAATGGTAGTGAAATGTTGTTTTGATTCGATTAAAGTAATTCCGTGTCGATCAATGCGTTGTCGTATAGTATTTTACTTAGCTGACTTCATGTTTAGTGTTTATTTTGGGTTGAAATTAACTTATTAAGTATTGTGTACTGTAGAAGCTAAGTTGTATTCATAGACTACTTAATCTCACTATCAGCGCTGCTGCGACTAAGGTTACGCGCCCCAGGCGAAAGTTCGCACCCATTGTTTTAATGCTAGTCTTTGAGTTTGTCTTGCTTCTCTTACAGAGCGTTGTATTGTAATTGTTATGTACCATTTTAACCGTGGGAGCGTGCTCTTTATTCCGATGTAAGTTTTAGTGACGTTTATATTTTGTACATTGTGTTAGTTGTGATTTAGTTGTACGAATCTGTATATAGACAGGCGCAAGCCAAGCTTCCCACTCTTGTTGTAAATAACTTAAATAAGTCATGTGTGTACATTTTGTTTATACAGTTTAAAAGACTGTAACTGTAGCTTTTATTTGATGATTTTGATGTTTTAATTAGTTTAGTTATTGTAGAGGAAAGTGTATTTGTGCGGGCCAGGGAAACACAATTGTCAGCAATTCTTTCTTCTTCAAAGCTAGTTAAAAATCGGCTTGCTATCCTACATGGGATGCACTTGTTATGCATTTCAGACGGGTCTGCCCACATAACTCCTTTGCTTTACGATCTCCACTGGCTACCAATCAGCAGCCGGTTTCAATACAAAATAGTTCTCATCTACCTCCATATTGTCTCTGGTACAGCTCCTCCATACCTCTCTGAATTGCTTCATCACTACTCTCCTTCTCGCTCTCTTCGTTCAGCCGCGGATACTCGCATCGTCAAAACGATCCTTTCAGGACATCGGACTCTTCCTGTCTCTGTAAGGCATTCCACTTCACTCTCTTCTTCTTCTTTATTTCATGTCCTTTCACAGTTTACCTTTTTTCTCTGCTGTGTATTAGTTACTGATGTACTTGTTGTTATACATTAAATACAACTGGCAATGCTCCATGGGATTCGCTGAAACATTTTTAAACTGATAACACTCGTGTCGTTTTTTATTATTATTTATTAGCCTTTGCGTCTATTTGACGACGGTGCGTGCGTGTGTGGGTGCGTGTGTGTGCGTGCGTGTGTGGGTGCGTGCGTGCGTGCGTGCGTGCGTGTGCGTGTGCGTGTGTGTGTGTGTGTGTGTGTGTGTGTGTGTGTGTGTGTGTGTGTGTGTGTGTGAGAGAGAGAGAGTAAAAACTGAAGGAAAATAAATTGAAGGTATAAAGTTATTAAGAAGTAATGCCCCATCTCTACTCCCGTTATACAAGGAACCCACAATGAAACAGAATAAACAAGATAACACTGACACACACACGCCCGCCCGCCCCCTCCACCCCCCTGCCCCCTCCCCCCTGCGCCCCACCCCCTGCGCCCCCCCACCCCCACACGCACACAGAGACCCTATGGACGGCAATCTTATGGTATACACATTCATATATAATTATATACAATCTTGTACAACATCAGTAATTATATGCACACACCCATGCATCAAACATAGTCTTAGCACCAATTACCGTAACACCAGAGTCTACCTTTTATAAAGATTACCATTATATTTGTAATATGTCTCCATATAAAGAATTTAAAAATTCAGCTTTATCTCTTCGGCAGTCGAGTCAGGTTATTTTTAAACTGTCTGCTTATAATTGAACTATTATATGAAAAAGGTGTGGGTTACTACTTGACTGTCAGACTTTCTAATCAAATCAAGGCAGCCATTCCAAATCAGTCAAAGACTGGTGTGCCTTTGGCTGGACAATTGGCTTTGTGAAAAAACGTATCATACTATAGGCGGTGTGGTCCCTTAACTGCAGCTTATATTGATAAAAGCTAATAATTGTAAAATGTCGCTGGTAAAAGCGACGTCTTTTCAAGCATGCCATCCGCCATGGCAAAAAGAATAAAGATTACACTCAAATTAATTGCCAGGAGTGATAACAATTATCTACTAATAACTGACACTGCTAAATCAGTTCAGAATGTCCGGGTTACTTGACAAGGACCAAAACCGGTGTGAGAGGCTGTCATCCTCAAGACTACAGAATGACTGAATACTGAAGAATTACATATAATGGTCCTGCACTAAGAATATATTTGTGTTTCTTAATACAGGCCTAATGTGGTGTAGCTGGGTATATATTTCTTATAAAGAATGGAAGACAATAAATTATTTTAAAAAGAAAGAAAGAATGACTTGAAAATAATGTAGGACTCAGTAAAATCAGTCATTTCTGAAACTAAACTGCTGATATGGGACTCAAATTAATTATTCGTATTATCGCAAGGCATTAAACAAACAAACAAAAACAACAAAAGTTAGATCACAGCCACGTATGAAGGTGCCGACTGAAGTGCATGCATATATCACTCAGCCTTCGGGTTTAACTAAGTTTATTCATGTTGAAGTAACCCTGTACAAACGAAATGAGTGCATGAGCATCAAACAAGCTACACACGCTCATCACAAATGCTGATTAGACACAACTGACAGTAAATCTACTTAGAAACAGCGGGCATTTTATACTGCATTCAGTCTTTGCTGATGAAGTTTTATTCTGCCTTATGCAGAGAGCCAGTTAAAAATGCAACGTTAAGGAGAGTTTTCTTCTTTGCAATATGTGCCGCTGCCCAGTGAGCAGGAGTGCTGTAACGTAAACAGTCCGGCGGCTGGCTTTCTTCAGGCGTAAGAGCCGGCGCCGGCCTGCCGGGGGGATAGCAGGGTAGGAGGGCTCCTGATACTGTATTTGTTGAAGTATCACTCATCTTTATCAAACCACTGAGCTACCATGGATTCAGCTTGGATTTTCTAGTAGCGGGGTCTAACAGAGAGAAAGAAGGGAAAGGGCCTGGAGATATCACGGCATGTGTCAGTACAACTTGGTTGGTCTACAACATCAGACTAGTCCGTGATGCGTGCGTCACTGATTCCACTAAAAGAACATTTCAAATGCGGGTCGATAAATGAAGCGAAAGCAAACACAGGTACAGCCCGCACGTAAACTCCAACATTGTATGCTTGGAATCTTCATCAGGGATTATTTTCATAATAATGTTATAGTTTGTGACAAAACAATAGCGAACGTCGACAGCGTGTTGGGGAAATTGACTGAAGGGGCAATACTCCTCGAGAAAGAATAGATCAAAAGCTTCAGAGGAGTTACTGCCCTTATACTACCCTCACAATGAAACAAAAACTGCAGCCGATCAGAAGCGCATCAAATTTTAGCAGGTTGCTTTCCTTGCCTGGCAATAGTGGCTAAAGGGAGATAAGCGTGTTCATCTTTCGGGAACACAGATGACACAGTTACTGTCCTTGCCCCTCAAAGCGATCCGACGTACTAGACTGCCCATTCCTAACAGTTTTCTCTCACGAGTTTTCACCAGAGCTCAGGAGCTGTGTGAAAGTCGAGGTGGCCGTCCTGGGCTCCCCGTCCCTAATAGTCCTTATGGTCTCTGTGGACGTAAAACAACACCGAACTGAACTGGGAACGAGTTTCATCATAATTATGGACAGTATCACTGGGCTTTGACCTGGAATAAACTGAGACGAAGTCTTGATTCTCAGCGTGTTAGACTTATTCAAAAGTGATGTGCATTTGGTGGCAACAGTGCCACATTATCTGCCTTTATAGTTCTGAACTTACGGCTTTATCTTGCTGACTGCGATTTCACTTAACCTTTTGACGTCAGCTCAGTTCCTAGACACGTCTAATCCAGTGCCATGCCTAATTTTCACGATAGTGTGTAACTGTCTCGCCTTCTTTGCCTTCAGCGAAGACATACATTAGCTTGCGATAAAAGATTCCATTCGTTATCTCTGACAATCGTTGAAAACGGAGGATAGTGTACACGAAATATCTAAGAATGGTGATAAGCGCGTTTTCCTCGAACAAGTACCAAAATGTATTCGCCGGTTTTGTAGAGCCCGGGAATAACCTGAAAACTTGACAGGAGGTCTGAAGAACTGACATGAAGTCTGAAAAATTGACGTGAAGTCTGAAGAATTGATGGGGAGTTTGGATAATTGACGGGACATCTGAAGAACTGACGTCAAGTCAGAACAATTGGCCAGAGCTCAGGAGCTGTGTAAAAGTCGAGGTGGGCGTCCTGGGTTCCCTGTCGCCAATAGTCCTTACGGTCTGCGTGGACGTAAAGCAACATTGAACTCGGGCTAGAAGGATTGACAGGTAGCTGACGGAAAGCCTGAAGAATTGTCAGGGAGTGTGAAGAAAAAATCAAAATTGACTGGAAGCCTTACGGAGCGACGAGAGGCATGGAGAAATGACGGAAGACCTGAAGAACTGAGGGGTACCTAAAGAATTTACGGGGAGGCTAAGAGTTGACGGGCTGCGTGAAGAAGTGACGAGAACCCTGAACTGTGTCCAAGCACCATGTCGCCAAGAGTGTTCTTGTTTGTTCCGTTAGTGCTTGTGACAGGCTCCGTCATCGTCTCGGGTAAGTCTGTTTTTTCTTGACAAAATATTCTTTTAACGACGTATCTTACACACGTAAGCAAAACAACAACAATAAAAAATCAATATTTTTAAAATAGTAATAATAATAACACGTACAAGTCTATACAGTGGTGAGTTGCTATTAGATGGTTAATTACTGATTTTTAATCCCCCCCCCCCCCCCCGGTAGTCCAACGTCTAAGGCGTGTTTTGCCCTAATAAATAGGCTTATTTGAACCTTTAAGGTGTTTGGATCTTGTTTCAGAACGCTAGCTGTCATCCTTGTTTCAGGTTCCTGTGGACGTTAAGCATCATGTTTCACCTCCATACCCCCTCCCTCCTCTTTACCACCTCCATAGCCCCCACGACCCCCCCCCCCCCCCACACACACACACACCCTTCTCGTTATCACCTCCATACCCCCTCCCCCCTTCTCCCCGTCCCTAATAAGCCTTATGGTTTCTGTGGACGTTAAGCACCATGTCCAGCACCTCCATACCTCCACTTCCCATTTCTTTATCACCTCCATACCCCGTCACACTATCTTTTCTCTTTACCACCTCCATACCCCCTCTTTCTCCCCGTCCCTGATAAGCCTCATGGTTTATGTGGACGCTAAATTAAGCACCATGTTTACTTTGCAGGGTGGCCTGTCTGTGGACGTTAAGCACCATGTTTACTTTGCAGGGTGGCCTGTCTGTGGACGTTAAGCACCATGTTTACATCGCAGGGTGGCCTGTCTGTGGACGTTAAGCACCATGTTTACTTTGCAGGGTGGCCTGTCTGTGGACGTTAAGCACCATGTTTTACATCGCAGGGTGGCCTGTCTGTGGACGTTAAGCACAATGTTTACATCGCAGGGTGGCTGTGTGGACGTTAGGCACAATGCTTACATCGTAGTTTGTCTGTGTGGACGTTGTCTGTGTGGACGTTTACTTTGCAAGGTGGCTGTGCGGACGTTAGGCACCATGTTTACATCGTAGTTTGTCTGTGTGGACGTTAGGCACCATGTTTACATCGTAGGGTGGCTGTGTGGACGTTAGGCACCATGTTTACATCGTAGGGTGGCTGTGTGGACGTTAGGCACCAGGTTTACTTTGCAGGACGGCCTGGCGACTTGGTGCGGGACGTGCGGCTGGTGGAGGCCGACGAAGTGACCAAGGCACGGTGGAGGTGAAGATCGAGGTCAGTGGGGTACGGTCTGTGACGATGAGTGGGACCACAAAGACGCCAGGGTGGTCTGCAGAATGTTGCGTCAGTCGTGAGTTCATTGACTGGTTGATTGATTGACTGCATGCACACACAGACACACACACACACAGACACAGACATACACACACACACACACACACACACACACACACACACACACACACACACACACACACACACACACACACACACACACACACACACACACACACACACACGCGCACGCACACACACACGCAAACATTGTTTCCTTATAGTTTTTGTTTGTTTGTTTGTCTGTCTGTCTCACCTAAGACAAGACTGGAGGCTTTTACTTTTATCTTTTGGCTTTTTGGCAATACCGCCACGCTTTGCGCACATTTGTTTCTTGTTATTTTTATTTTTTTATATTTTTAAAGCACGGACAGATTTGTAAGACTTAGGATTCTGACAGAAGTCATTACCCTTGATCAATCAATCAATCAATTAACCAATCAATCAGTCAAGCAATCAGTCAAGCAAGCAATCGATCTCTGTCTCTCTGTCTTTCTCTCTGTCTCTGTCTCCCTGTGTGTCTCTCTCTGTCTGTCTCTGTCTGTCTGTCAGTATGTCTCTCTCTCTCTCTCTCTCTCTCTCTCTCTCTCTCTCTCCTCTCTCTCTCTCTCTCTCTCTCTCTCTCTCTCTCTTTCTTTCTCTGTCTCTGTCTGTCTCTCTCCCTCCCCCTCTCCCTGTCTCTGTGTGTCTGTCTGTGTCTGTGTCTGTCTGTCTGTCTGTCTGTCTGTCTCTGTCTCTGTCTCTCTCTGTCCCACTCTCTCTGTATCCTTGCCTCGATCAGCCTCACCCGCCTTCCCATCAAATCCCGCACTCACCCAACACCCGGGGTACGATGGACACGGTATCGGTCGGTCCTTAGGGGCGGAGTGGCCTACTCCAGCGCCTACTTCGGACAGGGCGGGGGTCGAATCCTACTGGACAGCGTGGGGTGCGCTGGGGACGAGGCCAACCTCAACATGTGCACCCTGGGTATGCTGGACCCCGCCTCGTCCACCTGTGGTCACTACGAGGACGCCGGGTAAGGTGCGGGTCCGACCCGTTCTCTGACCGGTCCTACGTCGTCAAGGCTCCACCGGCCTCTCCGCTTGACAGCAACTGTAATGGTGGTATGTGTGTGTGTGTGTGTGTGTGTGTGTGTGTGTGTGTGTGTGTGTGTGTGTGTGTGTGTGTGTTGTGTGTGCGTGCGTGCGTGCGTGCGTGAGTGCGTGCGTGGCGTGTGTGCGTGCGTGCGTGCGTGCGTGTGTGTGTGTGTGTGTGTGTGTGTGTGTGTGTGTGTGTGTGTGTGTGTGTGTGTGTGTGTGTGTGTGTGTGTGTGTGTGTGTGTGTGGTTTGTGCGTGTGTCTACCTATATGTTTTGTGTGTGTGTCTGCCTCTGTCTACCTGCTGTCTGTCTTTGTGCCACAGGCATCAACAGCAACCCCAACGTGCGCCTGGTGGGATCAGACCAGCCTCCCGTCGGCAGGTTTCGTACAGGCTCGAGACCTCAGCAGCGGCATCACGGAGTTTGGCTTCGTCTGTGACGACAATTGGAACCTGCTCAACGCCAGGGTCGTCTGCAGGGAACTCTGCTACAAGTGAGTCGATCAGTATGTAAGTACTGGGTACCTGACTGCCAGTGAGCCGGTTTTTGGCCTAGCGGTAAGGCGTTAGGCTGGTAAGCAGAGAGACTTCGGTTAGAATCCGCTTCGACTCTCCTGTCTCTTCAAAAGTTGTGGTCTGCGGACACTGCCTTGTGACTTTGTCCCTCACAATTAATGAAACCTTAAAATGGCTCTCATCGCTGCCCATCTTAATGCAGAAGACATTCTGGTGGTGACAGTGTGTAGCGATAGATATATAATCTCTCTTCTCTCTCCCCCACCTGTATACCCCCCTCCCTTCTCCACGTCCCTAATATGTCTTGTAGTGTCTGTGGACGTTAAGCACCCACGTTTACTTACCTGACTGCCATGCAGTCAACCGCGAACTTCATACACTTATTAGGGCGAAACACAAACTGGTTTTGATAACGTCCACTCAGCCGTCAACTTCATACACAACACAAACTGCTTGGTGTTGATAACGTGCACTCAACCGGAAACATATACTCACTTTATTAAGATGGAACAGAAACCGTTTGATATTTGTGAGCCGGAGGGGCCCAGCGGTAAGTCGGGAGATTGTATGGTAAGCGGATGACGTCGGTTCGATTCTGGCGGTGGCAGTGTAGCTCTACCTCCCCGGGTCTCTGTCTCCTCTTGTACCTCTCCAGAGACAGCTCGGCGATAAATAGAGAGAGAGAGAGAGAGGAGAGAGAGAGAGAGAGAGAGAGAGAGAGAGAGAGAGAGAGAGAGAGAGAGAGAGAGAGAGAGAGAGAGGATAATACTTTATTACACAGGGATAAAGATTTAAGCACTTGAGAGAGAGAGAGAGAGAGAGGGAGAGAGGAGAGAGAGAGAGAGAGAGAGAGAGAGAGAGAGAGAGAGAGAGAGAGAGACAGAGACAGAGACAGAGACAGAGACAGGGACAGAGACACAGAGACACAGAGACAGACAGACAGACAGACAGACAGACAGACAGAGACAGGGATAGAGACAGACACACAAACACACAGACGCACACACACACACACACACACACACACACACACACACACACACACACACACACACACACACACACACACACACGGAGACAAAGTAACACAGACAGCTAGACACCGAGACAGAAAGAGAGATCAAAGGCGGCATGACCATAAACAGACAGGGACAATTAAAGCAGACCAAAATCCTGCCTGTTGCAGCCCGGAAGACGCCCAGCCCGGATGGCACAAGCCGAGAAGCGTGCAGATGCCGGCCAACCCCGATATAGTGCTGGACAAGGTGCAGTGCTCCGGCGCCGAGGGGTCCCTGGTGGACTGCAGGCACCTGCCCTGGAACATCAACGACTGCTCTCCCACAGAGCTAGCCGCCGTCACCTGCACAGCTGTCATGCGCAGTCTGCAAGGTGTAGGAAGTATAAGTGACGGATACTTGCTCTTTGAGATACGCGACAGATGCTTTCTTTT
>OY757557.1:9351212-9377070 GCA_963584105.1 Alviniconcha strummeri
GAACAAAACAAGAACACACATAGGATAGGCTGCGATGAAGTCTGGCAGGCGAGAGGAAAAATGGCGGAGGCGCGGCCATGACGTATGCTGCGCTGTAGCGGGGGACGCGCGGACGCTACGCCCTCCAGGGGAAATCACTCCTATATAAGCACAGTGACCTCCCTTACACAATGAGAGGTTTAGTAGGCTTTGTCATAGCAGCTGCGATTCGTGGCTTACTATCCGTTCCTGTGATTGGTGCTGTGCTCTGACCAGTGGTTGGTGTTACCTTGCTGTCCAAAAGACGTTGATCGCTGGAGTCCCCCCCTTGTTTGCTTTTTCGGATTATAGGACAGTACCATGTGTAAAAATGGTAAGTGGACAGTGGCGCTTCTCACTTTGAATCACATTTAACTTTACAGTACAATACGACTTTATTGCCGAGTGTCAATACCATTGCACTAGGAATGTTTCGTGATGCCAAGGACGCTTACCACGCTTTTGTGATTATATGCACATCACAAGTCTTGTGAAACAGGTCTCTTTTGTCTCTAGAATTTTATTTTTCGTAGCTGGTAGAGATTGAATATAAAGATATGTTGCGAGAACTTTTGAGCTAAACACGAAAAGCTGCAATGCCAAACATGTTAAAAGCGCTCGGATCAATACTTCGTTTCAGAGGGGGAGAAAAAGCCTTATCTTAAAACGGGAGACCTAGGGAGGACGGGGTGGGGTGCAGGAGAGAGGGGGGTGGAAGAGAGTGAGTGAATGTGTGTGTGTGTGGGGGGGGGGGGGGGGGGTGAGAGACAGAGAGACAGAGAGAGACAGAGATAGATAGAGACAGAGACAGAGAGAGACAGAGAGAAAGAGAGAAATTTGAAATTTTATTGCATATCGGCCAAGTAAGAGACAAACACATAAAACCAGTCTGTTGTGTGCAAAGCTATATCGTAAAACTAGTTTGACCCCGTAAACTCTTTTCTTCTCTTAATCGCACTCAAAACAAACTTGGCCAATCGAACCATATTTGTTTTGATTTCCCAAGAACGAAAATTTTCCAATGAAGCCGTGACTACATTTTGAGACACATCGTTCAGAAGCTTCTCCCGAATGTTAGTATACAGGAGACAAGCGAACAACAAGTGCTCTTCTTTCTCTATCGCATTTACGCAAAGTACACAATTTCTCTGTATGGCACTCGCACTGTAGCGGTGAAGACTGTTGTTAACTGGTAGAACACCAAGTCACAGTTAGCAAAATACAACTCTGAAGCAGTACATTTCAAGGACTGAAAGGTTCAGTTATCGACTTAACATTGCGGTATGGAAAGTATCTGTCTTATCTCGAATATATTCCTTCTTGAATAACATTGCCTGTAAGTCTCTGTTTCAATTCACTTGAAAATTTCCTTTCATCTCCAACCCCTTTTTGTAATCAGACACAGTAAAGATCCTTTCTGCTTAACACATTCTTGACCAAACTGAGGGTACAATAAAACGGAATAAAAAATCTGATCAAATCAACAACAACAAAGATCGAGGGGGAGGGGATGTGAGCAACGAAATATGAAAGAAAGAAATTGCAAAACGGGACCCTCCCCCCCCCCCCCACACACACACTCACACGCACACCCACCCACGAACGTACGCATATACAATGTAACTGTTCACTGGTCTTTGATATTTGACGCAAAGTCAACCACGGTTACAGCAGGACGAAATTCAAGCCATCAAATGACAATAGAATTACACTTTTCTGATTCTGATACACAACGCTTAATTAATATCTGAAGAGATTATGGAAAGAAGAAAAAATGACCGTGGAGGCAGAATTCTGCTGACAGAAGGTGAAGGATACAGAGAGCTACTCGAGGCTTGACAGGGAAAACATTCAACAAAGATGACTAAACCGGAGGAGGCAAGATTAAGCCTGACAGTTCTAGATGCTGGCAGTAGGCTATATGAAGCATACAGGAAAAGAAAACATTTGATCTTCCTGTGTTCTCAGCAAAGGGCATCTTTACTTCTGTATTTGCGGTACTCCACCGCTTCACATAAACATAAAGAGGGAGCGAGGGGACGGGGGATAGAGAGAGGAGGAGAGAAGGGTACACCAGAGGGGGGGGGGGAGAGAAAGAGAGAGGAGACAGAGGGGGGAGAGAAGGATACCCGGAGGGAGTGGGGGAATAGGAGAAAGAGAAGGGGGGGGGGGGGAGATTAAAAATCTGTAATTAACCATCTAATAGCAACTCACCACTGTATAGACTTGTACGTTATTATTATTATTGTTACTGTTATTATTATTATTTAAAAAAATGATTTTTTATTGTTGTTGTTGTTTTGCTTACGTGTGTAAGATACGTCTCGTTAAAAGAATATTTTGTCAAGAAAAAACAGACTTACCCGAGACGATGACGGAGCCTGTCACAAGCATTAACGGAACAAACAAGAACACTCTTGGCAACATGGTGCTTGGACACAGTTCAGGGTTCTCGTCACTTCTTCACGCTGCCTGTCAACTCTTTAGACTCCCCGTAAATTCTTTAGGTACCCCTCAGTTCTTCAGGTCTTCCGTCATTTCTCCATGCCTCTCGTCACTCCATAAGGCTTCCCGTCAATTCTGATTTTTTCTTCACACTCCCTGACAATTCTTCAGGCTTTCCGTCAGCTACCTGTCAATCCTTCTAGCCCGAGTTCAATGTTGCTTTACGTCCACGCAGACCGTAAGGACTACTGGCGACAGGGAACCCAGGACGCCCACCTGGACTTTCACACAGCTCCTGAGCTCTGGCCAATTGTTCTGACTTGACGTCAATTCTTCAGACGTCCCGTCAATTATCCAAACTCCCCATCAATTCTTCAGACTTCACGTCAATTTTTCAGACTTCATGTCAGTTCTTCAGACCTCCTGTCAAGTTTTCAGGTTATTCCCGGGCTCTACAAAACCGGCGAATACATTTTGGTACTTGTTCATGAAAACGCGCTTATCACCATTCTTAGATATTTCGTGTACACTATCCTCCGTTTTCAACGATTGTCAGAGATAACGAATGGAATCTTTTATCGCAAGCTAATGTATGTCTTCGCTGAAGGCAAAGAAGGCGAGACAGTTACACACTATCGTGAAAATTAGGCATGGCACTGGATTAGACGTGTCTAGGAACTGAGCTGACGTCAAAAGGTTAAGTGAAATCGCAGTCAGCAAGATAAAGCCGTAAGTTCAGAACTATAAAGGCAGATAATGTGGCACTGTTGCCACCAAATGCACATCACTTTTGAATAAGTCTAACACGCTGAGAATCAAGACTTCGTCTCAGTTTATTCCGGGTCAAAGCCCAGTGATATTGTCCATAATTATGATGAAACTCGTTCCCAGTTCAGTTCAGTGTTGTTTTACGTCCACAGAGACCATAAGGACTATTAGGGACGGGGAGCCCAGGACGGCCACCTCGACTTTCACACAGCTCCTGAGCTCTGGTGAAACTCGTGAGAGAAAACTGTTAGGAATGGGCAGCCTAGTACGTCGGAGCGCTTTGAGGGGCAAGGGCAGTAACTGTGTCATCTGTGTTCCCGAAAGATGAACACGCTTGTCTCCCTTTAGCCACTCAGTATTGCCAGGCAAGGAAAGCAACCTGCTAAAATTGAATGCGCTTCTGATCGGCTGCAGTTTTTGTTTCATTGTGAGGGTAGTATAAGGGCAGTAACTCCTCTGAAGCTTTTGATCTATTCTTTCTCGAGGAGTATTGCCCCTTCAGTCAATTTCCCCAACACGCTGTCGACGTTCGCTATTGTTTTGTCACAAACTATAACATTATTATGAAAATAATCCCTGATGAAGATTCCAAGCATACAATGTTGGAGTTTACGTGCGGGCTGTACCTGTGTTTGCTTTCGCTTCATTTATCGACCGCATTTGAAATGTTCTTTTAGTGGAATCAGTGATGCACGCATCACGGACTAGTCTGATGTTGTAGACCAACCAAGTTGTACTGACACATGCCGTGATATTTCCAGGCCCTTTTCCTTCTTTCTCTCTGTTAGACCCCGCTACTAGAAAATCCAAGCTGAATCCATGGTAGCTCAGTGGTTTGATAAAGATGAGTGATACTTCAACAAATACAGTATCAGGAGCCCTCCTACCCTGCTATCCCCCCGGCAGGCCGGCGCCGGCTCTTACGCCTGAAGAAAGCCAGCCGCCGGACTGTTTACGTTACCGCACTCCTGGTCACTGGGCAGCGGCACATATTGCAAAGAAGAAAACTCTCCTTAACGTTGCATTTTTAACTGGCTCTCTGCATAAGGCAGAATAAAACTTCAATCAGCAAAGACTGAATGCAGTATAAAATGCCCGCTGTTTCTAAGTAGATTTACTGTCAGTTGTGTCTAATCAGCATTTGTGATGAGCGTGTGTAGCTTGTTTGATGCTCATGCACTCATTTCGTTTGTACAGCGTTACTTCAACATGAATAAACTTAGTTAAACCCGAAGGCTGAGTGATATATGCATGCACTTCAGTCGGCACCTTCATACGTGGCTGTGATCTAACTTTTGTTGTTTTTGTTTGTTTGTTTAATGCCTTGCGATAATACGAATAATTAATTTGAGTCCCATATCAGCAGTTTAGTTTCAGAAATGACTGATTTTACTGAGTCCTACATTATTTTCAAGTCATTCTTTCTTTCTTTTTAAAATAATTTATTGTCTTCCATTCTTTATAAGAAATATATACCCAGCTACACCACATTAGGCCTGTATTAAGAAACACAAATATATTCTTAGTGCAGGACCATTATATGTAATTCTTCAGTATTCAGTCATTCTGTAGTCTTGAGGATGACAGCCTCTCACACCGGTTTTGGTCCTTGTCAAGTAACCCGGACATTCTGAACTGATTTAGCAGTGTCAGTTATTAGTAGATAATTGTTATCACTCCTGGCAATTAATTTGAGTGTAATCTTTATTCTTTTTGCCATGGCGGATGGCATGCTTGAAAAGACGTCGCTTTTACCAGCGACATTTTACAATTATTAGCTTTTATCAATATAAGCTGCAGTTAAGGGACCACACCGCCTATAGTATGACGTTTTTTCACAAAGCCAATTGTCCAGCCAAAGGCACACCAGTCTTTGACTGATTTGGAATGGCTGCCTTGATTAGAAAGTCTGACAGTCAAGTAGTAACCCACACCTTTTTCATATAATAGTTCAATTATAAGCAGACAGCGGGCGTGTGTGTGTCAGTGTTATCTTGTTTATTCTGTTTCATTGTGGGTTCCTTGTATAACGGGAGTAGAGATGGGGCATTACTTTTTAATAACTTTATACCTTCAATTTATTTTCCTTCAGTTTTTACTCTCTCACACACACACACACACACACACACACACACACACACACACACACACACACACACACACACACACACACACACACACACACACACACACACACACACACACACACACACACACACACACACACACACGCACGCACACGCACGCACGCACGCATGCACGCACGCACCCACACACGCACTCGCACGCACGCACGCACGCACGCACGCACACACACACACACACACACACACACACACACACACACACACACACTCACACACACACACACACACACACACACACACACACACACACACACACACACACACACACACACACACACACACACACACACACACACACACACACACACACACACACACACACACACACACACACACACACACACACACACACACACACACAACTGTCGTCAAATAGTCGCAAAGGCTAATAAATAATAATAAAAAACGACACGAGTGTTATCAGTTTAAAAATGTTTCAGCGAATCCCATGGAGCATTGCCAGTTGTATTTAATGTATAACAACAAGTACTTCAGTAACTAATACACAGCAGAGAAAAAAGGTAAACTGTGAAAGGACATGAAATAAAGAAGAAGAAGAGAGTGAAGTGGAATGTCTTACAGAGACAGGAAGAGTCCGATGTCCTGAAAGGATCGTTTTGACGATGCGAGTATCCGCGGCTGAACGAAGAGAGCGAGAAGGAGAGTAGTGATGAAGCAATTCAGAGAGGTATGGAGGAGCTGTACCAGATACAATATGGAGGTAGATGAGAGCTATTTTGTATTGAATCCGGCTGCTGATTGGTAGCCAGTGGAGATCGTAAAGCAAAGGGGTTATGTGGGCAGATTTGGGAGCTTTGAAGATTAGGCGAATTGAGCAGCTGGTCACTCTTTGAATTGTATAAAGTTTGATAAAATGGCTAAAGGTAATAACAGCGGCTTCATTCGTCAGCAGCGGAAGCATACAAAAACTTCGACTGATGTTGAAATGAAATGTTGGTGAGAACCACCTTTTTAATATTAATTTATTTTTTATTTTAATTGATTATATATAATTATTATCAAACAATTTGTTTGATCAAATAATGACCCGTCTGAAGTGCATAACAAGTGCATCACATGTAGGATAGCAAGCCGATTTTTAACTACTTTTGAAGAAGAAAGAAAGAAATTGCTGCCGCGTTAGACCAGTCTACTTTAACCGTATGAGCTCCACTCTAAAGTCTGCTAAACACGTGGATTTTTGTTGTTCAGCCCCAGCCTCTTTAATACGTGCTCGCTGATTGGCTGGGATGTGTTTCCCGCATTGACTGGTGCAGTGTAAACGGTATATTATAATTTCCAAAAGCAGTCTGAAAGTATTCTTCATGATCTGAACATAACGGATGCCCAAGAATGTCCACCGCGTTGCTTGTATTCTTGGCACCGGCATGATGACACAGTTTAATTGACTAACTCACAACAGAGGAGTTACAGTTATACTAAGTTCAATTACTGCTAAAGTCCTGTTCAGTGACCAGCTGAACATAGTTTGCGACGAGACAAACGCATTAACCTGCTATCTGAGGTCACGACTTTCAGACGTTACACATAATGGCATGAAAGTTTAGACACTATAAGTAACACGATCCACACACACACAAAAGATTCAAATCAATGCTATTTATAACAGCCTATTGAAAGAGCCATTTCACGTAGTGATTGTAAATCTTTCAGTGATTTGACTTCGTCACTGCTGTAAGATACAGAGGACCGTCCCGACGACGAAAGAGATGACAAAGAAGGACTCAGGACAAGCACGGACAGCGTCACTGTAGGTTCCTGGAGAAGACAGGAAAACCACAAAGTAGTCAACAACCAGCAACTTGATCTCGCACAGGTTCCAGGTGGATCATATAGAATGGGAAAAGGTGGTCATTCCACGTGGATCATATACAATAGGAAAAGATAATCACTTCACGTGGATCATCTATACAATGGGGAAAAGGTGGTGATTCCATCATTCCACGTGGATCATATACAATGGAAAAAGGTGGTCATATAATCATTCCACGTGGATCAGATAATATACAATGGGAAAAGGTGGTCATTCCATCATTCCACGTGGTTCATATATACAATGGGGAAAAGGTGGTCATTCCACGTGGATCATATACAATGGGAAATGGTGGTCATTCCAGGTGGATCATATACAATGGGGAAAAGGTGGTCATTCCATCATTCCACGTGGATCATATACAATGGGAAAAGGTGGTCATTCCACGTGGATCATATACAATGGGAAAAGGTGGTCATTCAATCATTCATATATACAATGGAAAAAGGTGGTCATTCCATCATTCCATGTGGATACAATGGAAAAGGTGGTCATTCCAAGTGGAACATATACAATGGGAAAAGGTGGGTCATAACAAGTGGAACATACACAATGGGAAAAGGTGGGTCATTCCAAGTGCAACAACAATAGGAAAAGATAATCACTTCACGTGGATCATATATACTGTGAGCAAGTACTCTTTGTACGTTTTACAATAATCCCGCCCCGCTTAACGGATCAATGCAATTTCATTACTGTACTTTAGTAACCCGGGAACCGGAGCAGACGACGCTTTTGTTTTGAAGCGCGGCGTGTGGCGTAACGCCACATGGCCTTCACACAGCCGACAGGCGATAGCCGCCAGTGCGCGCCTTTTTCAAATCTGTTTTTCTCCCTTAACATTTTGACCGCTTGGTTGTTTACCTACTCTTTGTCTATCTAGTCCTTTTTATGCACTAAGCTATGTATAATATAATTTGGCATCTTAGAATGTTTATTTAACGTTTATTCAGACACCGGATCGAGCTTAATTAGTAGCCGATGCCTCTCTAGGTCCATTCTTTTATAGCCGTCGTCTGCATGGCGCGCTTTGTTTAGTACTAGTAAATGGTAGTGAAATGTTGTTTTGATTCGATTAAAGTAATTCTGTGTCGATCAATGCGTTGTCGTATAGTATTTTGCTTAGCTGACTTCATGTTTAGTGTTTATTTTGGGCTGAAATTAACTTATTAAGTATTGTGTACTGTAGAAGCTAAGTTGTATTCATAGACTACTTAATCTCACTATTAGCGCTGCTGCGACTAAGGTTACGCGCCCCAGGCGAAAGTTCGCACCGATTGTTTTAATGCTAGTCTTTGAGTTTGTCTTGCTTCTCTTACAGAGCGTTGTATTGTAATTGTTATGTACCATTTTAACCGTGGGAGCGTGCTCTTTATTCCGATGTAAGTTTTAGTGACGTTTATATTTTGCACATTGTGTTAGTTGTGATTTAGTTGTACGAATCTGTATATAGACAGGCGCAAGCCACGCTTCCCACTCTTGTTGTAAATAAAATAAGTCATGTGTGTACATTTTGTTTATACGGTTTAAAAGATTGTAACTGTAGCTTTCATTTGATGTTTTTCATGTTTTAATTGGTTTAGTTATTGTAGAGGAAAGTGTATTTGTGCGGGCCAGGGAAACACAATTGTCAGCCATTTTGTGGTCCAGAGGGGCGATTTTACTGTAGCGATAGCGTGTGTTCCCTGTGGCCCGCGCCGTTCTCTTATCTATGCGTGAGCGTGATGATTTTGTGTGTGTGCTGAAAACTGTCTGCGGCTGAACAAGCAAAAAACTGATTGCTGACATACGCCTGCTGTGGTCTCCACTTTATTGACTCCGCTGCCTGTGTCTTGTCCTTTGACCACTCCGCACCATTACAACTTTGGCGCTGCGAGAGCAGGATGAGCGGAGCGACCCGAGACCACAGCAGGTTGAGTGACCACGGCCCAGACCGCAGCAGACAACCCTGATGATGATGGCCAACCACCGACGCCGGGTACCACAACTGACGACCCGGCTAGCCACCAGCACCACCGACGACCCCGGCTAGCCACCAACACCACCGATGTCGCGGTACCACAACTGACGACCCCGGCTAGCCACCAGCACCATCGACGACCCCGGCTAGCCACCAACACCGTCGACGCCGCCGGCCAGCAGTCTCCGTCATCGCGGCCAGACGTAACTGACTCCGAGTCAGACAGTGACGATGAACTATGCGTGTTAACACCGAAGAATCCAGCTCGTGCTGCTGTTGCGGTGCCAGCAGTGACACATGTCATCCAGCGACCACCTGTGCCTCTGCCTAGACGCTCACGACGTCTGGCAGAGAAGAACATTATTCGACAGTAACCCGACCACAAAGTTACCTGGCGCAGTACCGTAAGTGTTTTGAAATTAGCTGTTTTGTTGACATGACATGTGTGTGATTGCATTTTATACAGTGTTCATGATTTTTATGTCAGATGCCATTTGTATTGCTAGGTTCATGGTATGTTTTTATCTTGGCTATTTTGTAGGTGCAATGTGTCGGAAACAACGGTACTTAGGAGAATTTTGTTCAAATGCAAATCTTCTAGTCTAACTGCCTGTTTTACTGGCAAATAGTGCGGATTTTTTTGGTGACCTAAATGGATTGTGAAATGTGATAACTCAGTGACTGGTTGCTTCAGTATATACTCAGGCCTTTTTCAGTAGGTTGTAGATATTAGAGGATCATTGTTTAAATAACAACCCTCTGTTGATCTAAGGCATAATGCCGCCTCTGATCTGGTCTTATTTGAAATTGCGGACGCTCATATTAAATATATGTTAGTCAAAGGATTGATTTTGTTTCCCGGTTCAGCCGGAGATCTTAGCCCATTCTAGGTTGTTACGTTAAATACGTCGCCTGACAGATTGGTGTTTTTACTCAGCGAGGACGCTGGTAGTGGTAGAGTAGGGGGGGATGTGAGCAAGTGCTCTTTGTACGTTTTACAATAATCCCGCCCCGCTTAACGGATCAATGCAATTTCATTACTGTACTTTAGTAACCCGGGAACCGGAGCAGACGACGCTTTTGTTTTGAAGCGCGGCGTGTGGCGTAACGCCACATGGCCTTCACACAGCCGACAGGCGATAGCCGCCAGTGCGCGCCTTTTTCAAATCTGTTTTTCTCCCTTAACATTTTGACCGCTTGGTTGTTTACCTACTCTTTGTCTATCTAGTCCTTTTTATGCACTAAGCTATGTATAATATAATTTGGCATCTTAGAATGTTTATTTAACGTTTATTCAGACACCGGATCGAGCTTAATTAGTAGCCGATGCCTCTCTAGGTCCATTCTTTTATAGCCGTCGTCTGCATGGCGCGCTTTGTTTAGTACTAGTAAATGGTAGTGAAATGTTGTTTTGATTCGATTAAAGTAATTCTGTGTCGATCAATGCGTTGTCGTATAGTATTTTGCTTAGCTGACTTCATGTTTAGTGTTTATTTTGGGCTGAAATTAACTTATTAAGTATTGTGTACTGTAGAAGCTAAGTTGTATTCATAGACTACTTAATCTCACTATTAGCGCTGCTGCGACTAAGGTTACGCGCCCCAGGCGAAAGTTCGCACCGATTGTTTTAATGCTAGTCTTTGAGTTTGTCTTGCTTCTCTTACAGAGCGTTGTATTGTAATTGTTATGTACCATTTTAACCGTGGGAGCGTGCTCTTTATTCCGATGTAAGTTTTAGTGACGTTTATATTTTGCACATTGTGTTAGTTGTGATTTAGTTGTACGAATCTGTATATAGACAGGCGCAAGCCACGCTTCCCACTCTTGTTGTAAATAAAATAAGTCATGTGTGTACATTTTGTTTATACGGTTTAAAAGATTGTAACTGTAGCTTTCATTTGATGTTTTTCATGTTTTAATTGGTTTAGTTATTGTAGAGGAAAGTGTATTTGTGCGGGCCAGGGAAACACAATTGTCAGCCATTTTGTGGTCCAGAGGGGCGATTTTACTGTAGCGATAGCGTGTGTTCCCTGTGGCCCGCGCCGTTCTCTTATCTATGCGTGAGCGTGATGATTTTGTGTGTGTGCTGAAAACTGTCTGCGGCTGAACAAGCAAAAAACTGATTGCTGACATACGCCTGCTGTGGTCTCCACTTTATTGACTCCGCTGCCTGTGTCTTGTCCTTTGACCACTCCACTCCATTACAATACAATGGGGAAAAGGTGGTCATGCCATCATTCCTAGTGGATCATACACAATGGAAAAAGGTGGTCATTCCAAGTGGAACATATACAATGCGAAAAGGTGGCGATTCCATCATTCTACGTGGATCATACAATAGGAAAAGTTAGCCACAACTGCACTATGTTGGTGACGAGGAAGAAAGGAAGGCGAACGTTTAAACGGTGGTAGGTTCTTCACCAGCTGTTTCTGTAAAATGTGAAGAGATCAGAACTGAATCACGGTGGCAGAGAAGAATGATTCTTACTGAAGTGCTAGGTGATTCTCTGCGTGTGTGCGTGCGTGCGTGCGTGCGTGCCTGTGTGTGTTTAATGCAGGTCTGGCTGTTTGGCTATGTGGTTTGAATTCCTTGTAGTCAATACCACTGTCACTTTTCGCTTGTGCTGTCTTAAATTTCAGGGTTCATTTTTAAATCTGATTTCTGTACAGCGCACCGATCTCTGTATTTATGTTAGAGGTTCTCGCATTGCAAATGGTTTATTATCATCATCATATTGCCCCATACAATGGGAAAGCCTTGGGTGATTACAGCTGGATCATGCCGGTGAAGGGGAATGTTATCCGATACCTAAAACCAGTCAACCGCGGAAGTGATGTCAGGGAGAAGACAAACAGTCAGCAGTTATTTTATTTATTTTTCATTTATTTTTATTCTTTTAATCCAAGAATGTAAGAAAAGATTGTAACTTTCCTTTTTTTTTATTTTTATCTCCTTCAGATAATCAAAGCTGCAATCCAAAGATAGGTCCTCGAATAACATCCTCAGTGACCGAACTGTAAAATGTCGCTCCCTTGCTTCAATCAAGTCGGAAAAAAGCGAGCAAAATATGTTGTATATAAAGTATCTCACGGCATGATTCACTACTCTTTATTAACTGGAGAGGCGTAGCCTGTCTGCATTGAATGTCAGTGAGGTCAGTGACTTCCTCTGTATTCATACAATGGAAACGGTGTCTACACCTGGATCAACCACACTGGTAAAGAGAAAAAAAGTAATAAAACTAAAATGAAGACCCCCCTCAAACAACAACAACAAGAGACCCAACAACAAGAACAACCTACCAAACCCAACCAAAACAAACATAAAAAGTAGAAAGAAAGGGTCAGAGTGGCAGGCGATCCATCTCTGTTTTTCTACAAATACATCATGCTGGTACTGAGCAAGGCAGTAAAAACAGATACCAAACAAAACAAGACAACAACAACAAAGGAACATCACCCAAGAAAGAAGAAGAAGAAGAAGAAGAAGAAGAAGAAGAAGAAGAAGAAGAAGAAGAAGAAGAAGAAGAAGAAGAAGAAGAAGAAGAAGAAGAAGAACAACAACAACAACAACAACAACAACAACAACAATAACTAAAATAAAAACAAAAACAACTACCCTGGTCAGAGTGGCAGATGATCCACTTTGTATTCATACAGCTGAAAAAGGGTGGCTACAACTGGATCATTAGAACCGGTAAAGAGCCAGAAAGTAAAAGTCCTATGGTCAGATTGGCAGGGAATCCACTTTGTATTCATACAGCTGAAAAAGGGTGGCTACAACTGGATCATTCGAACCGGTAAAGAGCCAGAAAGTAAACGCCCTGTGGTCAGATTGGCAGGGAATCCACTTTGTATTCATACAGCTGAAAAAGGGTGGCTACAACTGGATCATTAGAACCGGTAAAGAGCCAGAAAGTAAACGCCCTGTGGTCAGATTGGCAGGGAATCCACTTTGTATTCAAACAGCTGAAAAAGGGTGGCTACAACTGGATCATTAGAACCGGTAAAGAGCCAGAAAGTAAAAGCCCTGTGGTCAGATTGGCAGGGAATCCACTTTGTATTCATACAGCTGAAAAAGGGGGCATGGGATTCGCAGGAAGATGGTTGATGACGTTTAGTGTAACAAAACACATGTATTCCTCGTTTTCTTTTTCTTTTTCTTATCGGTGTTGTGATGTGATGTCTGCAGTTTTGTTTTTGTGTTGCCCGCCGACAAACTAATAACAATAACAACAACTTACTTTTTTAAATCGCCCGTTCTCAACGGAGCTCATAGCGCCTTACAATTATCAACGTTTACAATTACAAAATGTACAAGCGCAAAAAAAAAAAAAAAAAAAAAAACTGAATCAAGGAGATATAACCGGTTCGGCACACACACACACACACACACACACACACACACACACACACACACACACACACACACACACACACACACACACACACACACACACACACAAATGTATTCATTTGGTAAAGAATGAATGTATTTATTTGGTAAATGTAACACACACACACACACACACACACACACACACACACACACACACACACACACGCACACGCACGCACACACACACACACACACACACACACACACACACACACACACACACACACACACACACACACACACACACACACACACACACACACTAAACGCATGTTCGACCTATAAGTTCAAGTCCTGATGCTGCTCACCGTCTGAAACAGGAGGAAGGTCTGTTTTATCCGGCTGAGCTCTCGTCTTCGTTTCCATTAAGTCGACTCTTCTGCTGGGGACGTTCAGCCTCTCACTGTTTGGCGGACGATCCGTCAGCGGACGGGCAGTTGTAGTCGTAGTGAGAACGCCAGTCGTTGTCTTCACTGAATTGAAAACCAATCAAACATGGATACCTTAGTTAGAGAAACCCACAGACCCGGTCCACTTCCGGTCCACTGCAAAAGCGCAGCAATGGAAGATCAGCAAACAAGGAAACTCGTAAGAAAGCTGCAGCAGGCTACAGAAATAACAGCCAGGCGACCAGTCAAAGAACCAAGCATCCTAACCGTAGATCCTAACAACAATGCTTTGTTAAGTAAAACAGACAGAAGTGAGCAGCAGGTAAGACAGACAGCAGCAGCAACCAAGCATCCTAACATCAACAACAATGTATTAATGTCAATAAAACAGACAGAATCAGCTACCAAGAATCATAAAACAATATACTGATGTCAAGTAAAACAGACAGAAGCAGTAACCAGGCATCCTAAGAACAATGTACTGATGTCTAGTAAAACAGACAGAAGTAGTAACCAAGCATCCTAAGAACAATGGATTGATGTCAAGTAAACAGACAGAAGCAGCAACCAAGGATCCTAACAACAATGTACTGATGTGAAGTAAAACAGAAACAAGTCAGCTGGCTTTAATTAAAGTTGGTTTTGCCTGTGTCCTAGTGATTTTTGTTTGTGTATTTACTCTTTGTTTGTTTGTTCTTGGTGATTTGTCTGTTGTTTTGTTTTGTTTGTTGTTGGTTTTTTAAAACTAGAATTTATTTCTCGTCCGCCGTTAATGTCTTTTCCTTTCGTTTTCAGCATGTATGTAAATGAGCGCAACGCGTAACAGCCACAAGGCTTGCTGGTGTGCTCATGAAGTTTGTATTGTATCTTTATTTTGTATTGGAATAAATCCTTATTTAAAGTAGTGATTAGTTAGTGGATTTTAACGTCCCCCTTCCGCTGTCGGTCATCTGAGGACGAGAAGAAGCAACCTGTCTGGTTGTTTCTTCTCGTCCTGAGATGACCCACAAGCTGTTCACTGAATCACAGCAAACAAACAAACCTCTGACGTCAACTTCGCAATGGTCCACCGTGACGACTCGATGTTCACCGGGCACCGTGTCACAGCCGTATCTACCAGCGTGACTGTGGTTTGCTTGAGGGATGTTAATCGTGACCTCGCTTGAGATGTCATCAGTGTTGCAAAGGAAGCCGCGGCGTTGAATGCAGTAAATTCTGCCGTTGTCGGTCTGTTCCCAGTTGCAGGTGAGAACGTCTTCTGTTAAAACAATGCACACGTAAATCAAACACCGACAAACAGGGGCGATGCCTCTGATATTCACAATACTGTAGAAACGTTTGGTTTATGTAGTTCAGATTGTTGGAGACTGCAGTGCATAATGTCAGACCCCCCTCCCACTCCTACCTTCTCCCCACCTCCATCACACAGGTTAGGCAACACCTGTTTACCACCCTTTCCTTACCTCATAATGAGCATGGTTTACCTGCCTAAAGAGAATCGGGCCAGGAGTTGTAATGTGAACCAATCTATGATGGTACCAATATGCTACCGTGAATCCCTAAAAGACAACAGTAACAACAAAATACCACTGCCCCAGTAAACATGCCGGATCCGATCCGGAAGCGTCCTGGTTACGGCCAGTTATGGCCATTACGGCCAGCGTGCAGCCAGAATCGGGCCGGATCGTATATATGCCGGATCCGACTTCCCGCATCCGTTTCAGCTCCGTTTTTCCAAAGAAGGCATGGATCACACTGTGCCCAAACGCATCTGGTCTAGAACCAAGCTAGTGTGTAGGAATCATCTGGACTGGTTTCTAGCATGATGCATCCGGCCTGCTACCAGTTTCCGACTTTTTGACTCGGTTGCGTTCATCCACAGACGACCCGAATAATCTTGTGCAAAACCAACCCTGATCCAATTTATTTCTGGCCGACTGTGTCAGGTTTTGGCCAAACGGATCCAGTCCGGAAGCAAGCCGGTGTGCAGAAATCATCCGGCCCGTTCTGGCCAATGTTTCCCACATAATCCGGACCGGATGCCAATCGGATCCGGCATGTTTATTGGGACTCTTCTGCAGCGCCTACCCAACGGCATGAGTCGCTTTACAATGAAAAACAACACTCACATTTGATATAATTATATAAAAAAATTAAAAGAGCTCTAGAGATGATTGTATTCATTTGATATACATGTACATAGAGAGGTGCACGCGCGCGTATCTGCGTGTGAAAACACTTACACACACCATCATGTCTTAATGTTTTACGCCCACGCCGACACACCAAGTGTCATCCCCAGTAAATACACTGATTGATTAAGAATACACAGGCATAGTAGACATCTTGAGTATCGTTTTACAGGCTGAGAAAAAAGTTGGTGTGCAGTGTGTTACCGTGACGACGCTTTCCATCCGTCGTGAAGGTCCGATAGACGAAGAAGTTGTTTTTGGTCTCCCGTAGATTGCTGTTAAAGTGACACGTCACAGAGGCTGTTTCACCCTCGTAGACAGGAGATGACGTGCATGAGATTTTCGTTCCTGTAAACAGTATGTTAAGATCGGTAAAAAAACAAAGAAGTGATAATGACACCATGAATGGTGTGACGTTTTACATTAAGCCCATACATCCACAATAAAACGACTGATAATGACACCATGAACGGCGTGACCTGGTACATTCAGCATAATTATATATTCACTGTAAAACAAGACATGATGACAACATGAATGTTGTGACCTGTCACATTCAGCATGTACTCCCACTGTCAAACAAATGATCATGACAATAATTTTGCATGTTGTCACATTCAGCGCATACACCCATTCTAAAAACAAGTGATAATGGCAACATGAATGTTGTCATCTTTCACATTCAGCATAATTATATATTCACTGTAACACACAAGAGATAGTGACACATGTATGTTGTCACCTTTCACGTGCAGCCCATACACGCACTGTAAAACAAGTGGTAGTGACACCATAAATAGTGTGACCTTTCACATTCAGCCCATACACCCACAAGTGATAATGACACCCTGGATATTATGACCCGTCACATCCAGCCTTCATCCACTACCACTACCGAATGTTGTGACCTTTCACATCCATCCACCATCCACTACCACTACCGAATGTTGTGACCTTCATGTTCAGCTTGCATTCACTACCACTACCGAATGTTGTGACCTTTCACATCTATCCTTCATCTGCTACCACTACCGAATGTTGTGACCTTTCACATCTATCCTTCATCTGCTACCACTACCGAATGTTGTGACTTTTCACGTGCAGCTTGCATTCATTACCACTACCGAATGTTGTGACCTTTCACATCCATTTTCCATCCACTACCACTACCAAATGTTGTGACCGTTCACATCCATCCTCCATCCACTACCACTACCGAATGTTGTGACCTTTCACGTGCAGCTTGCATTCACGCAGATCCTCCGGAGCGGCTTGGGAGTAGTGACACTTGTAGATGCCGGCGTGCCGTTTGGTCGTGTTGCTGATCGTCACTGTTGCTGTGTGGCTGAGGCGGCCGTCAAAGTCAAACCCTGAGCTCGTTATACAGTGGGGGGTGTCGGAGCCTTGACGCCAGACACATTTTAACACCAGCTCTGGAAGAGAAAGGAGCAAGCTGCTAAGACAATAAACCTGTAAGTCACAAAATATTTCAAGAAACCTATTTTTTTTAGGTCGAAGTGTAGGGAAACAACAACAACAACCAATAAAACAAATGTAATGGTGTGGAGTGGTAGAAGGACAGGACACAGGCAGCGGAGTCAGTAAAAATGGAAACCACAACAGACGGACGGCAGCAATCAGGTTTTATTGCTACAGCAGCAGACAATTTTTCAGCACCCCCAAAATCCTCACTCGCACGCACAGATAAGAGAGCGGCGCGAGCCGCAAGGAACACACGCTATCGCTACAATCAAATCGGCCCTCTGGACCACAAAATGGCTGACAATTGTGTTTCCTTGGCCCGCACAAATACAGTTTCTTCTACAATAACTAAACTAATCAAATCATGAAAAACATCAAACTAAAGCTACAGTTACGATCTTTCAAACCGTATAAACAAATTGTACACACATGACTTATTTTATTTACAACAAGACTGAGTGGGAAGCGTGGCTTGCGCCTGTCTATAAACAGATTCGGACAACTAAATCACAACTAACACAATGTACAAAATATTAATATCAGTAAAACTTACATCAGAATAAAGAGCACGCTCCCACAGTTAAAATGGTACATAACAATTACAATACAATGCTCTGTAAGAGAAGCAAGACACACTCAAAGACTAGCACTGAAACAATCGGTGCGAACTTTCGCCTGGGGCGCGTTATCTAGTCACAGCATCGCTGATAAAGTGATATCAAGTAGTCTATGAATACAACTTAGCTTCTACAGTACACAATTAATCTCAACCCAAAATAAACACTAAACATGAAGTCAGCTAAGCAAAATACTATGCGACAATGCATTAATCGACACAGAATTACTTTAATCGATTCAAAACAACGATTCGCTACTATTCACTAGTACTGAACAGAACGCGCCGTGCAGACGACGGCTATAAAAAGAATGGACCTAGAGAGGCATCGGCTACTGATTAAGCTCGATCCTGCGTCTAAATAAACGTTGGATAAACATGCTAAGATGCCAAATTACATTACGCATAGTGCATAAAAAGGATTAGGTAAACAAAGAGTAGGTAAACAACTGAACAAGCGGTCAAAATATTAAGGGAGAAAACAGATTTGAAAATGGCGCGCATCGGTGGCTATTGCCGGTCGGCTGTGTGAAGGCCATGTGGCGTTACGCGCTTTAAAACAAAAGCGTCGTCTGCTCCGGTTCCCGGGTTACTAACAGCACAGTAATGAAATTGCATGAATCTGATAAGCGGGGCGGGATTGCCGTTAAAACGTATACAAAGAGCACTTGCTCACACAAACAAACAACAAAAGTAAGTAATTTTCTGGAAGGCCTTAAACAAAGTAAATCTAACGCAAAAAAGAAAAGAAGAAAAGAAGAAAAGAAAAAAAAAAAAAAGAAAAAAAAAGAAGAGAGTCTTACTCCCTTTATACTTGCCTGTTGGAGCTGAATGCTCACCCTTCAGCTGAATCCGAATTTCGCCCACCGTGCTAAGCAGGAGCAGAGTGGTTATCAAAAATGTGATTCTGGTGGGGACCATTATTCATTTATTGTGTTGATTGCCTTGGTCAGACACGTGTTTCTCTACCTGAGTAGCTCATTATGACCACCGGCACATAATGGTGAGAGGATGACCAGCCCAATACTAACGAAAGACAACCACCACCGTCTAGGTGGTAGTCTCCCTTAAAGCCCATTCTTAACTGGGCGACTGTTTCTTCGCGAACCTAGTTGGAAGTATTCGGCGAAGCTAGTTGGTTCTTAATTGGGCCAACTTTTCTTCGCGAACCTAGTTGAAAGTATTCGTCGAAGCTATATTCGGGTCAGTTGAGAATGAAGTAAAGTTTGGACTGTCCGAACCATATTCGGCGAACTAAAAGTTCAATTAAGAAACGAATCATAGTTCGTCGAATTGTCCGAAGTATGTTCGGCGAACAAACATTCGTCCAGTTAAGAACGAGCTTAACATGGGAGAATACTCTCGGCATACTCCGAGCATCGCTTTCCGGCACATTCCTCCAAACTCTGCCAGATTCAGTTACGCTACTGAAGGGGCACTCTTTATCTCCGCGCAGCTGTCCACCGACGCGGTCAGCGCCCTGCAAAAGGTTCGGGTACTAATATGACTGTAGAAGCAACCTAGCGCCCAAGCACGCACGTAAAAATGAGACGCATCCACCCCGGGTAAAAAAGAAGAAGTTCCCTCTCGATTCAAACGATTGTGGTTTTATTTAAGCTGGTGTAAACTTTGCTGGCGGCTGTAAATGACATGCCTTGTTTTATTTGAGTTATTTGTAAGAAACTTACTACTGTTTCAGCACCAACGAAAAACTGCTCGTTAGCTGACACTGAGTTTTCGGGAACCTATGACGTAACTAAATAAGGCAGTGGTCGAAGGAAGGATGTCGTAAACCAGTGCTTGGAGTTTGTACTCTCGGCTGACACACCAATGAAACTCCAAATAAAGGGAGACAAGCCTATTGTACAAACTGCAATTCACAGGAAGGTAACTTCAATCTTTGGCAATGTACAGGATGCGTAATCGAATAATTACTCAGTCAACCAGTCAACCAGCATTTAGCCGGTCAGTCATCTCTACGGTCCGCTAGCTACGTACCCGGAATATAATATCGGCCTTCGAAGTCGTATCTTAAAACGTTGACCATGTGTCTGTGGGCGGCAACGTCGTGTGGAAAATAGCAGGAGATGGAAGATGGCTGTCCTTCCACCACAGTCCGTGCCGTGCACGACGTCTGGCTGTCTCCGTTCCGGTCAGACCCACTGCAGTAGTGGAGTGCAGCCAACCCTGAAAGCCGGTAAGAGTGATGGGGACGTAAGCACTGCAGTAATGAAAGCCGGTAAGACTGATATGGATGTACCCACTGCAGAGGTGAAAGCCGGTAAGACTGATATGGATGTACCCACTGCAGAGGTGAAAGCCGGTAAGAGTGATATGGATGTACCCACTGCAGAGGTGAAAGCCGGTAAGACTGATATGGATGTACCCACTGCAGAGGTGAAAGCCGGTAAGACTGATATGGATGTACCCACTGCAGAGGTGAAAGCCGATAAGAGTGATATGGATGTACCCACTGCAGAGGTGAAAGCCGATAAGAGTGATATGGATGTACCCACTGCAGAGGTGAAAGCCGATAAGAGTGATATGGACTACAGTACAGTAGGATTTTTTTTTTTTTTAAAGCTTTGTGTGAAATTAATGCAATGATTTTGCGAACTACTTCTTGTGGATTTTCCCAACCATCTGATTATAGAGTTCCTGGTATGGAGGAGGAGGAGGAAGAGGAGGAGGAGAAGATGAAGAAGAAATGATCATCAACTCACAATGAAGTAGGATGCTGATGTACTGAAGTTGACTGCCCATTGTTTGTTCCCGATACAGTTTCAGCCTGAAACTCACACAGACACAGACACACACACACACACACACACACACACACACACACACACACACACACACACACACACACACACACACACACACACACACACACACACACACACACACGAACGCACGCACGCACAGGCAAACACGCACGTAAGCACGCAGACATGCACCCACCCGTCTCTAACATGCACCTCCCCTCCACCACCACCCCCCACACACACACATGCATCATCTCCCCGCACATGCAACGCCCCCCCCCCCCTCCCCGCCATTCCACTCATGCATAACCCCCCCCACACACACACACACACACACACACACACACACACACATGAACTTACCCCCCACAAATGCACCACCTACATATAAAGCACCTCCCCCCACACATGCATTATCCCTCCCGCCACATCTACACTCCCCACACACATGAACCCCCCCCCCCCACACACACACACACACACATGCACCCCCCCCCCCCCCCCGGCATCCTCCAGACAGGCATCATCCCTTCCGCCACATGCACTCTCCCAACACACATGCACCCCCCCACCCACCCACACACACATGCACCCCCACCCCCCCCACACACACACATGCACCCCCCACACCCGCCCCACAGACCCCGCCCCATCACATGCACCTGCCCGTGCAGCCCCCCACGCATGCTCCACCCCTACACATACACCATCCACACACACACACACACACACACACACACACACACACACACATACTCCTCCTCCCAGTCACCCCCCCCCCCAACACACACACACACACACACACACACACACACACACACACACACACACACACACACACACACACACACACACACACACACACACTCGAACAAGAGCACGTGCACTCTCGAACTGACAAGCATTGCCTCAGTTTTGAAGGTACGACCATTAAAGGACCTCTGAACACTGATTTTGGCCTATTTTAGCTTCAGATCTCCTCTTTGGTATACTCCACCGACTAAATATTTTCACACAGTAAATACAGGTATATATCCCGTGCCTCAGTAATAATTTCAATTTTTTCAAGTGTCTTAATTGCTTATTTATCGCAGAACAAGACCAATATGTCACGGCAGAATAGGCAAGGGAAATAACCGCTGTAGCCGCGTGATCGGGCGTGTTTTGGCCGAGAGTTTACTTGGAGCCGTAAAGTCAAAGGCTAATCGTGACGTCACGATAAGACCCGACTGTCATTGGCATTGTTGTTTCTACAGTTTCAGTGCACAAATCTCCGGATAAATTTACGGGAAAAGTTGGAAATGGCAACTGGAATACGGCCATCCCAGAACGAGCCAGTTGCGGATATTAGTTTTGGCATCGACTGGGAGAGTTCAAGTGACGAAGAAGTGTCATGAGAATAATGGTGGTTATGCTTGTGTTGATTGTATTCTGTGATGTGTGCGATACTACGTGTTGTTGCGCACTTCTTAAGTGTTAATCTTTCACATATACATGTACACTGTCTTTGTGGCTTTATGAGTGGCACCACATTTTCCTTTGAAGGAATAAAGAAGTTCTGGACATGATTTGACTTAACTTGACATAAGATTAAGAGCACAGAAGCAAAAATAACTGTGCCAACGATAAACAGATGGAAAGCCAAACTAACTATAACTAACCCCTCACTAACCCGGCCTCCATCTAGGAACACAATGGCTGCAGACTGATAAAGCAAATCGCTAATCAGGACTACCGATGACATAGCATCTGGATGTAAACAAATGCAAACGAAAAGAGAAATTCAAAATGGCTGCCCTAATCAGGCAAGCTAACAGCGGGAACTAAATGACCAATAAGCCAAAGATAAAAACGAAAGACGTGTGGTGGAAGAGAAGAGAGAGAAAATAAAACAACGACAACAACAACAACAAACAAACACTTTCTAAAAAGAAAGAGGAGGCAGGAACTGTCAGCGAGCAACGTGACAAAGGCTGGATACACGTAATCCGTGTACACGATACAACCCACTTAGCAGTGACAACAACACTGCGGGGCAGCAGACGCTCACGAGACTACCCCCCTCACTCGTACATCGTAAATGAACGCTATAACCCGAGAAACAAAAGGGCAAGCAAAGTGAGAAAAAAAACCCAGTTAATTGCAAGAACTGGTCACTAGCCCAACCCTGTCATATATATATTGTGAAGCAACACATGTACTACTGTAACCAGTACTACTGTAACCACAGCGAACACCCCCAGTTATAGGCGCCAGAATAATCGACATATTGATTGTGGACCCTTAAATGAAAGAAGATGTATGTTATGTAGAGGATGCAAGGGAAGTAACCCATGTGATACTAATGTTACTGGAGGAACAACGGTGATGGTTGCTGAATAAAACGTGTCTCCCCACATGGCTCTTTCGGTTTCATATGTTCGCACACATAAAGATATAACAAACCCCAAACCCTAACCCAGGAAGGCCACTAAATCGCTTGTGTATTGAACTAGAACGAACAAAACTTTTTCAGCTTTACGTATGATGAAACAAATACGGATAAACTGGGGATAAACTGGGAAAATAAAATAAAACACCCAATAAAAGGCAGGCTCCTTGATGAGGTCTAGCCTGTTGTGAAAGCTAGAGTAAACACAACGAAAAAAAACGAAACGCCACGCACCTAATAAGGCTCGAGAAAGATGGAATGACAAGGGGGAAATAAACAAAGGCCCAACTACTGGCAATGGCGTCGGAGCTTCATCCTTGGAGATTCGAAATGTGGACATGTATTTGAGCCCAAACTGAATGCTCAGCAGAGTGCGATCTGTGAAGCATTTTTTTTTTTTTTTAAATGCTTTGAGCAGAGCACATCGTGGTGTTTTGGTTCCCATTTCTTTGTGGCTCGAAGCGTCGTGTTTGTTTTCATTCAAATCAATACTTTTATGTACCTCAGGAAAAATGTCAATCTATCAAACGAATAGCGTGTATGTTAAACTTTATGTATATAGTACTGTGTAAGTGATATTTACGACTTAAAATCAGTGTTCAGGGGCCCCCTTAAGGAAGTATACAAACCTCCTGCGCCTGTGAATTCCGCTTGCAGCCTCAGGGTACTGGCACGTCCGATTTTAATTTTTTTTTTTAAATCGCAAGCGAGCGGAAACTTTGTGGTGTACACAAGTGAAGACCAGGGCCGTCCGACGGCTGAGTAAGTTGACGCTTACCACAGAGTCGACGATACAAGCTGTATCACTCTCGCAAACTGAAGAAGTCACATGTGTCAGAGCTGCAATGAAAACTCCACGTCACTCAAAGCGCTTCCAGCGAACAAACACAGAGTCGGACGCCACCAAGCCGTGCAGGTGATGAGACCAGCAACTGCCGTTACCAGTAAGTAAGTAAGTAAACATGGTCCACAGAAACCACAGCCGTTACCAACTTTTATGTTGCTTAACGTCCACGGAGGCGGGATCACCTATTACCGTTACCAACACTGCGTCGGGTTTAAGTACACCTAGATATTAGACACCCGATAGCGGTCACACCACCACTGAATGAAATCCAGAACGATGACTAGACCGCGACACGCCTGCACAATTCTCTAGTGCAACAGGCACATAGCCACGATGCGTAGCCCAAAGCAATAAACGGCGAAAGAGTGTTTCATATCAAGTTGGCAGTCAACTGAGAAACTGGCGACAACCGCACTGAAAATTAGTATTTGTGACCGTCCACCACGAAATGAGTCGCTTGTCACCAAACTTTGATTTTGATGTTTTGATGTTTTCTAATAGTATTCTTTATGATCTTTTCAATGGTGAAACCGTTTTTTAATATGTCCATTAGTTTTTCAGCTACACGCCTTGAAATAGGGTTACCCTCAATAACGCAGTTTTAAGAAAATTGTCCTGAAAGTTGCCTTGTTGTAAAAAGAAAATTTCCTTAGCAACCAATGATTTATCTTCACAATAAACCTTGCAAACATCAAACAATAATCAATAAAACAGGTCAAAACTTTGTCGGGAAAAGTTTATTTATATTTCTCAAATTATGACTCTTTTTTTTTTAAGGGGGAAAATGAATCATGGAGATCTGCATGTAGTCCTGAACCAGCCATTATATCAACTTTGACTTTTTGCCTGTAACTTAACCGCAGTCAATTCAATTATGTACTTGTGTAAAATACAGCTGTCATCTGTACACTCACATCCGACCTTTCGTGAGGCCTGGTGTACAGGACCGTGTCTGTTGATAAGACTTTAACAAAACCGCGGGCTCATTTCAATGAAAAATGGCAGAAAACTAAAATGAAAAATTACGTTGCACTGAACATTCCCCAAACTTGACATTCTCTTTTATTGCTCAGACTCACTCTAGAGCAGATGGCAAGAAATGTAGACACCATCACAAGTGCTACTGAAGCAGTTTTCATTTTGAAATTTAAAACAACAACAACTTATTGTTCTGCTAAACGCTCAAGATCAATCACAGAAAGAAGAAAAGAAAAAATATCACCATGATTATTTGTTCATCAGCAAATGATGTCATTTAAATCGTGTGTACAACAGGTAAAAGAAAAACTGAACTGTAAGTTTTTCAATGAAACATTTAAAACATTTGTGTCATTCAAATAAACAATCCTACCTCAGTTGTTGACAAAACCAAACCATGAAGAAAAGTATTATCCAACTTACAGGAGCCAGAAGGGAGTATTTGTACACTCACATCAACAGTCATTGGAAAACACCTCTGACCCCAACACAATTTCTAGCAAGTCATCAGGCACAAACATTCCCACTGGGAATCTGAAAGTTCAGTTTTCACACATAAATATTTGTCAATACTGAAGAAACAGTAT
>OY757557.1:9377270-9389770 GCA_963584105.1 Alviniconcha strummeri
CCATACCCCCTTTCCCCCCTTCTTCCCGTTTCTAATAAGCCGTATAGTTTCTATGGACGTTAAGCACCATCTTTATGCTTACTTAATAACTTCCTCTGTGATCTTTCCTTGTGCTTTACCTCCATTTAAACCATAAGGCTTATTGGGAACGGGGATGGGGGCGGGTAGAGATGAATAGCTCGTCCAAACGCTCCGACCCACAAAGACCGAAGAGACCGTCAGCCACCGCCAGAACAACGATGTTAAGGAGGTGGGGACCCCGCCAGTGCGAAGCAACGTGTGTACTTCGCTAACTGCTGTTTCAACAGCTGTGCGGCGCAAAGTCACAAAAACAGTGTCCGAGAAACAACTGTTGAGGGGCAACTCTGCAGCAAGACAATCCATCCAGCTATGAGACCCCAGCTCCACCTCCCTCCTCTTGACCTCTGACAGTGTCCCAAAAGCAACTGTTGAGGGACAACTCAGCAGCAAGACAAGCCATCCTGCTATGAGAGTCTAGCTCCACCTTAGTTCCACTTGATCTCCTCTGGGCTCTGCTGTCCCGTGTTTGTTTCAGTGTTGCTTTACAACTCAGCAGCAAGACAATCCATCCAGCTAGGAGAACCCAGCTCCACCTCCCTGCTCGTGATCTGTAATGGGTTCTGACGCGGTGACTTAATTCTTCTTTTTCTTGTTGAAGTGTCGCTTTACGTCCACAGAAACCGTAGGTTTATTAGGAACGGGGAGCCCAGGACGGCCACCTCGACTGTCACACAGCTCCTGAGCTCTGAACAGGTTGGTTGAAGTGTTGCTTTACGTCCACAGAAACCCTAGGCTTATTAGGGGACGGGAGCCCAGGACGGCCACCCCGATTTTCACACAGCTCCTGAGCTCTGATGTTGTTGTTTTTCTTTCATGGTGCATTACGTCCACAAAAACCACAAGGCTTATTTGGAACGGAAATGACACGGTAATTTTGAAAGGGGTCTTTAATTACACCTTCAGTTTTGCCTTGGTGAGCTGGTGACCTGAAGTAGGTTTCTTCTTCGTCTTCGTTGTTTATAGGCATCTAACCTTTCGTTTTCTATCTTAACTGTCCTTTCAAAGACTCAGCTGTCTGCATCTATAGCCTCCTACATCTTCATCTCGCCCTGATATAACCGTCACGGTTGACTAGGCGTACCCCACACCAAAACATAAAACAACACACACACACACACACACACACACACACACACACACACACACACACACACACACACACACACATACGCACGCACGCATGCACGCGCGCGCGCGCGCAGAGCCATGCTACACACATTCTCTCTCTCTCTCTCTCTCTCTCTCTCTCTCTCTTTCTCTCCTGTCTCGCTTTGTAGTACCTCTGTGCACACGGATGTTCTTGCATAATCCCCACAATTGTTACAAGCGCCCCCTATGCTATGCTGTTACAGTACACCTACATGTTGTTCCAGTAACCCCCCCCCCCCCCCCCCCTCAGCCTCCCAACCTCTCCCGATGTTGTTCCAGTATCCCCTGATGTTTGCTATAGTACACCCATGGACAATGTCGCAGTATACCCCGACGTGGTTATACACTACCTCCCGAATTTGTTCCATTACCCCTTGACATTGCTGTGGTATACTCGTGACAGTGTCCCAGTATCCCCCGATGTTGTTATAGTGTATTCGTGACAGTGTCCCAGTATCCCCCGATGTTGTTATAGTGTACTCGTGACAGTTTCCCAGTATCCCCCGATGTGGTTATAGTACATGTCCCAGTATCCCCCGATGTGGTTATAGTACATTCGTGACAATGTCCCAGTATCCCCCGATGTGGTTATAGTACATTCGTGACAATGTCCCAGTATACTCCGATGTTGCCATAGTACACCCATGGCAATTTCCCAGTATACCCCAATGTGGTTACACTAACCCCCCCCCCCTCCCCGCCCCCAAGTTTGTCCCGACTTTGTTCCAGTACCCCCTGATGTTGCTACACTACATTAATCACAATGTCCCAGTATTTCCTCGATGCGTTACACTACCTCCTGAGTTTGTTCCAGTACCCCCCGGTATTGCCATGGTACACCCATCACAATGTCCCAGTATACCCCGTTGTGGTTAAACTACCCCCTTACCCCTCCCGATTTTTTCAAGTACCCCCTGATTTTGCTATAGTACACCCATGACAATGTCCCAGTATACCCCGTTGTGGTTAAACTACCCCCTTACCCCTCCCGATTTTTTCAAGTACCCCCTAATTTTGCTATAGTACACCCATGGCGATGTCCCAGTATACCCCGATGTGGTTAAACTACCCCCTTACCCCTCCCGATTTTGTCAAGTACCCCCTGATTTTGCTATAGTACACCCATGGCCATGTCCCAGTATACCCCGATGTGGTTACACCGTCCCCCGAATTTGTGTCCGTACCCCCTTATGTTGACACAATAACCCCCCACCCCGAGTTTGTTCCAGTACCACCCGATCTTAATTGTTGCAGCCATCGCCGGGAGGGACGCTGGACCCCCAGCGACTGATGGAGTGGTTGGAGATGCAGCGTCTGATGGGTGTGGACCACGTGCAGCTGATGGCCGTCAGCGGTCCGGAGCACGTGCAGCGAGTTGTTCGGTATTACCGGGACACGGGACTGCTCAACGTGGTGTCTTACCGACAGCCAGGTCAGAGACTGGTCCTTGTCAGCCCTCTGTCTGACTGCCAGGTCATGAACAGACCGGGGGTGAGGGTGGTGGTGGGAGGGGGAGAGAGAACTCAGAACTCATAACTTTATTACTCAAGGATTGAGATTTTAGGCAGTAGCCTATTCTTACAATCTGTCCTTGCTGTGCTACATAGACAACACATATAATGATTATTAATGACATTTTCAAAACTTATACAGTATTACAAAGCGGTAGCAACATCGATACTAGCAATACAATTGACCGCAATAGGCACAACTAGGTTACTCATCAATGTCACAGGCAATATATCCTGACGGAGACATGTTATCCACACTGATGTGTATCAAAACTACATATACAGACGTGGTGTTATACTACATTAAAGTCATACAAATACAGGCCTAGGATAGTGTAGAGTGTAGGAACTTACGCAAATTTATTTTAAAATTGCATAGAGAACTAAATGTTTTTAATTTGGGTGGGAGTGTGTTCCAGGTTGAAGATCCAGAAAAAGCAAAGCTTGTCTTAAACTGGTCAATACGAGGGCGCGGTAAACCATAGTTATTTGACCCATACCGGGCAGGAGCTCGATGAAGAAAGTCACTCAGATAAGGGGGCGCTTTTCCAGTGTGTATTTTGAACATAGTTACACACCGATTAAATTTTAATTGCTTATCTAGTGGAAGAATATTTAGTTTCTTTAATTTTTCCGTAGTTGACAAGGACTGATCTGGTAGGATTAATTTTGCTGCTCGTCTGTGAAGGGAGTTGAGCTTCTTTAGATGAACCTCACTGACACCACTCCAAACAGTAGAGGCGTAGTTTATATGCGAGAGCAGGAGGGCTTGAAAAAAGAGTTTACGAGCGTCACTGTCCACATAGTGCCTGAGCTGGATGAGCAGAAATAAATTCTTGGATATATGTTTACATACATTATCTATGTGAGACTGCCACTTTAGCTCTTCATCAATTATTACGCCCAGGACCCGCTGTTCGTGTACCTGTTGAACGGGAGTTTTTCCTAATGTGAGATTAAGGGTCAAGGGTCTACGCTGATGTTTTTGTCTTGTAGTTAGTACCATACATTTTGTTTTATGAGGATGAATTACCATGCGATTTTGATCACACCACGTAGATACGTCATTTAAGCCTTCCTGAAGAGATGTTTGAACTGACTGAAGATCGCTTCCACATGAATGAATAGAATTATCATCTGCAAAAAGATCACAGACGACATTGTCATTAGTTATGTTCAGGGGCAAGTCATTAATAAAGATGCAGAATAGAAGTGGACCCAGTACAGATCCCTGTGGTATACCGCATTCAACTATGCCTTCAGTAGAATATTGCCCATTCAGGAAAATGCGCTGTGTTTTGTCTTGTAGATAAGATGTTAGGAAAGACACCGTCAACAGATTCTGGACATAGACGAACATTTTTATTTTTTTTGAAAAATAGAGTGGTCAACTAGATCAAATGCCTTTTCTAGATCAAGGAAGACAGCGCCGGCTTCCTGGGTCTTGTTGATTGCAGAAAGCCATGTATCACAGAGTCTAATTAGAGCTGTATGGCATGAGTGGTGACGACGGAAGCCAGACTGAAAAGGGTGGAACAGATTGTGGTCTTCAATAAAGAGTATTAGATACTTATGAATGTGCTTTTCAAGTGGTTTGGACAAAATAGATAGAAGCGAAATTGGTCTGAAAGTATTTGGGTCAGTAAGATCTTTGGTTTTAGGCAGTGGAATAACTTTGGCCGCTTTCAGAGCCGAGGGAAATATATTTTGTTGAATGCATAAATTATAGATGTATGTCAAAGATTCTACTGCATAAGGAAGAGCAAGTTTTAACATCATAGAATTAATATTGTCGGGCCCCATTGCTTTTTTGTTCTTTAGTTTTTTAATATACGCGCCTACTTCATGTACAGCAATTGGAGGAACCTTAAATGAATCGCTGGAACTAATCCTGTCCTTGCAAAACGTCTTCAGGGATGCTGGGATCTTATAGTCACTAGAAGTGCTAGTATCTGCAGATTTAAGTATGGCGTCAGTTAAGGATAGAAAGTGATTGTTGAACACACTAGGAGAGCATTTAATCTCTGCAGTCTTTGCTTTATTTCGGGACTTGTGTGTAATTTCAGTCATTGCACGCCATAGTGATCCAGTATCTTTGTTATCATTGATCAGTTTTGCGAAATAAGCTTTTTTTGCTGCTCTCACTAAACTCGTGACTTTATTCCTTTGTTTCTTGTAGTACTCAAATTTCTTATCGCATTTGAGTCTGTCACGAAGTTTCATAGCCTTGATAATTTCAGATGACAGCCATTGAGGAAGTGTAGGGTGTTTGACTCGTCTCTTCCTAATTGGCGCACGCTTTTCAACAACAGGAAGAAAAGCTTCATACCAGGCTGTTAGCGCTTGATTCGGATCTGAAAAGCTGAAAACATTGGCAAAAGGAGCGAGGCTCAAATCCCAAAGAAAGGCATCCCGGTCAAAGTGTTTAAAACAACGATATTGGACGGTTGTATGGCCTTTGGTCATATTTTTGGGCTGTTTGCATGACCATGTGCAGATGACTGGACAGTGGTCACTGACGTTGATATCAGAAACTCGTACTTTCGATAACATCTGTTCATTATCTGTATATATATGATCGAGCAATGTAGCAGAGGTTTGAGTTATTCTTGTCGCACAGCGTATTTGTTGGCGCAAACCAAACAAAGACGTTGCAGATGATCAGGTAGGTTGGGGTTTGAGGAGATCAATGTTGAAGTCTCCAAGAAGAACGATGTCTGGGTTACTTTCACAGACCTTGTCCATCATTTGCACAAAGTCGTCAAACCAGGTATGTGTAGCTGCAGGGTTTCTATATACATATCCAACTAGAACAGCAGGGGAGGCTGGGTGTTTTATCTCCACCCATATGCATTCTTCCTTCTCGGACTCGAGATCATTTCGCCTCTTCGTGAAGGTTTTTATACTTTGGTGAATATATAGCGCCATACCAGTATGACCCTGGTCTGCAGCATCACGTCGAATGATAGTATATAGAGGAATAGAAATTGATTCATCACTAAAACGTGCACTAAGGCGCGTCTCGCTGAGTCCAAGAAGGTGGATAAATGGAGAATCATTTAACAACATGCACACGTCATGTACCTTATTATACAGATGATATACATTTGCGTGCCCTATGCGTAGTCCATCGATTGTCTTAAGAGTGGTCATGATCACTGAAATCTTACTGAACACAGATAATAATGTTTATACTACTGATTATGCACACGCACTCAAACGGAAATCAAAATTTAAACACAAAAAGAAACTGCTCAAAACTACCTACACAATCAAACAGGATATAGTAGAGGAAGCCCAAACTTTGCGCACAAGTGTGCGTGGGGGAGGGGGAGTGATAAGAAGAAGAAAGGCACGCGGACCTGAATTTATGCTTGCAGAAGGTCACAGGCTGAAAAGTATATGGTATGAAATTTAAAAGTGAATATTACGCATACGTCAGGGAAACGCAGCATTTTAAACAAAAGAACGGGGGGGGGGGGGGGGGGGGGCTACTGGACATGAAGAATCTTCCCAAACTCAGCTAGGTACATTTGCTGGATTGGTGGTGTAGCGAGATGTGGTTGCTTCATGAGAGACGCCGTCTGTTGGTTTTGTATTTGAGACGTGACGCGAGATTGGTCGTATGCTTCTCGGTGAGCTTGGCTTGGATGGGTCTTTGCTGAGCCATAACTCACTACGTCGGAGTACGTCCGTCTGTCCTGGATGTTAGCTGGGAACGTGTGGTGCGCTGGGCTGTTGGAGGCAGAGGTCCGGTGGCCGTGTTGGTGGTGAGGAGGTGGCGACTGGTGGGCACGTTGATGAGAGCGATAATCCTTAGGTACATAGCTCACGTAAGCAGGAGTTGGTTGGTAGGTCGTGGGCCTTTGCTGCGACGACTTTTCGGAGGGTCGGTGCCTGCTTAATCGAACAGTCCTTTTCAGGTTTCTCGCCAGTCCGCTACTGCCGCGTTTGTTTGGGCGGAATCCGTTGAGGTACCACGAGGATTTGACTTCCCAGCTGCGTGAGTAAAAAGTCTCATCACTGTCGGTGAAAAACGCACCTTTTGCCCACGCAGCATGGTACATGCCATCATTGGTTTTGTTGATGCAGTTGGCAACGTGTTTGTTGGTATCGTTTAGTGGCAGTATGGATGACAGGTTGACTGCTGCCGATGGAAAACATCGACGTAGAGCATTGATGACACTGGTCCACGTTTCTTTTTTGATAAAGCGCCCGTTTACGCAGTCGTTTATGCCAACATGAACGTTGACACAAGTGACTTTTTTGGATTGTTGAACACGGTTAGATAGACTGGAAATTAAGCTTGTTACAGTCAAGCCAGGTGATATGATCACCTGTGCGTGGTCTCGTTCAGAGCAACCCATCTTTTCTGCGTGCAGACCATCCAGAACCGAGTCCCCAATGTAGAGCAGTGTTGTGTCTGGAGAGATAGTGAGGCATTGGTCTTTGTTACTACGATGGTGATGTTCGTCTCTCCTGTTGCTGGGTTTGGAAGAATTACTCTTGGTGTTGCTGTTAGTAGGGTGTTGTGATCCAGTCTTTGGTGTTTCTTGCCAGACTCTGTCAACCGCTTGAGGTTTAGATGTAGCACTGGTCGTCGATGTGTGAGGGGCGACTTGTTTGAGCTGGCAGTTGTTGCATTGTTTCCTATCTTTGTTTAATTTTAATTTTGCTTCCATTTCCTGTATAGTTGATTTCATGTTATTTATGATCACATTTAGAGAGTTAATTTCGATCTTGAAATGTTCTCGGTCGGCTTTCTGTGAGGCTTTCACCGCTACCAGTTCAGCACGCAATTGTTCAATGGTGCAGTTCATCTCTTGCTCTCTCAGGTCATCGTCGGATGGAGACAAGGTGGGCGTGTTTTCCTGTTCTCTATGCACATTGTCGGAGGGAGATTCTAAGGTGGGCGTAGTCTCCTGTTCTTCTCGCGCATCAACAGAGGGAGACAGGGTGGGCGTAGTCTCCTCTTCTTCTCGCGCATCAACAGAGGGTGACAGGGTGGGCGCAGTCTCCTCTTCTCCCCGCGCATCAACAGAGGGAGACAGGGAGGGCGTAGTCTCCTCTTCTCCCCGCGCATCAACAGAGGGAGATAGGGTGGGCGTAGTCTCCTCTTCTCCACGCGCATCAACAGAGGGAGACAGGGTGGGCGTAGTCTCCTCTTCTCCCCGCGCATCAACATAGGGAGACAGGGTGGGCGTGGTCTCCTCTTCTCCCCGCGCATCAACAGAGGGAGACAGGGTGGGCGTAGTCTCCTCTTCTCCCCGCGCATCAACAGAGGGAGACAGGGTGGGCGTGGTCTCCTCTTTTTCCCGCGCGTTGTAGAGTGGAGACGAGGGTGTCGTGTTCATCAGCATTCCAAGTGTATCGCTGGAGGGAGAAGAAGTGACAAGCTCTCTCATCACATCCTTGGAAGAAGACGAGATGTGCGTGGTCTCCAGTTCTCTCTGAGCATCAGAGGAGGAAGATGGGGTGATCGTAGTCATCGGCTCTGCCCCATTATCGTGGGAGGAAGAAGGGCTGATCGGCAAGGCGTCCGTGTTGCCTGGCGTTCTGTCAGAGGAAGAGACAGCAGGTGCTTCCTCTCCCGGCGGCATGAGAGCCTTGTGGATGTTGGCCGTCAGTGCAGCTTTCAGCATACAGGACTGACTGGTGTACAGCAAGGCAATCTCGTGAACACATCGTTTGATTGCTTCAAACTCTGACTCAACCCATTGTGGACAGCGAAAACCCTGCACTAGCACAGTTCTGACACTCTTTTTGCCGTTCGTGTGGTAGATGTGTACAGTTAGCAGTTTATCTTGTCTTTTTTTGATCTTCAGGTCCTGTTGTAAGATACACCAGAAGAGTACTTTGAAATAAATCATAGTCACTGACTTTAGAAGCATCTAATAGAACTCTTTTGCCATTGATTCTGGCGTAGTCAGCCCACGTTGAGTGAAAATACTTGTACTCGTTGAGACCGTTAAAGTACCTGCGTTTGATTACAGTGCGCCATACATGTGTGAGATCAGGCGCAGTAGTAAAAGTTACTTGAAAGCAATCACTGTTTTTGTTTCTTTCTGTTTTTTTCCATTGATGACAGTGGTAATACTAACTGGCACTGTTGCCATTGCATTATACTGAGTTGTCATTGTGCAACTAGCCAGATTGAGCCATCAAAAACAAGGCAGAAACAAGTCACAGTAATCTGCTTGTGACATTTCCCTGACCTATACATGGTTTACTAGACAGGGCACATTTCACATGCACAGTATTATAGGAAATATGTAGAGCTGATAGGGAGAAAAGAAAAAGAAAAGGGAAAACAAGAAACAACAACAAAAACGCTACTTATAAAATGCAAACGGGATTAAACAGCTTATAAAGTGAACTGGACTAAACACAAGTTGATGAACTAAAAGTTTTGCACACGAAGAGCTCGGCCGATATGCAATCCGACCAGCAACAACACGAGAGGACGAAAATACGTTGATACAAATGTTTGTGCAATGCACGATGACGGTTGCCACGGTGTTGTCGAGGTGCTGCTATGACTGTGCACCGGCTGAAGAAATTGAGGTATGTCATACGATTCACATCAGTCTCACTCAGCAGTTACAGCCTGCAGTTTTTACACTGACTGGGCTGGGATCAAGTTTTATCAAGTACAAAAAAGTTTAACGTGCTTCCTGTTTATGAAGAATAACACAAGGCCGGCTGGTGTACTTTTACACGTGAATCAAGCTTAAGAAAAAGAAGGGGGGGGGGGGGGGGCGGAAGAAAAGAAAAGCACAACACAGGGCTGACATTCACTGCAACCTCGCGCGGGGTCAGAGGCAAGCTGGGTGGCGGCAGAAAGTGAGACCTCACAGAGGTCAGCTGGCGATCCTACTGGCGGAAGATGCGGGCGGGCGACGCTCCTCCTCTATCTCCATGCTTCAAACGAGGCGGTAACAGGCGTGACAGCGCCCCGGGGCATGGCGGACAGTGCTACAGCGTGGAATATATGGCAGCTGGTTTGCTGTAACACTCGACTGCTGTGGGAAGGTCAGCGGTCAGTGGTCAGCGCCTACAGAAGATGCGCTACCGACCGATGCAGGAAACACACAGGCACGACGAAAAAGAAACGCAACCCCAGGTACAACCAAAAAAAGGAACGGGGAGAAATGTCACTGATAGGGCACACGCTCCCTCGAACCACCATAGTACAGAGCAAAACAACACAGAGTACTTAGCATCGAAGAGTCTGGAATAGCTGCACTCCATCACAGACTGTGAGCGCGGTGATAGACAGCCATGCTGGACCCGTCTGGTGCCCGTGCGCCATCTTGAGAGAGAGAGAGAGAGAGAGAGAGAGAGAGAGAGAGAGAGAGAGAGAGAGAGAGAGAGACAGACAGAGACAGAGACAGAGACAGAGACAGAGAGATACAGAGAGAGATACAGAGACAGAGAGAAAGAGACACAGAGAGAGAGATACAAGGCACGCGACAACTGTATTAGTCATTTGCAGAAATGATATGGTCTGCCACAAAACGTATTATATAATAAAACAATGCACCAACAACGCACATTCTCACTCCTCCAAACTACAATCCACTCACACAAACACCTGCCTCCATTTCACTCCCAAACAGAACTGGGACGGTGTTGGCCGTTGTGATGGTTGTGTATGTGTGTGTGTGTGTGTGTGGGGGGGGGGGGGGGGGGGAGGGGGGGGTACTGTCTTTAACTACGATGTCTGACGCCATCCATATCCATACCCACACCCAGAACCTCCTGCTGACCACCAAGGACAGGACCGGCCCCACCGGCTGCTGTCGCACGATCAGTCCCTGGCACTTATGGACTGCAGGCAACGTCTGCGAGGCTACGCCTTCGTCATGGTTATGGGCCTGGACGACCTCCTCATCCCCTTGAAGCACCAGAACGTCAAGGACCTCCTCAGGGAGCAGCTGATGGTAAGGGGGGCAACTTATATATATATGTATATTTTGTGTGTGGATTTTTGAGAGCCTAGCGGTAAGGCGTTAGGCTGGTAAGTAGAGGGACCTCGGCTCGATTCCGCTTCGGCTCTCGTTTCTCTTCCCAAAAGGTTGCGGTTTGTGGACACTGTCTTAAGTGTGGCTTTGTCCCTCACAGTTAGTGAAACATTAAAATGGCTGTGTGCACATTCGCACGCGTCTCTGTATCCATCCGTACACGTGCGTGTTATGTATAGGTCCAGAAGGAAACACAATGCCACTAAACCTTACACATACACTTAGCAGTTATTAGCTCAAGTCTGGTAAAGCAAGGTTTTGTGTGGAAGTTTTTTTTTACGCGCTATAAAAAATAAAAATAAAATAAATCCCCCCAAAATCCATAAAAAAGTCATCGATTGATTGATTGATTGATTCATTCATTCATTCATCCATCCATCCATCCATCCATTCATTCGTTCGTTCATTCGTTCTTTCCTTCCTTCCTTCCTTCCTTCCTTCCTTCCTTCATGCATTCATTCATTCATTCTTTCCTTCCTTCCTTTCCTTCCTTCCTTCATCCATTCCTTCCTTCCTTCTTCTCTTCCTTCCTTCCTTGATTCATTCATTCAAGTCACTTACTCCTACACTTCCGTTTCAGCTGAGTCCAGACGCGGCGGTCTTTCACTTCTCCACCAGGCACTTCTTCTACGACGGAGGAGCGGAGGCCCCGAAGAGCGACATCACCGTCCTGAGGTACCTGGACCACACGGAGCCGGTGGTGGACAGCAAGGGGCACATCTACCTCTCCAACAGGGTGGTCCATTCCATCGCCAGCCGCATCTTCCCAAAGCCACCCTATCGCGAGTAAGAGAGCTAAGGCTGGGTATATAGTTCTGCAACATCACCCACCGATCTGTGAGCCGGTTTGGACTAGCCAGTAAGGCGTTAGGCTGGTTAGCGGAGGGACCTCGGTTCGAATCTGCTTCGGCTCTCCTTTCACTTCAATAGTTGTGATCTGTGGATACTGTCTTGTGACTGTCCCTCACAATTATCAAGCATTAAACTGGTTCTTATCGCTGCCCACCTTAATGCAGGAGTCATTCTGGTGGTGACAGTGTAGCCGATAGGTATAAAATCTCCCTCCCCCCCCCCACCCCCCACCTCCATTACACCCTCCCCTCCCCCGTTCTCCCCGTAACCTAATAAGCCTTATGGTTTCTGTGGACGTTAAGCACCATGTTTACTTACTTACCACCGGGTCTTCCGAAAGCCATACTATCCCGAGGCTGTGTATATAGTTCTGCACCATCACCCACCACATATTCCCAAAGCCGTCTTATCGAGAGTAAGGCTGGGTATATAGTTCGGCACCATCACCCCGATGATCTTCTCAAAGCCACCCTATCCCGAGGCTGGGTAGATAGTTTCGCACCATCACCACATCTCCCACAACGCCACCCTATCGAGAGTAAGAGATCTAAGGCTGGGTATATAGTGCTGCACCATCGCCACATCTCCCCAAAGCCGCCCTATCGAGAGTAAGAGATCTAAGGCTGGGTATATAGTGCTGCACCATCGCCACATCTCCCCAAAGCCGCCCTATCGAGAGTAAGAGATCTAAGGCTGGGTATATAGTGCTGCACCATCGCCACATCTCCCCAAAGCCGCCCTATCGAGAGTAAGAGATCTAAGGCTGGGTATATAGTTCTGCACCATTACCACATGTCCCCAAAGCCACTCTATTGAGAGTAAGAGAGATAACTATACTTCGTTCTTAACTGGCTTATGAGATGCAATTTCGGCCCGAACTTGC
>OY757557.1:9394770-9399770 GCA_963584105.1 Alviniconcha strummeri
TGGAGTGGTCGGTGGGCGACGATCCCTTGTCCAGCGACCACCTCCCCATCACCATTAATATAACCGGTAGCGTTATGCGGGAGCGAAACGCCCCGCATGAAAATTTTAACTATGATAAAGCCGACTGGTTTAGTTTTCGAGCCGAACTGGGGGCTTTGCCAGTCGGTGATCATGGATCCCTTTCCATAGACGCCTTAAACAGTTTACTTTCGGAAAATATCCTTATTGCGGCTAAGGCCTCGATACCGACCACCAAGACGGGGTCCACCCGGACCCGTAACAACCCTTGGTGGAGCGATGCCTGCGGGGAGGCGGTCAAAAACAAACGGTATTATTACAAAAAAGTATAGGCGGAATTGCACACCGTTAGCTCATGAGGAAATGACTAAAGCAAAAATTCAGTGCCAACAAATTATAGCCCAGGCAAAATTGGCTCATGGGAACAATTTCGTAGGAGATTTGGACGATAGGGTTGACCTGGGCAACGTTTATAAAGAGGTTAAGAAGATTAAGCAGCAACGTTTATGAAGAGATTAAGAAGATTAAGCAGCAACGTTTATGAAGAGATTAAGATGATTAAGCAGCAGTACTGTCCCCCCGATTTCGATCTTAGGGCGGGGGACAGAGTGTTTCAAACTAACCAAGCAAAGGCGGACGCCTTCGCGGAGGTGCTGGCCGATGCCGCTAGCAGCACTCACCAGCTCCCCGCGGGCATGCAGGAGTATCGAGACTCCCACGAAACACAAAATCCGCTCCAGGACCCTGCTCCGACAGACCTGGCTGTAAACTGTTCCTTCACTCGTGCTGAGCTGGAGAGTGCCCTTTCATCTATCACAAAACTTAAAGTTTCTGAAGGTGTAGACCGTGTTTCCTATCGGATGTTGAGGGAGTTGCCGGAACCCTACATGGAGGCGTTGCTGGCCCTCTTTCGGCGCTGCTGGGAAGGTGGGGGTGATTCCAGACGGGTGGAAACACGCCATAGTCACTCCCATTCCACACCTTCTCAGTGCAACAGTCAGAGTGTACTCTTTAGTTGCTCCCTGCCGCCTGCCTGATTTGACCTCATTAGCCCTGCTGGGGTCAGTTTCAGGCCAGCCAGGGCTTTCTAGGGGCCCGTTGCCTGGCTACAAGAGGGTTTCAAAATGGCTGCTGCAGCTTCAAGATTCAACCCCCTTCCTCTTACTTTCACAAAGATTTTGCACCACTCTTCACACCTCAGCATCTTTGGGATGTTATCTCCTGTTTACTCACATGCCAGACTGTCCCCTGGCATCTCTTGGTCAAGTCTGACAGCAGTAATTTATGTTTTGTTAGGTTGTAAACGTTGATGGTGCCACAATCAATTCCTCCCTTCCTTTTCACTTGAGGGAAATTATCAGACCTCATAAATCAAGACCAGAAGTTTTCCCAGATGGTGTGTGGTGGTCTCTGCACTCTCCAGGCTCTGTTCGTTACATTGCATGCTGACAAACATGGGAGTAATTAGCTGACAGGTCAGGAGGGGTTGTAAATGAGAACCTGGTGTCAGTATCCCTACCACTTGGTCTTGCCCACAGGCAGACACACAACGCCTTGTTGTGGAATGGATAGCTGTGTGGAGTGCCTGGCGCTATTTATAGCTAGCCGGCCCAGAAAACTAAAGGGCTGCTTGGGAGAAGGTGTGATTCCCAAGCAGGGAAAATCCAGGTAGGAGGTCGGTAACTATTGTCCCATCTCCTTCACATCCCGCATAGGTAAAATTTATGAACGTATTGTAAAACAGCGACTTAACCACTTCTGCGAGAGTAAGGGAGTGATCCCTCTGTGCCAGGCCGGGATCCGTACCGGCCGCGGGGTGTCTGACCGCCTAGTGCGGCTGGGGGCGCGCGTCAGGAGAGCGAGACTGAGGAGGAGGGCGCTGTACAGCTGCTTCTTGGACGTGCGTCGTGCCAGCGATACCGTCTGGCACGGACGGTTGCTCCGTAAAATCAAGGAAGTCGGGCTTTCTGGTCAGATGTATAACTTTGTTAAAGCCTTTCTGTCTCAGAGAACGTTTCAGGTTAGATGTGTAACACTACCACACACCCGACACATAAAACAGACAATTACCGCCACCTAAATAAAATAACTCAAACGCGATAGTCTAGTTTTCCTCCTGGTCTTCTATTCCATTTCTTCGTACTTAAAATCAACAGTCAATCAGTTCCAACATTTTTCATTAAAGAAAATCAAATACAAGAGACAATTTCTAATCAGCTCCTATCATATCCCTATAGTCTAGGCCCAGCTTGCGCTCCCGCTTTCACTACGGCTATCAGTACATGGCTTCTGTTCTACATGCTGAGCCTTAGCTAAGCCTAAAGCCGAGCCGTAGATGGCCTGAGCTGTCCCTAAATCTGAGCCATCGCTGTTGCTCTCGCTGTAGCTCTCTCTCTCTCTCTCTTGTTCTGGGCTTATTTCACTCCTTTTATACTCTCTCGACGTTTTTTCGTGATAATTCCTCGTCACGATTTTAGGGTAACTTCCTCCAGTACGAGGATGATCGTTAAATCGTATGGCCTTGTAGGTGACGCCGATGGCCATAGTCAGCGAGTGCACCGGCCATACCTGTCACTCACAACATCACGTTTTGTGGTACTTCTTCCGACAACCGTCTTATTAGAATTTACATAAGAATTCGATATTCACGAAAAAGCATGTTTCTCAAGGTCAAGGGGGGGAAAGTTCAATCGTCCCGTTCAAGGTCGGGGAAGCTCTTGTAGATTCGGTGCACGTAGCGACGGCGGTCAGCGAGTGCGGTCAATCAACCGTATAGCCCCGCAGGGCTGTCATCGCTACAGCCGGAGGGGGCACGACACCATTGTGTTACACCGAAGGGCATTCTCTCTAACAGCCAGCGCTTAGATACGGGGGTTCCGCAGGGTTCTGTGATAGCGCCACTTCTGTTTTCTATCATGTTGTACGATATTAATAAAATTCAAAAACACGATGCTATCATTACACTGTATGCTGACGACCTGGTCATCTGGAAAGAATCAAAATGCAGGAAATTTACTAATATAACAAAAACAAATTCGTTTTTGCGACAGATCCAAAAGCAGTTCCAAGAAATTATAAGTACTGTTAACCAATATATGTTTCAGAATGGGTTTAGCCTGTCTGTTGAAAAGACGGTATTTGTTATTTTTGGTCCCTGGCACCGTGTGTCGCCAGAATTCAGTATTATTATTAACGGCCAGCGCCTGTACGCGGCCAAACAAGCGAAATATCTGGGTGTTACCTTCCAGTGGTCGGGTAGCGTCTCCAGACACGTTCATAGTAATATCCAGTCGGCCCTTCGGGCCACTAACTTAGTTAAATTGCTATCACGGATGCCCTGGGCCAACCAGCCTAAAACCATGATCACTCTGGTAAAGTCCCTGCTTCGGTCCCGCCTATATTACGGCCGAGAGGCCTGTTACGACCTGCTGGCCTCCCTGATCACTGCCATAGAGCAGGCCGAGTGCCGGGCCATTAAGTTGGCCCTGGGCCTTCCGAGGGCCACAGCCAGGTACTTGGCCTACAGGGAGGCGGGCATGCTACCAGCAAAGTTATACTTACAATTTATTTGTTCTAAGTATCAGTTCCGGTCACAGACCACTGATAATTCAACGGGTGTGGAGGTGTTGGCGACTTCTGGGGCCCGGCCACTGCCCGGTTCTGCGTTCCCTTCCGCGACTTCAGCCAGGACTTGGTCCGGGCGGCGGGGGTGGAGGGGCAACGAACAGCCCGGAGACCGATCCACCCGTACCCGCTTTGGGTCGTGGACGGAGCGCGGATTGAGTTGGAGATGACGGGGCTCCGGAGGTCCGATAACCCTCTGATCTTACAAGCAACAGCTAGAGAGCTGAGCAATAATAAATATAACCAGTGTATTTGTATGTACACGGATGGGTCCATGACGACGGAGGGGGTGGGGGCCGCATTCGTTGTACCACAACTCAGTAATCTAACCAGAAAATATCAGCTGCCTCATGGGTCTATATTTACAGCCGAGTTAGTTGCCATTCTAATGGCCTTAAACTTCTTTAATGACCTGTGTCAGCTGCCGATGGAGGTGTCGTTTTTTTTTTTTTTTTTTTTTTTTTTCTTTCTTTCTTCTGACTCACTGTCGGCGCTGCAGGCCATCAAACACAACAGTCAGTCTTCCAGAGAAGACGTCGTTAAAGAAATAGTTGTCGTGTGCCACCAGCTTATTACTCGTAGCACCGACATTGTCTTGCAGTGGGTCCCGTATATACTGTGAACGACTCTGGCTTGAACCGACAAGATCAGTTTCTCGTCATTACAGAGATCATCGATGTACGTCCGCCACCAGACTCAGGCCCTGATGACGGTGTCTGGACCAACGACACAGACGACGAGAAGCAGTTTGGATCCGTTGGTGGGACAAATATTACACCGAGTAATAATTTAAAAGTCCCTGATTATATAACTGTCCCTGTAAGCGGCTACCACAGATCCGTTCTTTAAACTAGAAGCATCAGTTGCTGAAAAATGCAGTGACAGTACAAGACGATTATAAAGATTAGAAATAAGAAGGAGTGCTAGCGTTCTAAAACAAGATCCAGACGCATAGAAAGTTAAAAAGAACGCTTAGTTATATGACAAATAGTGTGTTTTTCCAAACAATGGAGACCAACACACCACAACCAACAGCGGATAGGTAGACTACAGTTATACACATTCTCATTTTTCAACGTTTAACTGTGTTGCTTAACTGTCGTTTTGTCGCTTGAAAAAGTGGCTTACCCCGAAAATTCGCACGTTGATTTAACCAAAGTTTATTTCCATTCATGAAAATACGGAAAAATCTAAATCATTGCATGAGCATTAAACAATCTAAGTATATAGTAAACGTTCACAAGCATAATTTACTCAGTTCATTTTGCAACAACAGGTATATTTTTTATTATTATGATTTTTTTGGTTTTTGTTAAACAACATGAAAATAACAGAAAATCAGTCAAAAATCAAGGGTA
>OY757557.1:9407270-9409063 GCA_963584105.1 Alviniconcha strummeri
AGGAGAACCACCATAATCTCCCCGGCTACACACTGTGTAATGAACAGTACTATAGCTTAAACACTGTAACCACTTTCGATAATAAAAACAAAAACCTGGTTGTCCTGCAGTGGAACTGCAGGTCTTTAAACAGTAACTTGGATTATTTAACCCAATTTTTATCTCAACACACTATTGACGTTTTGTGCGTGCAGTCGCCGGCCTGCCGCCGCGGTGACCTGCCGAAAATAGACGGGTATACTACCCGTGAGCGGTATAATACCAGTGAGCGGTATAATACCCCGTGAGCGGCCTTCACCCTAGTATCAGTGGCAGGGTGGAGACTGGTCACGTACGTTAAAACTGGCTGTAAATTCGAAAGCGTTGCTAGTGTGGAGAAAAAAAAACCTTCTATTAAAGTACATCGGGTTACCGATCCCCTTTTTTCCAAATCTAAGTTTAACTTTAGTCAGACTGTTGGTGAAAATGGTCTTTGTAAGTTTTGAAGTTGAGAAGATGAGAATGTTTTTAGTTCAGTCAGTGGTTCATTGGTACTGTGTCTTAGTGCGGTCGCGGGGTGCAGTAGTCTCCTTTCCCGTGTGAAGCCACTGGCTAAAGGATATAGTTTCAATTAGCGCGATCAGTTGGCCGAGCTGTAGACAACAAGCTTCCCTGTTCATGCACGGGCATGGAAGAGCTGCCTTCCCTTTTCGGTTACGAATTCTTCTTTTATTCCAAATTCTGGGCCGCCGGTGCCGTACTTTTCAAGGTATAAAAGACCCTCCCTTTTTAATCCCCGCACCACTCGCCCTCACCAAAATCATAAAGACCGTGTGCCCTCTTTAACGGTGGACTGTGCTAGGTCTGCGAGTAAGTCTCCAAGTCAGTCTCCAAGTCAGTCTCCAAGTCAGTATCTAAGTCACCAAGTCACCAAGTTATTTTTATTCGTCAGTGCAACTAGTGTTTAATTTAATCTACATTCAACAGATTGGTTCGACTATTTTTGATCTTTCTAGATTTTGCAACAACCGGTATTTTTGTTGTTGTTGTTCAACAACATGAAAATAACAGAAAATCAGTCAAAAATCAAGGGTATATTGTCGTATTAAATAAGCTAGGGAAGTGATAATTAATGCGGCTAATACTGACCCCACCTCCACAGACTGGTTTGATTGATTTTGTTTAGCCCCAGACTGGCAGAGTGCAGCAGACGCTGGCTCCATTCCTCTGACCATCGTGCTGCCCAGCGTGTTGGTGCCACTGACACTGGTGTTTCTGGAACTCGCCATTTTCATTGCAAGGAGGTATACATACATATATACGCATCAGTTCAGCAACACTCTCAAACCTGATGGTTTGGCTGAGTACTCCTTTGACTGACTGACTGACTGACTGACTGACAGATTGATTGATTAATTGATTGATTGATTGAGTGAGTGAGTGAGTGAGTGAGTGAGTGAGCGAATGAGTGAGTGAGTGAGTGACTACTTGATTAATTGATTGATTGACTGATCAATTCATTAACTGATTAACTGATTGACTGCTTAATTGATTGAATGATTGACAGACTGCTTGATTAAAGTTTTATGAATTAATTTACTGGCTGCTTGATTTGAAATATTGATGGATTTCTTTAGTCGATCACTAACTGATTTATTAACTATTTGCTTGAATGATTGAATGCTTGCCTGATTGAATGAATGATTGACTGATTGGCTATTCGCTTGCTTAATTGATCAACTTATTGACTAAAAAATTCACTGAATTATCGATCGATTAAAGATTTTTATTTTTCATTTCTCTGTTGATTGGCT
>OY757557.1:9414263-9419263 GCA_963584105.1 Alviniconcha strummeri
ACCCCCTCCGTCGTCATGGACCCATCCGTGTACATACAAATACACTGGTTATATTTATTATTGCTCAGCTCTCTAGCTGTTGCTTGTAAGATCAGAGGGTTATCGGACCTCCGGAGCCCCGTCATCTCCAACTCAATCCGCGCTCCGTCCACGACCCAAGGCGGGTACGGGTGGATCGGTCTCCGGGCTGTTCGTTGCCCCTCCACCCCCGCCGCCCGGACCAAGTCCTGGCTGAAGTCGCGGAAGGGAACGCAGAACCGGGCAGTGGCCGGGCCCCAGAAGTCGCCAACACCTCCACACCCGTTGAATTATCAGTGGTCTGTGACCGGAACTGATACTTAGAACAAATAAATTGTAAGTATAACTTTGCTGGTAGCATGCCCGCCTCCCTGTAGGCCAAGTACCTGGCTGTGGCCCTCGGAAGGCCCAGGGCCAACTTAATGGCCCGGCACTCGGCCTGCTCTATGGCAGTGATCAGGGAGGCCAGCAGGTCGTAACAGGCCTCTCGGCCGTAATATAGGCGGGACCGAAGCAGGGACTTTACCAGAGTGATCATGGTTTTAGGCTGGTTGGCCCAGGGCATCCGTGATAGCAATTTAACTAAGTTAGTGGCCCGAAGGGCCGACTGGATATTACTATGAACGTGTCTGGAGACGCTACCCGACCACTGGAAGGTAACACCCAGATATTTCGCTTGTTTGGCCGCGTACAGGCGCTGGCCGTTAATAATAATACTGAATTCTGGCGACACAGGGTGCCAGGGACCAAAAATAACAAATACCGTCTTTTCAACAGACAGGCTAAACCCATTCTGAAACATATATTGGTTAACAGTACTTATAATTTCTTGGAACTGCTTTTGGATCTGTCGCAAAAACGAATTTGTTTTTGTTATATTAGTAAATTTCCTGCATTTTGATTCTTTCCAGATGACCAGGTCGTCAGCATACAGTGTAATGATAGCATCGTGTTTTTGAATTTTATTAATATCGTACAACATGATAGAAAACAGAAGTGGCGCTATCACAGAACCCTGCGGAACCCCCGTATCTAAGCGCTGGCTGTTAGAGAGAATGCCCTTCGGTGTAACACAATGGTGTCGTGCCCCCTCCGGCTGTAGCGATGACAGCCCTGCGGGGCTATACGGTTGATTGACCGCACTCGCTGACCGCCGTCGCTACGTGCACCGAATCTACAAGAGCTTCCCCGACCTTGAACGGGACGATTGAACTTTCCCCCCCTTGACCTTGAGAAACATGCTTTTTCGTGAATATCGAATTCTTATGTAAATTCTAATAAGACGGTTGTCGGAAGAAGTACCACAAAACGTGATGTTGTGAGTGACAGGTATGGCCGGTGCACTCGCTGACTATGGCCATCGGCGTCACCTACAAGGCCATACGATTTAACGATCATCCTCGTACTGGAGGAAGTTACCCTAAAATCGTGACGAGGAATTATCACGAAAAAACGTCGAGAGAGTATAAAAGGAGTGAAATAAACCCAGAACAAGAGAGAGAGAGAGAGAGAGAGAGAGAGAGAGAGAGAGAGAGAGAGAGAGAGAGAGAGAGAGCTACAGCGAGAACAACAGCGATGGCTCAGATTTAGGGACAGCTCAGGCCATCTACGGCTCGGCTTTAGGCTTAGCTAAGGCTCAGCATGTAGAACAGAAGCCATGTACTGATAGCCGTAGTGAAAGCGGGAGCGCAAGCTGGGCCTAGACTATAGGGACATGATAGGAGCTGATTAGAAATTGTCTCTTGTATTTTGTTTTTCTTTAATGAAAAATGTTGGAACTGATTGACTGTTGATTTTAAGTACGAAGAAATGGAATAGAAGACCAGGAGGAAAACTAGACTATCGCGTTTGAGTTATTTTATTTAGGTGGCGGTAATTGTCTGTTTTATGTGTCGGGTGTGTGGTAGTGTTACACATCTAACCTGAAACGTTCTCTGAGACAGAAAGGCTTTAACAAAGTTATACATCTGACCAGAAAGCCCGACTTCCTTGATTTTACGGAGCAACCGTCCCTGCCAGACGGTATCGTAGGCACGACGCACGTCCAAGAAGCAGCTGTACAGCGCCCTCCTCCTCAGTCTCGCTCTCCTGACGCGCGCCCCCAGCCGCACTAGGCGGTCAGACACCCCGCGGCCGGTACGGAACCCGGCCTGGCACAGAGGGATCACTCCCTTACTCTCGCAGAAGTGGTTAAGTCGCTGTTTTACAATACGTTCATAAATTTTACCTATGCGGGATGTGAAGGAGATGGGACAATAGTTACCGACCTCCTACCTGGATTTTCCCTGCTTGGGAATCACACCTTCTCCCAAGCAGCCCTTTAGTTTTCTGGGCCGGCTAGCTATAAATAGCGCCAGGCACTCCACACAGCTATCCATTCCACAACAAGGCGTTGTGTGTCTGCCTGTGGGCAAGACCAAGTGGTAGGGATACTGACACCGGGTTCTCATTTACAACCCCTCCTGACCTGTCAGCTAATTACTCCCATGTTTGTCAGCATGCAATGTAACGAACAGAGCCTGGAGAGTGCAGAGACCACCACACACCATCTGGGAAAACCTCTGGTCTTGATTTATGAGGTCTGATAATTTCCCTCAAGTGAAAAGAAAGGGAGGAATTGATTGTGGCACCATCAACGTTTACAACCTAACAAAACATAAATTACTGCTGTCAGACTTGACCAAGAGATGCCAGGGGACAGTCTGGCATGTGAGTAAACAGGAGATAACATCCCAAAGATGCTGAGGTGTGAAGAGTGGTGCAAAATCTTTGTGAAAGTAAGAGGAAGGGGGTTGAATCTTGAAGCTGCAGCAGCCATTTTGAAACCCTCTTGTAGCCAGGCAACGGGCCCCTAGAAAGCCCTGGCTGGCCTGAAACTGACCCCAGCAGGGCTAATGAGGTCAAATCAGGCAGGCGGCAGGGAGCAACTAAAGAGTACACTCTGACTGTTGCACTGAGAAGGTGTGGAATGGGAGTGACTATGGCGTGTTTCCACCCGTCTGGAATCACCCCACCTTCCCAGCAGCGCCGAAAGAGGGCCAGCAACGCCTCCATGTAGGGTTCCGGCAACTCCCTCAACATCCGATAGGAAACACGTCTACACCTTCAGAAACTTTAAGTTTTGTGATAGATGAAAGGGCACTCTCCAGCTCAGCACGAGTGAAGGGACAATTTACAGCCAGGTCTGCCGGAGCAGGGTCCTGGAGCGGATTTTGTGTTTCATGGGAGTCTCGATACTCCTGCATGCCCGCGGGGAGCTGGTGAGTGCTGCTAGCGGCATCGGCCAGCACCTCCGCGAAGGCGTCCGCCTTTGCTTGATTAGTTTGAAACACTCCGTCCCCCGCCCTAAGGTCGAAATCGGGGGGACAGTACTGCTGCTTAATCTTCTTAATCTCTTCATAAACGTTGCTGCTTAATCTTCTTAATCTCTTTATAAACGTTGCTGCTTAATCTTCTTAATCTCTTTATAAACGTTGCCCAGGTCAACCCTATCGTCCAAATCTCCTACGAAATTGTTCCCATGAGCCAATTTTGCCTGGGCTATAATTTGTTGGCACTGAATTTTTGCTTTAGTCATTTCCTCATGAGCTAACGGTGTGCAATTCCGCCTATACTTTTTTGTAATAATACCTTTTGTTTTTGACCGCCTCCCCGCAGGCATCGCTCCACCAAGGGTTGTTACGGGTCCGGGTGGACCCCGTCTTAGTGGTCGGTATCGAGGCCTTAGCCGCAATAAGGATATTTTCCAAAAGTAAACTGTTTAAGGCGTCTATGGAAAGGGATCCATGATCATCGACTGGCAAAGCCCCCAGCTCGGCTCGAAAACTAAACCAGTCGGCTTTATCATAGTTAAAATTTTCATGCGGGGCGTTTCGCTCCCGCATAACGGTACCGGTTATATTAATGGTGATGGGGAGGTGGTCGCTGGACAAGGGATCGTCGCCCACCGACCACTCCACATCACCAACCAGGTCAGGAGTGACAAGGGCCAGATCAACAGCAGTTCCTCTGTCATGGGAACGATCTGGTACCCTGGTCAGCGTTCCATCATTTAACAGAACGAAGTCGGAGCCAGTAATGCCCGCGCCCAGCTTAGGCTCTCTGCCCGTATAGCCGTCCTCCCAGAGTACACTGTGTTGATTAAAATCCCCGACCACCGGGCAATGGCTATCTGAATGGTGTTTCAACCACTCTCCCTCACCGTCACACTCGGGGTAATACACATTATGTACCGTTACGTGTCTAGTAGTTTGTTCTGTTTTTATAGAGCAGATGGAGGCCTCGGCCTCCATCTGACTAGTGTAACGTCTTTAGTGCGTAAAGGGATCGAATGTCGTCGAGCGATTCTGTGGCCACGCAACTGAGAACGCTAGCAGGTTAGGTTATAAACATGTCTGCGTTAATTACTTGCACGTGGCATCTCCTGACTATCAGAAAGTGATCCAGCACACACACACACACACACACACACACACACACACACACACACACACACACACACACACACACACACACACACACACACACACACACACACACATCCACACACTCACTCGTTCACAGAATCTCACTGAATCATTCTACTTTCTCTCGCTCTACTTCCATCTCTCTTTCAACACGAATTCAAGTGGAGAATGAAAGTTCCAAATATTATTGAATCAAAAAGACATAAATCGCAAACATGTTATAAGCAGACAAAAAAGGGGTTAAAAGACACAAAGGTTCGAAAAGCCAGTCTAGCTAGGTAAACTTGATCCGGTTGTCTCGTTCCATGAAAATTTTACGTAAATTTTACAGTTCACGAACGATGTATCATCAAAACAGCATCGCCTCACTTTGTAATTTCTCAGTAGGGTCTTACAATGAATTTATGAGAGATTAACTTTAAGGTATCTTCCAAGTCTTTGGATAGTGGAAGACGGAATACACAATATAATTATTTATGGAAAAGTCAAACCAAAGCTAATCGCGGACTATCGCGG
>OY757557.1:9423574-9446169 GCA_963584105.1 Alviniconcha strummeri
CACAATCACAATGTTTGGGCACGTACAACACCATGCACAAACACAACATACACTGAAACAGCTTAACTACATTGGGCGCTGCACTCACATTTTTGTCCTTCACTTTCACGATGAAGATCTTGCCCTTGAAGGTCACTTTGTTGATTCTTGGCCTAAAAGTGAAAATGAAACAAACGTTACTCAGAAAACCAGCAATTATACAGACACTCACCCCATCACTACAAGAATGCACGTGATGTCAACTGCAAACCCCCAGACCTTTCCAGCAGCTATGCAAAGAGTATTTACCTTCTTGCAAAACAGTCTCAGTTCAATTCAGTTCAAGACAGTATTCAAGCAGTTGGAAAAGCCCTGCATTTCACCCTGTCTCTCAGAAGTTTCTCCAGTGTTGCCTTTGAACCAGTTCCAATGTTTGTCTGAGTGATGATGGTTGTTTCTAGTCCTCACAAGGAAGACTGTCAAGCACTTCCTCTTTTTACGCTGTTTCTATTCCAGGCATGATGGTGTAATATTCTTGGCTTTGTGCCTGCAGGTAGTGTCTCAAGCTCCTCAACACTTCAGACCTTCCAAGACACAAGCCAATGATTGCAAACAGATTCAGCAATCCTCTCTTAATACTAACACACACACATCACACACACACACACACACACACACACACACACACACACCCCTGCACAAGTATAAACACATAAAGTACTTTGTTCTTGTGTCCTTAAGTACACCATTCAATGGGTATTTAAAAAATGCGCTATGAAAAGCTATCCACACATGTAGAATTGACAGGCGAGGGCAGTGAATCTACTTGGGAGTGGAGAATAGCGCTATATAAAAGCGATCGATAACAAGTACGCACACTCACACACAAAAAGCAACAACAACAAAAACCCAACTCACCATTACAGGATGCAGATCCACGCCATACATGTCTAACCATTTCACCTTGTCCAAGTATCGGTACTCGGCCATCATAGGGACCATACCCCTGTGAGCAAAGAAAACAAGAGTGAATAACCTTTCTTTCCAATGCTTTCTTGCCAGTATGGTAAACGACCTTTCCTGGTTCCTCCTGTTCCTCTTTCCACCCCTCCAAAAGGCATCTCAGAAGAAGCACTGTGACTGACAGCATGTGTCTGTAGGTCTGCATGTGTGTGCATGTTGACTCTTCAAATTATCTTATTTCAATAATTTCTTTAAATGTTTTCCGTGAAAATATTAGCTGTGATTTTTTGATTTTTTTTTACAGCAGAAACTGAGAAAGGCATGAAAGTAAATATAATTCTTTCCTCAAAAAAGAACACAATGACTGTCACATTTTGTTCACCACATAAGCGACAGGACTATACTAAAGACAAACAGGAAAAGACTTAAACTTGTGTATTGTCTGTAATAATACTAATATAATATATACATATGTGTGTGTGTGTGCATGAGTGTGCACCTTTGTGTGTGTGTGTGTGTGTGTGTGTGCGCGCACGCATGCGTGTTTGTTTCTGTTTTATGTCATTTGTCGTTGTGCCCCCCCCCCCCCCCCCCCCCCTCTCTACTGGCGTGTCGTAGATTAGAAACTGTGTACATGTATAATTCGATCTAGAGTAGTCCCTTGTTTGGGAGGGGGCTGGATGTAAAAAAAGCATACAGGCTTATCTATTACCCTCGTAAATAAAGAATTCTCTCTCTCTCTCTCTCTCTCTCTCTCTCTTCTCTCTCTCTCTCATCTCTCTCTCTCTCTCTCTCTCTCTCTCTCTCTCTCTCTCTCTCTCTCCTCTGTTGTCTGTTTATAATACTATATAATGTGTGAATACCAACGCTCATGGTAAAGCCACACAGAAGTAGACAAAGATGGTGTTATGTAAAACTGATCGTGTAAACAACACTCACAGTCAAATGCTCTATGACTCCAGTAGGGGTCTGTGTGAATGGGAACTAGAGGTAAGTTGATATTTACCACCCAGTCAACCATGCCGGTTATACCAGGGTGGCACGCGGGTAAAAACCCACACGTGAAAATCTGAGTCGCAGTCCAAAAATACGCTAGGCATTATAACAGATCAACAGCTAGCAGTTTAAATAAGTACACAATCAAAAAACGAAAAAAATCATAAAGTTCGTAACTGACATGATCGATACACGCTTCATAGACAGTTCGACCTATTAACATCTTTCACTGGCAGTAACTGATTGATTTTGTATTCTGTGGCACCCCAGCAAGGAAACATTGCACCAGTCTCTTGACATAACGAGCAGGGCAGACAAGTAGCGAGAGACAGACAATGGGACAGGTAGACAAGTAGACAGAGAGACAGACAAGGGGACAGGTAGACAGGTAGACAAGTAGACAGAGAGACAGACAAGGGGACAGGTAGACAGGCAGACAAGTAGACAGACAGACAAGGGGACAGGTAGACAGGCAGACAAGTAGACAGAGAGACAGACAAGGGGACAGGTAGACAGGCAGACAAGTAGACAGACAGACAAGGGGACAGGTAGACAGGCAGACAAGTAGACAGAGAGACAGACAAGGGGACAGGTAGACAGGCAGACAAGTAGACAGAGAGACAAGGGGACAGGTAGACAGGCAGACAAGTAAACAGACAGACAGACAGACAAGGGGACAGGTAGACAGGCAGACAAGTAGACAGAGAGACAGACAAGGGGACAGGTAGACAGGTAGACAAGTAGACAGAGAGACAGACAAGGGGACAGGTAGACAGGCAGACAAGTAAACAGACAGACAGACAAGGGGACAGGTAGACAGGTAGACAAGTAGACAGAGAGACAGACAAGGGGACAGGTAGACAGGCAGACAAGTAGACAGAGACACAGACAGACAAGGGGACAGGTAGACAGGCAGACAAGTAGACAGACAGACAAGGGGACAGGTAGACAGGCAGACAAGTAGACAGAGAGACAGACAAGGGGACAGGTAGACAGGCAGACAAGTAGACAGAGAGACAGACAAGTGGACAGGTAGACAGGCAGACAAGTAGACAGAGAGACAGACAAGGGGACAGGTAGACAGGTAGACAAGTAGACAGAGAGACAGACAAGGGGACAGGTAGACAGGCAGACAAGTAGACAGAGAGACAGACAAGGGGACAGGTAGACAGGCAGACAAGTAGACAGAGAGACAGACAAGGGGACAGGTAGACAGGCAGACAAGTAGACAGACATACACGGGGACAGGTAGAAAGGTAGACAAGTAGACAGACAGACTGACAAGGGCACAGGTGGAGAGGCAGACAAGTAGACAGAGAGACAGACTGACAAGGGGACAGGTAAACAGGCAGACAAGTAGACAGACAGACAAGGGGACAGGTAGACAGGCAGACAAGTAGACAGAGAGACAGACAAGGGGACAGGTAGACAGGCAGACAAGTAGACAGAGAGACAGACAAGTGGACAGGTAGACAGGCAGACAAGTAGACAGAGAGACAGACAAGGGGACAGGTAGACAGGTAGACAAGTAGACAGAGAGACAGACAAGGGGACAGGTAGACAGGCAGACAAGTAGACAGAGAGACAGACAAGGGGACAGGTAGACAGGCAGACAAGTAGACAGAGAGACAGACAAGGGGACAGGTAGACAGGCAGACAAGTAGACAGACATACACGGGGACAGGTAGAAAGGTAGACAAGTAGACAGACAGACTGACAAGGGCACAGGTGGAGAGGCAGACAAGTAGACAGAGAGACAGACTGACAAGGGGACAGGTAAACAGGCAGACAAGTAGAGAGACAGACAAGGGGACAGATAGACAGGCAGACAAGTAGACAGAGAGACAGACAAGGGGACAGGGAGACAGGCAGACAAGTAACAGAGAGACAGACAAGGGGACAGGTAGACAGGCAGACAAGTAGACAGAGAGACAGACAAGGGGACAGGTAGACAGGCAGAGAAGTAGACAGAGAGACAGACAGACAAGGGGACAGGTAGACAAGGAGACAGGAGGGAGGGAAGGGGGGCACAGAGAGGATCGGGGTGGCACTTAACAGACAAAAGCAAGTGAAAACCAAATGACAGCATGACAACAGACTTAAAAGCAGAAAATACTAGTGTTCAGTAAGGTTCTATTCAGTTTCTCAGTTGATCGCCAACCTGACATGAAAAACAGACCGCCAACCTGACATGAGAAACAATCTCGCCGTTATTGCCTTGGGCTACACGATCGTGATTATGTGGAGAAAAACCCTTCTATTAAAGTACATCGGGTTACCGACCCACTTCTTTAAAAAAAAGTCTAAGTTTAACTTTAGTCAGATTGTTGGTGAAATGGTCTTTGTAAGTTTTGAAGTTGAGAAGATGAGAATGTTTTTAGTTCAGTCAGTGGTTCATTGGTACTGTGTCTTAGTGCGGTCGCGGGGTGCAGTAGTCTCCTTTCCCGTGTGAAACCACTGGCTAAAGGATATGGTTTCAATTAGCGCCGATCAGTTGGCCGAGCTGTAGACAACAAGCCTCCCTGTTCATGCACGGGCATGGAAGAGCTGCCTTCCCCTTTCGGTTACGAATTCTTCTTTTATTCCAAATTCTGGGCCACCGGTGCCGTATTTTTCAAGGTATAAAAGACCCTCCCTTTTTAATCCCCGCACCACTCGCCCTCATCAAAATTTAAGGACCGTGTGCCCTCTTTTGCAGCTGACTTTGCCAAGTCTCTAGGTCAGTCTGGAGTCAGTCTCTAAGTCTCCAAGTCAAAAGTTTTAGTTTTTTTTATTCGTCAGTGCAACTAGCGTTTTGGTTCAATTTAATTTATATTCAACAGGTTGGTTTGACTATTTTTTATTTTCCTAGTTCCTGACTGATGTTTCATTGTTGTTTGATTGTTGTAGTTTTTATGGTTTGATCTTGCCGTAAGATCTGGCGTCGCTGATGTTTGACTGATTATTCTTCACGTTCGCTTAAACGATTAGGTACAGGGGCCAGTTTCGTGGTAGTCACGAGTTGTTTCAGATATATGGGTTATAATATTTTTTTCTGATTTCATGATTGATGTGTTGAATCTTAAACTGTGTTTTGTAACAAATGTGCTGACGGAGCGGTCAGGTTCGTTGTCCGAGCCCGGCTCCATTTTTTTCATTCTAATCTAAACCTCCTAAAGGAGTTCCTTTATTTTACGGGTTAGAAAAGGCCTCTTCCGCGTATCCGCGATTAACAGGTTTGACTTTTCTGTTTAACATTATGTGAAAAGGCCAGCTCCGCGATAGTCCGCGATTAGCTTTGGTTTGACTTTTCCATAAATAATTATATTGTGTATTCCGTCTTCCACTATCCACAGACTTGGAAGATACCTTAAAGTTAATCTCTCATAAATTCATTGTAAGACCCTACTGAGAAATTACAAAGTGAGGCGATGCTGTTTTGATGATAAATCGTTCGTGAACTGTAAAATTTACGTAAAATTTTCATGGAACGAGACAACCGGATCAAGTTTACCTAGCTAGACTGGCTTTTCGAACCTTTGTGTCTTTTAACCCCTTTTTTGTCTGCTTATAACATGTTTGCGATTTATGTCTTTTTGATTCAATAATATTTGGAACTTTCATTCTCCACTTGAATTCGTGTTGAAAGAGAGATGGAAGTAGAGCGAGAGAAACTAGAATGATTCAGTGAACGAGTGAGTGTGTGTGTGTGTGTGTGTGTGTGTGTGTGTGTGTGTGTGTGTGTGTGTGTGTGTGTGTGTGTGTGTGTGTGTGTGTGTGTGTGTGTGTGTGTGTGCTGGATCACTTTCTGATAGTCAGGAGATGCCACGTGCAAGTAATTAACGCAGACATGTTTATAACCTAACCTGCTAGCGTTCTCAGTTGCGTGGCCACAGAATCGCTCGACGACATTCGATCCCTTTACGCACTAAAGACGTTACACTAGTCAGTTGGAGGCCGAGGCCTCCATCTGCTCTATAAAAATAGAACAAACTACTAGACACGTAACGGTACATAATGTGTATTACCCCGAGTGTGACGGTGAGGGAGAGTGGTTGAAACACCATTCAGATAGCCATTGCCCGGTGGTCGGGGATTTTAATCAACACAGTGTACTCTGGGAGGACGGCTATACGGGCAGAGAGCCTAAGCTGGGCGCGGGCATTACTGGCTCCGACTTCGTTCTGTTAAATGATGGAACGCTGACCAGGGTTCCAGATCGTTCCCATGACAGAGGAACTGCTGTTGATCTGGCCCTTGTCACTCCTGACCTGGTTGGTGATGTGGAGTGGTCGGTGGGCGACGATCCCTTGTCCAGCGACCACCTCCCCCTCACCATTAATATAACCGTAGCGTTATGCGGGAGCGAAACGCCCCGCATGAAAATTTTAACTATGATAAAGCCGACTGGTTGAGTTTTCGAGCCGAACTAGGGGCTTTGCCAGTCGGTGATCATGGATCCCTTTCCATAGACGCCTTAAACAGTTTACTTTTGGAAAATATCCTTATTGCGGCTAAGGCCTCGATACCGACCACCAAGACGGGGTCCACCCGGACCCGTAGCAACCCTTGGTGGAGCGATACCTGCGGGGAGGCGGTCAAAAACAAAAGGTAGTATTACAAAAAGTATAGGCGGAATTGCACACCGTTAGCTCATGAGGAAATGACTAAAGCAAAAATTCAGTGCCAACAAATTATAGCCCAGGCAAAACTGGCTCATGGGAACAATTTCGTAGGAGATTTGGACTATAGGGTTGACCTGGGCAACGTTTATAAAGAGATTAAGAAGATTAAGCAGCAACGTTTATGAAGAGATTAAGAAGATTAAACAGCAACGTTTATGAAGAGATTAAAAAGATTAAGCAGCAGTACTGTCCCCCCGATTTTGACCTTAGGGCGGGGGACAGAGTGTTTCAAACTAATCAAGCAAAGGCGGACGCCTTCGCGGAGGTGCTGGCCGATGCCGCTAGCAGCACTCACCATCTCCCCGCGGGCATGCAGGAGTATCGAGACTCCCATGAAACACAAAATCCGCTCCAGGACCCTGCTCCGGCAGACCTGGCTGTAAATTGTCCCTTCACTCGTGCTGAGCTGGAGACTGCCCTTTCATCTATCACAAAACTGAAAGTTTCTGAAGGTGTAGACCGTGTTTCCTATCGGATGTTGAGGGAGTTGCCGGAACCCTACATGGAGGCGTTGCTGGCCCTCTTTCGGCGCTGCTGGGAAGGTGGGGTGATTCCAGACGGGTGGAAACACGCCATCGTCACTCCCATTCCCAAACAGGGAAAATCCCGGTAGGAGGTCGGTAACTATTGTCCCATCTCCTTCACATCCCGCATAGGTAAAATTTATGAACGTATTGTAAAACAGCGACTTAACCACTTCTGCGAGAGTAAGGGAGTGATCCCTCTGTGCCAGGCCGGGTTCCGTACCGGCCGCGGGGTGTCTGACCGCCTAGTGCGGCTGGGGGCGCACGTCAGGAGAGCGAGACTGAGGAGGAGGGCGCTGTACAGCTGCTTCTTCGACGTGCGTCGTGCCTACGATACCGTCTGGCACGGACGGTTGCTCCGTAAAATCAAGGAAGTCGGGCTTTCTGGTCAGATGTATAACTTTGTTAAAGCCTTTCTGTCTCAGAGAACGTTTCAGGTTAGATCTCTAACAGCCAGCGCTTAGATACGGGGGTTCCGCAGGGTTCTGTGATAGCGCCACTTCTGTTTTCTATCATGTTGTACGATATTAATAAAATTCAAAAACACGATGCTATCATTATACTGTATGCTGACGACCTGGTCATCTGGAAGGAATCAAAATGCAGGAAATTCACTAATATAACAAAAACAAATTCGGTTTTGTGACAGATCCAAAAGCAGTTCCAAGAAATTATAAATACAGTTAACCAATATATGTTTCAGAATGGGTTTAGCCTGTCTGTTGAAAAGACGGTATTTGTTATTTTTGGTCCCTGGCACCCTGTGTCGCCAGAATTCAGTATTATTATTAACGGCCAGCGCCTGTACGCAGCCAAACAAGTGAAATATCTGGGTGTTACCTTCCAGTGGTCGGGTAGCGTCTCCAAACACGTTCATAGTAATATCCAGTCGGCCCTTCGGGCCACTAACTTAGTTAAATTGCTATCACGGATGCCCTAGGCCAACCAGCCTAAAACCATGATCACTCTGGTAAAGTCCCTGGTTCGGTCCCGCCTCTATTACGGCCTAGAGGCCTGTTACGACATGCCGGCCTCCCTGATCACTGCCATAGAGCAGGCCGAGTGCCGGGCCATTAAGTTGGCCCTGGGCCTTCCGAGGGCCACAGCCAGATACTTGGCCTACAGGGAGGCGGGCATGCTACCAGCAAAGTTATACTTACAATTTATTTGTTCTAAGTATCAGTTCCGGTCACAGACCACTGATAATTCAACGGGTGTGGAGGTGTTGGCGACTTCTGGGGCCCGGCCACTGCCCGGTTCTGCGTTCCCTTCCGCGACTTCAGCCAGGACTTGGTCCGGGCGGCGGGGGTGGAGGGGCAACGGGCAGCCCGGAGACCGATCCACCCGTACCCGCCTTGGGTCGTGGACGGAGCGCGGATTGAGTTGGAGATGGCGGGGCTCCGGAGGTCCGATAACCCTCTGATCTTACAAGCAACAGCTAGAGAGCTGAGCAAAATAATAAATATAACCAGTGTACTTGTATGTACACGGATGGGTCCATGACGACGGAGGGGGTGGGGTTCGTTGTACCACAACTCAGTAATCTAACCAGAAAATATCAGCTGCTTCATGTGTCTATATTTACAGCCGAGTTAGTTGCCATTCTAATGGCCTTAAACTTCTTTAATGACCTGTGTCAGCCACCGATGGCGGTGTGTTTTTTCTTCTTCTTTTTTTCTTTTTCTTTTTTCTGACTCGCTGTCGGCGCTGCAGGCCATCAAACACAGCAGTCAGTCTTCCAGAGAAGACGTCGTTAAAGAAATAGTCGTCGTGTGCCACCAGCTTATTACTCGTGGCACCGACATTGTCTTGCAGTGGGTCCCCTGTATACTGTGAACGGCTCTGACTGGAACCGACAAGATCAGTTTCTCGTCATTACAGAGATCATCGATGTACGTCCGCCACCAGACTCAGGCCATGATGACGGTGTCTGGACCAACCACACGGACGACGAGAAGCAGTTTGGATCCGTTGGTAAGACAAATATTACACCGAGTAATAATTTAAAAGTCCCTGATTATATAACTGTCCTTGTAAGCAGCCACCACAGATCCGTTCTTTAAATTAGAAGCATCAGTTGCTGAAAAATGCAGTGACAGTACAAGACGATTATAAAGATTAGAAATAAGAAGGAGTGCTAGCGTTCTAAAACAAGATCCAGACGCATAGAAAGTTAAAAAGAACGCTTAGTTATATGACAAATAGTGTGTTTTTCCAAACAATGGAGACCAAAACACCACAACCAACAGCAGATAGGTAGACTACAGTTATACACATTCTCATTTTTCAACGTTTAACTGTGTTGCTTAACTGTCGTTTTGTCGCTTGAAAAAGGGTCTTACCCCGAAAATTCGCACGTTGATTTAACCAAAGTTTATTTCCATTCATGAAAATACGGAAAAATCTAAATCATTGCATGAGCATTAAACAATCTAAGTATATAGTAAACGTTCACAAGCATAATTTACTCAGTTCATTTTGCAACAACCGGTATTTTTGTTGTTGTTGTTCAACAACATGAAAATAACAGAAAATCAGTCAAAAATCAAGGGTATATTGTCGTATTAAATAAGCTAGGGAAGTGATAATTAATGCGGCTAATATTGACCCCACCTCCACAGACTGGTTTGATTGATTTTGTTTAGCCCCAGACTGGCAGAGTGCAGCAGACGCTGGCTTCATACCTCTGACCATCGTGCTGCCCAGCGTGTTGGTGCCACTGGCACTGGTGTTTCTGGAACTCGCCATTTTCTTTGCAAGGAGGTATACATACATATATATACGCATCAGTTCAGCAACACTCTCAAACCTGATGGTTTGGCTGAGTACTCCTTTGACTGACTGACTGACTGACAGATTGATTGATTGATTGATTGATTGATTGTTTGAGCGAGTGAGTGAGTGAGTGAGTGAATGGTTGAGTGAGTGAGTGAGTGAATGAGTGAGTGAGTGAGTGACTACTTGATTGATTGATTGACTGATTAATTGATTAACTGATTAACTGATTGACTGCTTATTTGATTGAATGATTGATAGACTGCTTGATTAACGTTTTATGAATTAATTTACTGGCTGCTTGATTGGAATATTGATGGATTTCTTTAATCGATCACTAACTGATTTATTAACTATTTGCTTGACTGATTGAATGCTTGCCTGATTGAATGAATGATTGACTGATTGGCTATTCGCTTGCTTAATTGATCAACTTATTGACTAAAAAAATCACTGAATTATCGATCGATTAAAGATTTTATTTTATTTTCATTTCTCTGTTGATTGGCTCAATCACACACACACACACACACACGCACACACACACACACACACACACACACACACACACACACACACACACACACACACACACACACACACACACACACACACACACACACACTGGCGGTGTCAGTCATCAGTGAGATATGCAGTCAATCACCACACCAAGCAACAGTCGCCAGGAAACGACTGTGTGACTCAATTCCTGACTGTTCTAGTGTCGGAAAGTTGCCCGAAACATGGTGTGCAATTACTAACTAGAGAAAATGTCTGTTTTTAACAGAAGCAACAAGACAGGCAAGTAATAGGCAGAGAGTCAGATGTATAGGAGGCAGACAGCATAGAGAGAGACAATAATAATAATAAAGAGGATTTCTAGAGCGCCCATCTACCACACTAGGTGGCAGCACAGGGCGCTTTACAATAACGCTAACCACACACACACACACACACACACACACACACACACACACACACACACACACACACACACACACACACACACACACACATGCACGCACGCAAGCACGCGCGCGCGCGCGCACACACACACACAGTGTCGGACGAGGGGATGGGCAGGGCTGTGAGAAACAGTTTAGAAATAGTTATTAAACAGGTGCGTCTTGAGGGCGGTTTTAAAAGAGGAGGTAGAATCAGAGTGGCGGAATGTTTGAGGCAAATTGTTCAAGACAGATGGGCCAGCATAAGAAAAATATCTTTCACCAAATGTTTTTGTGTTTACACGGGGGGGGGGGGGGGGGGGTGACAAAGGTTCGTGTGTCAGATGCAGATCGTAATTGTCTTGCTGGAGTATAAGGTTGAAGGAGATCGGACAGATACTGAGGGGCTGTTCCAGAGATGGAGTTGAAGCAGATAGTTGAAATTTTGTATTGAATGCGATGTGTTACTTTCAGCCAATGCAGAGTTTCAAGAATAGGATGGATGTGGTCAGATTTCTTAGCTTTACACACAAGCCTTGCTGCTGCATTCTGAACTTTTTGAAGTTTGTCTAGTAAGTACTGAGGGCAACCTGAAAGCAAAGAGTTACAGTAGTCTAAGCGAGAGAGGACAAGAGAGCATACACGGGTTGGGTTGCTTGAGTGGTGAGAAGGTGTCGTATGGAACTTATATGCCTGATCTGTATCTATGCGGCTTTACACGTGTTGCTTATGTGTTGAGACATGCTGAGATTCGAGTCCAGGGTTACACCGAGGCTTTTAACAGACGACACAAATGGGACATCGGCGTCTCCGATGTGAATGACAGACGGCAAAGGACTGTGGACAGACATTCTATTTGAAAGTATTATCATGGCTTCAGTTTTGTTGTCATTTAGTTGAAGTTTGTTTGCAGTCATCCAAGACTTGACATCTATAGTGCAGTTCTGGAGAGTTTCTATCGACTGGTGAATTGCATCTAGTGTACTAATCTTGTAAAGTTGGTTGTCATCAGCGAAAACATGGTGACTGACTGCGTGCTTGCTTACTAGGTTAAAGAGAGGCTGGGTGTAGAGTATGAAAAGCACAGGGCCCAGTACAGAACCCTGGGGAACGCCATAATTGTGCGTAGTATGCTCAGACTGCAGACTGTTTATGGTGACTGCATGTGTTCTGTTAGAAAGATAAGACGAGAACCAAGATAGAGCAGGTCCAGAAATGCCAAAAGAGTGCTGAATTTGGTGATCTATTGTATCGAAGGCTGCTGAGAGATCTAAGAGTGTCAAAATGCATATTTTGTTGTTATCCATAGCTGTTAAAAGGTCGTTAACGATCCTGAGCAGGGCAGTTTCAGTGCTATGGTTGGGTCTGTAGGCTGACTGGAGAGGACTGAGAAGGTTGTTGTGATTCAAGTGTTCGTCTAGCTGAGACAGAACTATTCTTTCTAAGACTTTTGACAGAAAAGATAAATTTGACACAGGACGGTAGTTCTTTAAGGGACAGCTTTTTCAAAAGGGGTTTAACTAGAGCAGACTTGTAGACAGATGGGAAAACACCAGATACCAAGGAGTTGTTGAATACAGCAGTAATGCAAGGTAACAAAGAGTCAAGGCATTCAAGTAACAGAGGTAGGAAACGCATCAAGTTACATGTTTTTAAAGGTGAGCTGAGTATGGTGCGTCTGACAAAGTCCTCGGTTACAGGTCTGAAATGAGTGAGGGGTCTGCCATGGAAAGAAAGTTCAGTGCAAGCAGGTGGATTAGACGAAAGGACATCAAGTTTGTTTCTGATAGTTTCAATCTTGTCTTTGAAAAAGTCGAGAAAGCGCTTCGGAAGATCGATCAGAGGAAAGACTGTTGGAAGAGGAGATGGCTTTTTGTTTCCGAGTATCTGGTTAGCCACACTGAACAGTTGTTTACATGACGGACTCTCCTTGATCTTATTACAATAGTAAGTAGTTTTGGCTTTGTGAACTAGTTTGGTTACAAGTTTTTTTGCATTGTTGTACAGTTGCTTATGAACTGTCAGTCCGTCTTCAGCCACAGTCTCTCTGCACGGCGTCTCTGCTGCTTTAAAGACCGGACCTCCCCTGCGACACCGCTAAACCAGGGCGCATTCTTCTGCGGACGGACTCTGCGGTGCATAACAGGAGCATGGTCGTCAAGGACGCCTGTCAGCACAGAGTCCAGGTCATCAGCAATGGGGCAAGGCGGGTGGGAGACACGCGCGGTCAAGTCTGCTTTCAAGGCAGCGCGGTCGATGGCGCCTATATTTCGCGTCATGACGTACGTAGGCCGGGAAGGAGGAACGGCGATGTTGAGGTGGCAGATGACGCAGGCGTGGTCAGAGGCGATGGAGTGAGACACGGAGGTAGACTGCACAAGATGGTCGTCAGATGTGTGCAGCAGCCAGTCCAGGATGTGTCCTTTGTCATGAGTGGGCTGACTGACAGCCTGGGTCAGATTAAAAGTGGTCAGGAGATCCATTACTCTGGAAGTGGTTGGGTTCAGGGGGTTGTCGTAATGCACGTTGAAGTCGCCAAGGACGATGGAGGAGCCATGTAAAGAGTTACAGTGTTTCAACAGGCTGTGGAGATGATCAACGAACATAGAGTCAGTCTGTTTGTTTTGCGGCTAGGCGGGGGACGATAAACACAGAAGAAGTTGACAGTTTGCTGGGTCATAGCTAGAGAGACACGGGCGAGTTCGAAGGAAGAGTGATCCAAAGGGAAGGAGGTAGTGAAGGAGATGTGAGAGGAGTAGCGTTCATGGAAGATGACGGCCAGTCCGCCGCCCCGGGAGGGTCGTGGAAAAGACCTGATGCTGTAGCCGGCAGGGGTCAGGTCAGAGCATCTGGCGTCGTCCCCTCTCGCCCTCAACCAGGTCCCGGTGAGAAACATGAGCTGTATGTTTTCATCGGTGATGAAAGTGTTAATTTCTGTTCTTTTCTCGGGGCTGTTGACAGAACGAGCGTTGAACAGAGCGATGGAAATGTCGTTGGCAAGAGTGGGCTTGGTTTGCAAAGGGATCGTGATCAGGTTGTTGAACAGACATAGACATACAAATAACAATATACTTTATTCATCCAAGCGGGATGAATAAATAGACAGACAGAGAAATGGAAAGTCAGAGAGACGTAAAAAAGAGAGACGGAGAGGCAGACGGGCATAAGAGGTACGCGCGTGCGCACGCGCGCGCACGCACGCACGCACGCACGCACGCACGCACGCACGCACGCACGCACGCACACACACACACACACAGGTGGGAGGAGGCAGGCAGACAAACAGATGGAGAGGCAGACTGACAGGCACACAGACAGACTGACAGGCACACTGGCAGACTGACAGGCACACAGACAGACTGACACAGACAGACTGAGAGGTACACAGACAAATGTATAGGTAGGCAGGCAGACAGATGGATCTGCAGCCAGACAGACAGATGGTGAGCCAGACAGACACATGGAGAGGCTGACAGCCACATGGAGAGGCTGACAGACACATGGAGAGGCAGACAGACACATGGAGACAGACATACTGATAGGCAGACAGACACATAGGGAGGCAGACATACTGATAGGCAGACAGCCACATGGAGAAGGAGACAGACATACTGATAGGCTGACAGACAGATGGAGAGGCAGACAGACATACTAATAGGCAGACAGACAGATGGAGAGTCAGACAAACATACTGATAGGCAGACAGACAGATGGAGAGGCAGACATACTGATAGGCAGACAGACAGATGGAGAGGCAGGCAGACATAGTGATAGACAGACAGACAGCTGGAGAGGGAGACATACTAATAGGCAAACCGACAGATGGAGAGGCACACATACTGATCGGCAAACCGACAGATGGAGAGGCAGACATACTGATAGGCAGACAGACAGCTGGAGAGGCAGACATACTGATCGGCAAACAGACAGATGGAGAGGCAGACATACTGATCGGCAAACAGACAGATGGAGAGGCAGACATACTGATCGGCAAACAGACAGATGGAGAGGCAGACAGACAGATGGAGAGGCTAACAAACTAATGGGCAGAGAGACAGAGGGAGAGACAGACAGACGGATAGAGAAGGGAGAGGCAGACAGACAGACGGATAGAGAAGGGAGAGGCAGACAGACAGACGGATAGAGAAGGGAGAGGCAGACAGACAGACGGATAGAGAATGGAGAGGCAGACAGACAGACGGATAGAGAAGGGAGAGGCAGACAGACAGACGGATAGAGAAGGGAGAGGCAGACAGACAGACGGATAGAGAAGGGAGAGGCAGACAGACAGACGAATAGAGAATGCAGAGGCAGACAGACAGACGGATAGAGAAGGGAGAGGCAGACAGACAGACGAATAGAGAATGGAGAGGCAGACAGACAGACGGATAGAGAAGGGAGAGGCAGACAGACAGACGGATAGAGAAGGGAGAGGCAGACAGACAGACGGATAGAGAAGGGAGAGGCAGACAGACAGACGGATAGAGAAGGGAGAGGCAGACAGACAGACGGATAGAGAAGGGAGAGGCAGAGCATATGCTCATCATGCTCATTACCTGTGTTGGAAACCTGCAAGCGGAAAATGAAGGAGAAGTAAATCACAAAGAGAACGCCTCGACTTCCCTCTTTCTTCAGGCGGATTGTGCAGGAGGTGGAACCCCTTGTGAAAGTCCACCCATCTTTCACAACCCTTCTTCTTACTGGAGGTTCAGTACCAGTATCTAGCTGTCTGTCTGTCTCTCTGCCTATCTGACACATATATCTATCTTCCTGTCAGTCTACCGTTCTATCTCTTTATCTAGCTATATAGCTAGCTGATCTATTTATCTGTGCGTCTATTTATTATTCCATCCTTCTAACCATCTGTCTGTATGTCTATCCAGCCAGCAATAGCCAAAGAAATGTCACCTATACTATAGTCATTTAGAGTAGACTTCAACTCAAATTCTAATAATACCCCCCTCTCTCTCTCTCTCTCTCTCTCTCTCTCTCTCTCTCTCTCTCTCTCTCTCTCTCTCTCTCTCTCTCGGGGGTGAACTGTTCGCACCCGAGCGATCGGACGCGTTTTGAGCGCGTCCGAGAAAATTAGTGCATATTTGTTAATTAACCAGCATTAGCGAAGCCGATCATCTACATAAAGACATGCCTAGCACCAGCGAAACACACCGGACCAGTATTGGATTGTTTCACCCGACATTACTGCACATTCTGGAGAGAAAAGCGAAGGCGAAGACCGACGGTGCAGGCCTACACACCAAAAAGCGCAGGCACAAGACAGCCAACGCAAAGTGTGAACTTCTCTCATGGCTCGTGTGCGTGTCGCTATCTGTGGTATACTTTCTCTCACTGCTGTTACTGACCAGATGTATGGATGTCGAGAAGAACCCGGGGCCGAATGAAAATGACTGGGCGGCCTTCATGCCAATGCTTCAAGAGGGCATCCAAAGACGTTTCTCACAGATTATTTACTGTCTCCATGAAGAGACCACAGCAATCAGTGGGAAGATCGATGAACATTGCAACAGACTGGAACAAACACTGAACTACATCAAATCCGATGTCATCAAACTCAAGCATGCAGCACAGGAAGACAGAACCGACATTAACAAATTGCTTCAGAACAGGGACGACGCACACAGCCGGATACAACAACTGGAAAAAGACGTAGAAAGGCTGGAAGTTAACGCAAGACAATCAAACCTTACGTTTTTCGGAATACCCGAGCCGGACCCGAGGGACAACAGAACGGACATAGACGAACTTGTGTATGCCCTGAACTACTTCTCGCCGAGCAGTACGTGGAAGAACGCCGACTTTGTGAGCGCGCATCGCCTTAGGCGCACAGGACAACAACACTGGCGGCGGGACCACCAACAGCAGGACATAATTGCCACCTTCCGCCACAAGACGACAAGGTGCTGATTCTCCGTGACAGAGAATGGAGAGAGCGCCTGAGACAATACGGCATCAGGATGGCAGCAGACCTCACTCCACGTACGGGAGCGGCTACAACACTTCAAGCAACAGGGGTGAGTGGCATACTACAGAAATGGAAGACTGCACGTGGAAAACGGTTATTCCAAGACCTCCGAAGAAAACACCTCCCGATACAACAGCAACAACAGAAGTGACCAGGAAGGTTCCAGCGTTACCAGGGACCAGCGCTATGTTCGTCATGCTGATCATAACGACGAAAGAAGAGGGATCGACACGGATGATCATCACCAACCGACGACTCAGACACGACGTCACCACGACGAGGATCACCGGAAACAGCAGACAACAGTTTCTAGCCACCACCAGAAGGAACGAACACCGTCAGATCGTCATGAAAGCAATGGTGGCAGCCACAGGGACAGCCAGAAGTGTACACAGGCCAACCACCCCCACCCACTTGAGGCCCCTTGGACCTTCCAAGAGCCCAACAACCACAACGGCTGGGGACTATTCCCAGGAGCTGCGGGAGCTGCGGGATACTACCCACCTTGGGGAATAGAATTCGGCGGGCTCAACACGGCGGACCACTGCAACATGGCATTCAATGTAAGGCCGCCTCCCGACTGGACTGGCCTCACCCCACAGTATGACCACTCCCCCAGTCCCCCCCCTTCCCCCCCCCCCCCCCCCCCCCCTTGCCTACGGCCGCAGGAGATACGACATCATGTACGCTTGAAAACCCCAGCGTTGTGGCACAGGAAAGTGACACTCCCAGCCTGTCAGCTTCCTCAAGCCAGACCACAGAGTCAGCTCCACCCACCGTCACCCGTGCGCCAGCTGTGGAAAACCACAAGCAAAGTGCTACTGTTCAAGACCTCTCCGCCCTGAACATCGGCAGCAGCACAAACGACCTCCTTGCAGCGTCAACAGTCGGTCTGCCACAACCGCAGACAGAGTCGTCGGAAGCACCAGCAGCAGAGCATCAACCCCACTTCCATGCCGCCAGTCCCCCTCCGGAACTGGGTCAGTCCAGTGGCACAGAAGACGAGGCAGTCGCTGACGTCTTTCCGTGCGGGGCACAAGAAGACGGCGCTGCAACGGACGACAATCCGCCTGCCTCACAGCAGGAACTGTTGCCACCAGAAACAGCGTGGACAGCAGGACAATGCAAAGCAGCAACGACACCAGCGACGACACCGGAACATGCAGCAACGACAGCTTCGCTATCACAGTCGACAGCCACGCAACAACATCCAGAAGAGACAGAGTATCCGCACAGGGAGGAACCTCATCATCATCACCACCCAGAGAAGGCGGAGGAACCTCATCATCATCACCACCCAGAGAAGGCGGAGGAACCTCATCATCATCACCACCCAGAGAAGGCGGAGGAACCTCATCATCATCACCACCCAGAGAAGGCGGAGGAACCTCATCATCATCACCACCCAGAGAAGGCGGAGGAACCTCATCATCATCACCACCCAGAGAAGGCGGAGGAACCTCATCATCATCACCACCCAGAGAAGGCGGAGGAACCTCATCATCATCACCACCCAGAGAAGGCGGAGGAACCTACAAAGGATGACGTCTACGCCGATGCTTTGAAAAACCCACCGTCCCAACCAACGACAACAGCTGACCAGGCACCAGAGACAGCGGGCAACCCCCCAGTTACGTCACAGCCGACACGTCACACACCCGGGAAATCCCCGTCTCCCGCACGAGACGCACGCCCCAAAGTAAGACAGCAGAGCAGCAGTTCAAGTTCAGGGACAGGATCGAGGAAAACACGCAGCAAAGCACAGCCCAGTACGCACACTGACACTCGTCAAACAAATCTACACGCAGCGTGGCACTCGACACAGAAGTGACAAACAGGCCAAGGCCCAGATGTTTACAGGACGCAACCAGACATACAGGTTGGTGAAAACGTTACTGATTCGGGACACGATCCTGTTAGTATATCCAGTTTAAATGTCGAAAACCTAATTGCAAAACTGAATGAACCCGATTTCGGGAACTATATTAAATCGCTTGATATATTTTGTGCCCTCGAGACTTTTACTAGTTCACAGTTCGACTTCAGCACACACTTTGAAGATTATAGCGTGTTTCACGCCCCCGCCAAAAAATTATCCAGACGGGGTCGTAGGTCCGGTGGTGTTGCTGTACTGGTTCGCAGAAGTCTTATGCAGTTTGTTACGTGTGTCGAGTGCGATTATGATAATATGATTTGTTTCAAATTGTGCAAAGACCGACTGGGTATAGATAGAGATTTACTGTTTCTTTCTTTATATGTGCCACCATATCAAAGCCCTTACTATAAACAATTCGACACAAACTGTAGCATCCATCATCTGGAAGATTTCCTCCTGAGTCTGTGTGAAAATGGAGACACTTCATATATATAATGGTCGCTGGTGATCTGAATGCACGTATCGGCGATTGGAGTCTTTCAGTTGATGTGGTGCAAATCCGTAATAATTCCTCTCTTCAAAAAAGTCGAAGATAGTAATCCGGACAATTATAGAGGAACATCTTTGCTAAGCATTGTAAGTAAGGTCTTCACAGCCATTTTGAACAAAAGGCTATATGCATGGGCAGAAAACGTGGAGAAAATCAGCAAAGAACAAGCAGGTTTTCGTAAAGGCTACTGAACCATCGATCACATCTTTACGTTAATTACTATGGTGAAATCTAAGTTGGACAGCAGAAGAGGAGGTAAGGTATATGTTGCTTTCATAGATTGCAAGAAAGCGTTTGACACGGTAGACCGAGACAAATTATGGGAAACACTTGAAAAAATAAAAACAAAATCACCAAAAATGGTCAGTATTTTAAAAGCTATGTATTTTTCGGTACAGATGGGGTGTTAACATCTCTGATTTCTTTGCCTGTCCCCAGGGTGTGATACAAGGGTATCTGATTAGCCCTTTAATTTTTTCCCTCCTAATATCTGATTATTACGATACGATACGATTGGCGGGATAGTGCTCAGCTACGGTAAACTGAGCATGCCTGGGCTACGGAATCTACTCGAACTACTGAGAATGCTGAGTCGGTTGTTGCTTGTCATCAAACGAACTGACAGCCGAGTGGTGAACGTCTGGCTGAGTATGCTTATGATGTTCAGTCCTGTTTTCCGCCCCATGTCCCTGAAGCGCTGTCAACACCCTCAGTAAGCATGTTTCATGTCTGCGCCTTCTATGTGTAATTTCTCAGGGCCATTTAGTATTAAAACGAACACGTTTCATGACGCCAGTGTTCGAAGACTATGTCTTACAGATCGATATTATCATTTATCTGAATTATCAGATGCATTGGCGTAGCTTTGTCGCTAAATGTTCACCAAATAACTTCCGTGCAGCTATCCTTCAGTATAAACTATCAATTACATTGTGCAGTGGTGCACGACAACCCCACCCCTTCAGTATAAACTATCAACTGCCTTGTGCAATGGCGCATGGCAACTCCCCCCCCCCCCCCCCCCCCGCTTTTCCCCCTCAGCGTGACTCTAAGCAATCAACTGCTTCGTATGATAAAAGAGGGGTCCGTATTGTTTCGGTCGATAGCTATACAGATTAAGAAGTGCTTGTTTATCGTGGACATCACGAGACCGATTGGGATTAAGTCAGGCCAGAGAATCGAACCAAAACGCTAGATATGAGACAAACAAAAAACCGTGCGGCCAACGACTGACAGACGCGACTAGGCATGCAACAGGACAAGCAGACGAGACGCAGCTGTCGACTTCACTTTCAATACTCCCACAAGTCACAATCACTGGCGGAGGACAATCATTTGCTTTTTGTTATCGATAAACAAACCACGCGGTTTGATAAAACATTTCGCGAAAAACCAATGTAAAACCCATTCTTAACTGGGCGAACTTTTGCTTGGCGAGCCTAGTTCGGGTTATTCGTCCAACCTAAAAAATATATATATATAAAAAGGCGCGCACATAGTTGGTTCTTAACTAGGAGAACTTTTGCTTCGCGAAACTAGTTCGGGTTATTCGTCCAACCTAAAAAATAAAAATAATAAAAAATCGTTCGGCGCACATAGTTGGTTCTTAACTGGGAGAACTTTTGCTTCGCGAAACTGGTTCGGGTTATTCGTCGAACTGCGACGAAGCTATCTGCTGGGTCCTAAAAGCTTCGCTCAACATGTTCCGGGAATATTCGCCCAGTTCGGCGAACCTTGCCTGTGACTGGCTGTGAGCAAAGAGAGCTCTCCTGCGGATGAGGAAGAAATAAAAATAAAAATGGTTGACGGTGTTGATTCTTCACTGGCTTCGGAGGGAACTGACCTACTTGCAGCCTTGTCTCTGGGACCCATAATGATATAGTAGTTAGATGAATTACTCTGTGAGGGATGATTAAAGACTTGAGGAGTATAACCTACATTCTGGATCACACTGTCTGCTGCGCTTCTGCCGCAAGTTCGGGACGAAGTTTACATCTCATTATAAGCCATTTAAGAAACGAAGCATAGTTCGTCGAACTGTCCGAACCATGTTCGGCGAACTAAAATTTCGTCTGTGCTCAGTTAAGAAACGCATTACAGTTCGTCGAACGGTCTGAAGTATGTTCCGCAAACGAACAGTTCGCCCAGTTAAGAACGGGCTTAAGGCGTCACGTTTCTTAAATGATGCAACGAATAGTAAGCTATGACTGCACTTTGTTTTAAAGCAGTAGATCCTAGACAAGAACTCTCCCGGCTTTACAAGGGCACCTACCTGACTGACACACCGGTCTTCTTCATAAAATCGATCACGATATTTACGAAACCCGAAACCTTTGTTTAACGTGTGAGAAGCTCCCAAAAGTCCCAAAGTGCAACACAAAAACGTTCGGGGAGCGTTCCTTCAGCTTTCTTGTACCTTCTGTCTGGAACTCTCTGCCATCCGATCTCAGAAATTCTTCTACCTTTTCGCTTTTTAAATCTAGACTCTAAAAACTCATTAATTCACGACAGCTTTCTGCCAGTAGGATTTCTGCAGTCTTCAGCCCCCCCCCCCCCCCCCCTCATGAATGTGCTTCCTGGGTGTTTTATTTGTCTCACGATCGTTAAGGGAGGGGGGGGGGGGGGGGGGAGAGTGCAGGCAAAATTAATAAGACAATTAAACTCAGCATGCTTTTGTTTTAAATTGTTCTGTTGCGTTGATGTTGTTATTGCCCTTGTCATTCTTCTTCATGTTGAAATTCATTGTTGTTCCTATTCTTCTTTTTGTTGACCTTGTTGTCATTCTTCCTCATGTTATTCATTGTTGTTCCTAGTCTTGTTGCTGTTGACCTTGTTGTCATTATTCTTCATGTTATTCATTGTTGTTCCCAGTCTTGTTGCTGTTGACCTTGTTGTCATTCTTCATGTTATTCATTGTTGTTCCTAGTCATGTTGCTGTTGACCTTGCTGATATTCTTGCCGTCGTTGTTGCTGCTGCTGTTGATGTGTGGGGGGATTTTTCCTTCCTCTTTAGCCATTTGTATTTAGCTGTAAATGTTTTATTTTTCTTGCAATGCTCACTCGAACAATAAATCCGATACACTCTCTGATCTTATTAATATATGTTTGAATGCTCTCTCTCTCTCTCTCTCTCTCTCTCTCTCTCTCTCTCTCTCTCTCTCTCTCTTCTCTCTCATCCTCTCTCTCTCTCCTCTCTCTCTCTCTCTCTCTCTCTCACAATCTCTCTCTGTATGTGTGTGTTAGCGTGTGTCTGTGTATGTGTGTGTGTGTGTGTGTGTGCGCGCGCGTGCGTGCGTGCGTGCGTGCGAGCGCGCGTGCGCGCGCGCGCGCGTGTGTGTGTGTGT
>OY757557.1:9446369-9451369 GCA_963584105.1 Alviniconcha strummeri
AACATTACTAGGAACAACAATGAATAACATGAAGAATAACAAGGTCAACAGCAGCAAGACTAGGAACAACAATGAATAACATGAAGAAGAATGACAACAAAGTCAACAGCAACAAGACTAGGAACAACAATGAATAACATGAAGAAGAATGACAACAAGGTCAACAGCAACAAGACTAGGAACAACAATGAATAACATGAAGAAGAATGACAACAAGGTCAACAGCAGCAAGACTAGGAACAACAATGAATAACATGAAGAAGAATGACAACAAGGTCAACAGCAACAAGACTAGGAACAACAATGAATAACATGAAGAAAAATGACAACAAGGTCAACAACAAGAAGACTAGGAACAACAATGAATAACATGAAGAAGAATGACAACAAGGTCAACAAGAAGATGAATAGGAACAACAATGAATTACATGAAGAAGAATGACAACAAGGTCAACAGCAAACGTTTTACTGTCACTGTCGCTACTGTTGTTATGTGTTGTAGATGTTCTTGTTCTCGTATTTGCTCTATTTTTTTTTTTTTACTGTTACTGTTGTTGCTGCTGTTTGTCGCTGCTGTTATTAGCTGTTGTAGCTGTTCTTGTTGTTGTTGTTATTGTTGTTGTTGTTTTTGTCCTGTTTGTTACTGTTATTGTTGTTGTTGTTTTTGTCCTGTTTGTTACTGTTATTGTGTTGTTGTTGTTTTTGTCCTGTTTGTTACTGTTATTGTTGTTGCTGTTTTTGTCCTGTTTGTTACTGTTACTGTTGTTGCTGCTGTTTGTCGCTGCTGTTATTAAATGTTGTAGCTGTTCTTGTTGTTGTTGTTGTTATTGTTGTTGTTGTTTTTGTCCTGTTTGTTACTGTTATTGTTGTTGTTACTGCTGTTGTAGCTGTTCTAGTTCTCGTATTGGTTCTTGTTCTTGTCCTAGTCGTTTTGTTTGAAGGAACTAGCCTCTTGAGATATTTCAAAGAGAGATTTGTCAGCGCTATGGCAAAAAGACCAAACCACAGTCTGTTTGCTACAGAATACAGAATACATAAATTTTATTGTCTATGAATAACATAGAAATTTGCCTTACGACTGCATAAAGTATACCAGTAAGATAACATACGGTATAATACATAACATAAGTACAAAATAAGATCATACATATAATGCAAATACCAGTAAAACAACCTCATAGAGTCATACGATACCTCCAAACGTAGTATGTTGAATATGACAGTAAAAGCAGAATAAACATCAATATCAATTCCAAACCCATGAGAAGACATGTACACTCAGACTCACACTAAAGCTAATAGGTAATAAAATAAAATCATAGGTATAATGAAAACAAAAATTTGAAAATAATTAGCCGTTTTAATAAAGTGTGCTATGTTTGCTGCTTGAAAAAGGAGTATTCTCCGAGAGTTTCACCTTGTTTTGTATCGACCATTAGCATAAGCCAATTCTTGTTAACCTTGTTTGTTCGTCCAACAGATAGAAACGATAGGAATAAAAGTGCCTGGGGAATATAAACAGGCATTGAAACATCTATTATATGTTTATAGTGTATCACAACAGTGGCTTAGATATACTTGTGATTTGATCAGTAATTTTGTCTTTTGATTTTCTACTGAATATGTCTCAGGGAATCTGCCTGGATTTGTCTTTCTCAGTTGTACAAAAGTCAAATGTACATAATTATTCAGATACGGAAATTATTGACTGTTTTGGCTTGGCTGTCTTTTGCGTTGACTGCGTTGTGCGTGTATATACCTGTGAGCCAGGTATGCTTGACTTGACTTGGGTTGGTGACTCATGTTTCTAATCGCCTAAGATTTCTAACCTAATGTTCCAGCTATGTTCTAAGTTGTATTATGCAAGCGATTATAAACTCCCATGGCTTATGAAAGTGCCATCGTTATTAAATAGTTTAGGATTATCTTATATTTGGTCTAACCAAATCCATACCATCGAAAGCTTTAAACGTATAGTGAAGCAAAGACTAATGAATCAATTTATACAAGAATGGCAAAGTAGTGTTTGTAGTAATTATCGTTTATTTAAAAAGAAATTTTGCTTTGAGAAATATCTAACCTATCTCCCATCTATCCTAAGACAAAGAGTATTAAAATTTAGACTTAGTAACCACAGACCACCAATCCAGCAAAGACGATCGTTAGGTATTCCAAGGGATGAAAGAACATGTACTGTTTGTGACAGTGGTGAGGTAGGAGATGAATTTCACTATTTGCTTAATTGTTCCAACGAAAATGTCAAGAGAAACCGTACTAAGTATGTTGATAAATATTATACACATCATCCCAGCGTGCCCAAATTTTGTAGTCTTATGAATATGACGTCATAATCTAAGAATATCAAGCTTGCTAAGTTTATTAGTTGTATTCTTGAGTTATTTTGATTAAGCCAATAACGAAACACAACGAAAAAAAGAAAAAGAAAAAAGAAATAGTTAATTTTTATGCCTTAGCCTTACATATTTATAACAACTTTGATTTGTGTTTGAGCATTTATTTGTTTTTATATATAAAGTGTGGTAGTTATTTATTAGTAGAACTCATGTACTTGTTCATAAGGAATGTCGTGTGCGAATGTAACTTCGCTTTCTAGCGCCCAGGGGCCAAAAGCTCAATAAAACCTTGAAACCTTGAAACCTAGTGCCCATGTATGCCACCGCCATGTGAACAAGTCCGTCGCCAAGTTCTGTCTGTCCTTCCTTTGACACCGCAGATTCTGAAATGTATCTCTCTCTCTCTCTCTCTCTCTCTCTCTCTCTCTCTCTCTCTCTCTCTCTCTCTCTCTCTCTCTCTCTCTCTCTCTCTCTCTCAACTGGCTGTGAACAACCAAAGTTGGAAGAAATGTCTAACTATACACCCGGCTCTGATGACAATGATGATGGTGACTGTAGGTACAGATGCTCAAAGGATAGTACTGTGAATAATTTTGGAAAATCCTTACTGAATTTATGCTTTATGTTGGACTGTGTTATTGTGAATGGGTTCTGTAACGGTGATGCCAATGGAGAATTTACCTACGTGTCGCCGCACGGCAGTAGCGTGATAGATTATTTTATTATTTCAGAAGATTTGTTTCCTGACCATTGTGAGTTACGTATTGGGGATCGTGTTGATTCATGGCACTTGCCAGTAGAGTTCAAATGGAAGCAAGCGGGCCAAATGATTGACCAACCAGACCAAACAGAAAGTTATGAAAGTTGCATTGTGTGGTCTGAAGATTGTTTACCCAGTTATAAGCAGGAACTAGAGTCGGACAGTTTTAAACGTTGTATGCAAGATGCCCATTTAGCGCTTGGATCTGATCTAGACGATTCCATTGAAATATTTCAGAATGCTTTGTATGGGGCGGCTGCATGTATGGTCAGGAAAAGGGGGGAAAAGAAGAAGCACGTGAACGACTGGTTTGATGATGAGTGTGCACAAAAGAAGAAAACAGTCAAAAGAGCACTTAAAAGGTTCCAAAGGTCAAAGAAAGAAAATACTGAATACAGGGAAACGTATGTTAGCGAAAGAAAAGAATACAAGCAACTGTTGGCAAGGAAGAAAACCGAGTTTGACCGGGCAAGAATAGCAAGACTAAAACAGTCAATAAATGATCCCAAACTGTTTTGGCAAACGATCAGGTCAGTGAATAGAAAGGTTACAATATACAACGACATCACCAAAGAACAGTGGTACGAACATTTTTTTCAAGTGTTTAATACAAGTGCTCTAGCAGATACTCTGACCCAAGCGGATGAAATTGCAGATGCAGAGACAGATGAGGAAATGCCTGAAGTTTTGTTTAGTGAAGCAATTTCCAAACAAGAGGTTGTAGCTAGTATTGGCAAGTTGAAGTCTAGGAAAAGTGCAGGTCCAGACAAGATAATAGGCGAAATGCTAAAACATGCTAATGAAGTAGTCATTGATTTTCTAGTGAAACTTTTTAACGAAATATTCGATGGGGGAATGTTTCCCCGAGAGTGGTCAAACTCAATCATTGTGCCTATTCATAAAAAAGGGGACGTAAATCAACCAGATAATTATCGGGGTATAGCCTTGACAAGTGTTATAAGTAAAGTGTACACCAATATTCTGAACAAACGACTCTCTGAGTGGGCAGAGGTAGAAGAAAAGATCATCGAAGAACAGGCTGGTTTCAGAGCAGGCTATAGCACTGTGTACCATATATTTTCTCTGTATGCGATGGTACAAAAATACTTACTCAAGCACACAAAGCTGTATGTAGCCTTCGTAGATTTTAAGAAGGCGTTTGATTCCGTGAACAGAAACGCGCTATGGTCCGTGTTAAGAAAAAAAATGGTGTAAATGGAAAACTGTACATGGTTCTAAGGGGTATATATAATTCGGTTATAGCATGTGTACGTGATAAATGCTCATATTCTGATTATTTTGCCTGTCCAGGAGGTTTAAAACAAGGTTGCCTGCTTAGTCCTTTGATGTTTTCCTTTTTCATCAATGAATTAGCCATAAAAGTATCAAAAACAGGTAAGCATGGTATTCAGTTGATCCCTGATACCATTGAAATTTTTCTGTTACTTTTTGCTGACGATGTCATACTCCTGTCAAATACGATAGTAGGCTTGCAAAACCAACTTGATAGTTTGAAAAGGGAAGCAGACAGATTGTACTTAACGGTAAACTTAGAAAAAAACTAACATTATGGTGTTTCGTATGGGTGGTCACCTCGCTGCACGAGAAAAGTGGTTGTATGGTAATGCAGTCGTTAAAGTGACAAACGCGTATAAGTATTTGGGCATGATTTTTACTACAAAATTGCGTGTGAATGCTGCTTTGTCTGATGTGTGTAAAAAAGGAAAGAAGGGTGTGATGGAGATTCAGAAATCAATGAGAAGATTAAGTACAACAGACCCATGTTTATTCTGGAAACTCTTCGACGCTCAAATCACTCCTATCTTGACGTATGCAGCAGAAGTTTGGGGATTACATGATACAAAGCAAATTGAAAAAGTTCATAC
>OY757557.1:9456369-9458869 GCA_963584105.1 Alviniconcha strummeri
AAAGGGCAGTCTCCAGCTCAGCACGAGTGAAGGGACAATTTACAGCCAGGTCTGTCGGAGCAGGGTCCTGGAGCGGATTTTGTGTTTCATGGAAGTCTCGATACTCCTGCATGCCCGCGGGGAGCTGGTGAGTGCTGCTAGCGGCATCGGCCAGCACCTCCGCGAAGGCGTCCGCCTTTGCTTGGTTAGTTTGAAACACTCTGTCCCCCGCCCTAAGGTCGAAATCGGGGGGACAGTACTGCTGCTTAATCTTCTTATCTCTTCATAAACGTTGCTGCTTAATCTTCTTAATCTCTTTATAAACGTTGCTGCTTAATCTTCTTAATCTCTTTATAAACGTTGCCCAGGTCAACCCTATAGTCCAAATCTCCTACGAAATTGTTCCCATGAGCCAATTTTGCCTGGGCTATAATTTGTTGGCACTGAATTTTTGCTTTAGTCATTTCCTCATGAGCTAACGGTGTGCAATTCCACCTATACTTTTTGTAATAATACCTTTTTTTTTTGACCGCCTCCCCGCAGGCATCACTCCACCAAGGGTTGTTACGGGTGCGGGTGGACCCCGTCTTGGTGGTCGGTATCGAGGCCCTAGCCGCAATAAGGATATTTTCCAAAAGTAAACTGTTTAAGGCGTCTATGGAAAGGGATCCATGATCACCGACTGGCAAAGCCCCTAGCTCGGCTCGAAAACTCAACCAGTCGGCTTTATCACAGTTAAAATTTTCATGCGGGGCGTTTTGCTCCCGCATAACGGTACCGGTTATATTAATGGTGATGGGGAGGTGGTCGCTGGACAAGGGATCGTCGCCCACCGACCACTCCACATCACCAACCAGGTCAGGAGTGACCAGGGCCAGATCAACAGCAGTTCCTCTGTCATGGGAACGATCTGGTACCCTGGTCAGCGTTCCATCATTTAACAGAACGAAGTCGGAGCCAGTAATGCCCGCGCCCAGCTTAGGCTCTCTGCCTGTCTACCTGTCCCCTTGTCTGTCTCTCTGTCTACTTGTCTGCCTGTCCATCTGTCCCCTTGTCTGTCTCTCTGTCTACTTCTCTGCCTGTCTACCTGTCCCATTGTCTGTCTCTCTGTCTACTTGTATGCCTGTCTACCTGTCCACTTGTCTGTCTGTCTCTCTGTCTACTTGTCTGCCTCTCCACCTGTGCCATTGTCAGTCTGTCTGTCTACTTGTCTGCCTGTCTATCTGTCCCGTTGTCTGTCTCTCTGTCTACTTGTCTGCCTGTCTATCTGTCCCCATGTCTTTCTGTCTACTTGTCTGCCTGTCTACCTATCACCTTGTCTGTCTCTCTGTCTACTTGTCCGCCTGTCTACCTGTCCCCTTGTCTGTCTGTCTCTCTGTCTACTTGCCTGCCTGTCGACCCTGTCCCCTTGTCTGTCTGTCTACTTATCTGTCTGTCTACCTGTCACCTTGTTAGTCTGTCTGTCTACTTGTCTGCCTGTCTATCTGTCCCTTTGTCTGTCTGTCTCTCCTGTCTACCTGTCCCCTTGTCTGTCTCTCTGTCCACTTGGGTGCCTGTCTACCTGTCCCCTTGTCTCTCTGTCTACTTGTCTGCCTATCTATTTGTCCCCTTGTCTGTCTCTCTGTCGACTTGTCTGCCTGTCTACCTGTCCCCTTGTCTGTCTCTCTGTCTACATGCCTGCCTGTCTACCTGTCCCCTTGTCTGTCTCTCTGTCTTCTTGTCTGCCTGTCTACCTGTCCCCTTGTCTGTCTGTCTCTCTGTCTACTTGTCTGCCTGTCTACCTGTCCCCTTGTCTGTCTCTCTATCTACCTGTCTGCCTGTCTACCTGTCCCCTTGTCTGTCTGTCTACTTATCTGCCTGTCTACCTGTCACCTTGTTAGTCTGTCTGTCTACTTGTCTGCCTGTCTATCTGTCCCTTTGTCTGTCTGTCTCTCCTGTCTACCTGTCCCCTTGTCTGTCTCTCTGTCTACTTGTCTGCCTGTCTACCTGTCCCCTTGTCTGTCTCTCTGTCTACTTGTCTGCCTGTCTACCTGTCAGCTTGTCAGGCTGTCTGTCTACTTTCTGCCTGTCTACCTGTCCCCTTGTCTGTCTCTCTGTCTACATGCCTGCCTGTCTACCTGTCCCCTTGTCTGTCTCTCTGTCTTCTTGTCTGCCTGTCTACCTGTCCCCTTGTCTGTCTGTCTCTCTGTCTACATGTCTGCCTCTCTACCTGTCCCCTTATCTGTCTCTCTGTCTACCTGTCTGCCTGTCTACCTATCCCCTTGCCAGTCTGTCTCTCTGTCTACTTGTCTGCCTGTCTACCTGTCCCCTTGTCTGCGTGTCTCTCTGTCTACTTGCCTGCCTGTCTACCTGTCCCCTTGTCTGTCTCTGTGTCTACTTGTCTGCCTGTCTACCTGTCACCTTGTTAGTCTGTCTGTTTACTTGTCTGCCTGTCTACCTGTCCCCTTGTCTGTCTGTCTCTCTGTCTACTTGTCTGCCACTCTACCTGTCCCCTTGTCTGTCTCTCTGTCTACTTGTCTGC
>OY757557.1:9468357-9478357 GCA_963584105.1 Alviniconcha strummeri
CACACACTAACACACACATACAGAGAGAGAGAGAGAGAGAGAGAGAGAGAGAGAGAGAGAGAGAGAGAGAGAGGGGAGAGCATTCAAATATATATTAATAATATCAGAGAGTGAATCGGATTTATTGTTCGAGTGAGCATTGCAAGAAAAATAAAACATTGACAGCTAACTACAAATGGCTAAAGAGGAAGGAAAAATCCCCCCCACACGTCAACAGCAGCAGCAACAACGACGGCAAGAATATCAGCAAGGTCAACAGCAACATGACTAGGAACAACAATAACATGAAGAATGACAACAAGGTCAACAGCAACAAGACTAGGAACAACAATGAAGAACATGAAGAGAATGACAACAAGGTCAACAGCAACATGACTAGAACAACAATAACATGAAGAATGACAACAAGGTCAACAGCAACAAGACTAGGAACAACAATGAAGAACATGAAGAAGAATGACAACAAGGTCAACAGCAACATGACTAGGAACAACAATAACATGAAGAATAATGACAACAAGGTCAACAGCAACAAGACTAGGAACAACAATGAAGAACATGAAGAATGACAACAAGGTCAACAACGACAAGACTAGGAACAACAATGAATAACATGAAGAAGAATGACAACAAGGTCAGCAAGAAGAAGGCTAGGAACAACAATGAATAACATGAAGAAGAATGACAACAAGGTCAACAGCAACAAGACTAGGAACAACAAGGAATAACATGAAGAAGAATGACAACAAGGTCAACAAGAAGAAACAGGGAACATGCTGAGTTTAATTCTCCTCTTATTAATCCCACTCCCCCCCGCCCGCCATCCCCCACCCCCCACATCCACTCACCCAAAAAATGACACCATTACCCGCAATACATCCCGGTATTCAAGCGTAATATTCAACAGCGGGAGAGAGAGAGAGAGAGAGAGAGAGAGAGAGAGAGAGAGAGAGAGAGAGAGAGAGAGAGAGAGAGAGAGAGAGAGAGAGAGTGAGAGAGAGAGAGAGAGAGAGAGAGAGAGAACGCAGACAACCACTGCTTGCGTATCAGCACAACAAAAGCAGATACCGTCTACCGCTATCGGCTACTGAATGTAGATATAGGTATACGTCTTTATGACGAGAACGATCCGGGGGGTGACATGGGGCTGTTTTCTTCTTCCTCTTTAAGACATAATCATTGGCGTCCAGCCATTACCACACAGCGATTAGGCAGCAACATGTTGTCTGACTCTCTGGCCTGTCGTACTTTTACCGATCAGTTTGTACAAGGGGGTTCCAGCTTCAAAAACTGAAGGTAAGATGAGAGAGAGAGAGAGAGAGAGAGAGAGAGAGAGAGAGAGAGAGAGAGAACTCAAAAGTTATTTTACAAGGATCTGGGTTCAGTCAAACCCATCTAACAGCTGTAGTCCTTGACAAGCTACCGACAAACAAACAAATTACAAGGCATCAGTTGTATAAATGTAATAAGAATGGTTGTTAGAAACATGAATGAATAAATGAAAAATACTGTTCACAGAAAACTTGCCTGTTCACAACGGCAGATGCACAAAACGGATACACGAATACACCACTCAGTGTGCAGGTAGACGTACAGCCTATAAACGTTATAAAACCAGCAGTAAGCAAGTTGGTGTTTTATGCCCAGTCAACCAGTACGGTAATATCATGGGATACAACCAGCAGAACATTTGATAACTTCATATAAACTGCTGTTACTAATAATGGAGAAGAAAACAGAAGCAGTCACTGGTTGTCTTGTAAGTAATAAGATCGGGGGGAAAGCGAGAAAAGTGTGTGTGTGTGTCTGTGTGTGTGTGTGTGTGTGTGTGTGTGTGTGTGTGTGGGGTGGGTGGGTGGGTGCGCGCGCGTGTGTGTGTGTGTTCGATTGCTTGCGTGTGTATTATTTTTGTTATTATTATTTTAAAGCACTCTGTGCTTCAGCCCTGTATGGAAGATAGTCGCTATACATACAAACCCTTTTAATAATATTATTTCTCAGAACGACTGCCTATCTATTTTCCCAAAAACAGCGGTCTCAAAGGTTTCTATTGAAAACTCCTGGAACGATTCCAGATGATTCAATGGGCTGACACGATCTAGATCAGCCCGGTCGGGGTCAATAGCTTTGTTTGCTAAGTGCTTCGTCAGGCGATTAAATAGTATATAAATTGTCTATAGCGCTATTCCCCGCTGAGTGAGCTCACCACACTTGTTCACATACATGTACATAATATATACCATTTACATTGACTAACATATCATATACAAACAATCTCATAATACATACTTAATAAATTACACTAATATAAAACAAGTACTTGTAAAACGGTGCATAAAATAACTGTTACAAGACATAGAGACGTTACAATGATTTAAAACAGGTACACAATTATAAAGCTGTGTACTACGTAATTATTATTATTACTACGCTCAAACGTGCACACACACACACACACACACACACACACACACACACACACACACACACACACACACACACACACACACACACACACACACACGCACACACAGAGGTACCTCCCTTTCTTACTCTCTCTCCCTCTCTTTTTGAGATCGGATGGCAGAGAGTTCCAGACAGAAGGTGCAAGAAAGCTGAAGGAACGCTCCCCGAACGTTTTTGCGTTGCACTTTGGGACTTTTAGGAGCTTCTCACACGTTAAACAAAGGTTTCGGGTTGGTTCATAAGCACATAGAGTCAATCTATCAAACGAATAGCGTGTATGTTAAACTTTGTGTATATAGTACAGTGTAAGTGATATTTACGACTTAAAATCAGTGTTCAGGGGCCCCCTTAAGGAAGTATAAAAACCGCCTGCGCCTGTGAATTCCGTTTTACATTGGGTTTTCGCGAAACGTTTTATCAAACCGCGTGGTTTGTTTATCGATAACAAAAAGCAAATGATTGTCCTCCGCCAGTGATTGTGATTTGTGGGAGTATTGAAAGTGAAGTCGACAGCTGCGTCTCGTCTGCTCGTCCTGTTGCATGCCTAGTCGCGTCTGTCAGTCGTTGGCTACACGGTTTTTTGTCTATTTCATATCTAGCGTTTTGGTTCAACTCTCTGGCCTGACTTAATCCCAATGGGTCTCGTGATATTCACGATAAACAAGCACTTCTTAATCTGTATAGCTATCGACCGAAACAATACGGACCTCTCTTTTATCATACGAAGCAGTTGATGGCTTAGAGCCACGCTGAGGGGGAAAAAGCGGGGTGGAGGGGGGGGGGGTGGAGGGGGGGCTTGCGCCATTGCACAAGGCAGTTGATAGTTTATACTGAAGGGGTGGGTTGTCGTGCGCCACTGCACAAAGTAATTGATAGTTTATACTGAAGGATAGCTGCACCGAAGTCATAGTGTCAGTTCAGGGTTCCAGGCGAGATCAAAAGATCTAGAGATCTTAGAGGAGGGAGGTGGAGCTGGACCCTCAAATTTGCCCAGAAGAGATCATGAGTAGGGAGGTGGAGCTGGGCTGAGCAAGTCGGACGTCTTTTGCTTCGAGTTGTCCAAGTTGTTCGTCAACAGCAGTGCAACGGACATTGTCTTAGTGACTATGTCCAGCACAGCAGTTGAAAGAGCAATCGCTGCGCAATGGCGAGGGAACACCGCCTTAACACTTCCATTGTTCTGGCGGCGGTCCACGGTCTCTCCGGTCTTTTTCGGGCGGTTTCCGCGGTCGAACCTTTCACTCTCTTGTCCCCATCCCACTCTGTCCCCGTCCCTAATAGGCCATCTCGCCTCCGTGGACGTTAAGCAACAGGAAAGCAAACCGAAGTCATTTGGTGAACATTTAGCGACAAAGCTACGCCAATGCATCTGACAATTCAGATAAATGATAAAGTCGATCTGTAAGACATAGTCTTCGAACACTGGCGTCATGAAACGTGTTCGTTTTAATACTAAATGGCCCTGAGAGATTACACATAGAAGGCGCAGACATGAACCATGGTTACTGAGGGTGTTGACAGCGCTTCAGGGACATGGGGCTGAAAACAGGACTGAACATCATAAGCATACTCAGCCAGACGTTCACCACTCGGCTGTCAGTTCGTTTGATGACAACCAACAACAGACTCAGCATTCTCAGTAGTTCGAGTAGATTCCATAGCCCAGGCATACTAATTTTACCGTAGCTGAGCACTATCCCGCCAATCGTATCGTAACGCGACGGCATGAAACTGAAGCTGACGGGTGTTATCTGCATGTGCATGACTCTCTCTCTCTCTCTCTCTCTCTCTCTCTCTCTCTCTCTCTCTCTCTCTCTCTCTCTCTCTCTCACACACACACACACACACACACACACACACACACACACACACACACACCTGCACATCCAACACACGGTTTTGTTTTGACTGTGTTAGCGGTAAGCTGACTGGGGCAGAAAAATACGTAGAATGTGTCATGTACCGCCCTCCTTGCAACTCAGTGAAAGCCCAGCTTGTCTGTCGCTCGCGGGCACAAGAAAGCGATACCCACTCACAAATCATGGCCTTAACTAAGGTAGGTAAACAGCGATACCACAAAGGACCCAAACAGATTTTCACTCGAAGTATGACTAGACTTGTACAGTCTTCCTTGACTCACATGTTTTTGACAAGCTGTTACGATTATAGCTACAAACTGGAGAAATAGGGTTTCAGACGCGCTATTCCACAGACAAACTGATGACCCACAGGTCAGACACGGGCGTATTATTTTGCAACTCACGTGCAAACACGCTTTTACAACGTTGATGTCTTTCGGCTGTACAACACGATCGGTGCTAGAAAGGTTTGGTAAGTAAGTAAACGATGTAAGTACACCACTTTGGTGGATATTCAAAAACGCGCTCTAAAAAGCTAGTCACTCACGTGATCGTCTACTGGAGAGCGGAGAATAGCGCTATACAAAAGCGATAAAAACAAGTAACAAGTTCTCTCTCGCCAACCATAAAGTCTCCTTCGAAATCATTTTTCGCAGTCGGACTGGCAGCACTCTTTCGGTTACAAATAGTTATAGCCTTAATTATTTTTAAGAACTACTTGCAGAAACAGTCCCCTTTTGTAAGTGAGTTCTTGCGTAAGTTTTAAAATTCCAAGTGCACTCATTTCTTTGCTCTGTAGGTAAGGAATAATCAGGGAGAATTAATGTATCCGATCGGACATGGCCTGAATGATATTCTTATTCAACCAGGGTGGCAGTTTGGGATGCCTTAATCGTTTACGTCGGACCGGCGCGAGCTTGTTGACAATATCCATACACAGTTTGTACCACACCGCTAGGGCCCAGTTTCGGTCAGTGTGCTGGAGTACATTGTCAACCGGGGTGCAGAGAGAGAGAGAGAGAGAGAGAGAGAGAGAGAGAGAGAGAGAGAGAGAGAGAGAGAGAGAGAGGATTTATTCATTAAGGCCATTGCCCCTCATGAAAGGGTTCAGGTGTATGATATACCACCTCACAGTACATACTATAATTATGCCTAGGAGCAACAACAACAAACGAAAAACCAACAGAGAGAGAGAGAGAGAGAGAGAGAGAGAGAGAGAGAGAGAGAGAGAGAGAGAGAGAGAGAGAGAGACGGGGTGGGTGGGAGGGGAGCAAACCGGTGTAGGCCGAGAAAAGCCTTGACAAGCAGCTGGAAAATAAGTCATCATGTATAATTACAAGAGGTGAAAATGAAACAAGTTGACCGCTACTGGCGACTGCAAAGGATGGAACCCTCGCCCTCCAACACTGGTGGTCAGTCCGCTTGGTCAGAGTGCGCCCGCTCTATCAGTATCAGTGTCAGCATCAGCATCAGGATCTGTGTCAGCGTCAGGATCAGCATCAGCATCAGCATCAGAATAAGAATCAGTGTCAGCGTCAGCATCAGCATCAGTATCAGTATCAGTATCAGAATAAGAATCAGCGTCAGCGTCAGCATCAGTACCATCATCATCTAGGCTAGCTGCTGGCCGCCTCAGCTTAATTGACATGAGGGGTAGCCGGGTTTCTGTGGCAATGTGTGTGGCTCGGCACTCTCGTCACCCACGTGACCCTCGACACTCTAGTTACCCTCGACGACCTCGTTACCCTTGACACCCTCGATATCTCGTCACCCACGTGACCCTCCTTAGCTTCGTCACCCACGTGACCCTCGTCACCCTGATCAACACCCTAGTTACCTCGTCACCCTCGACATTCTATTTACCCTCGACACCCTAGTTACCCCCGACACCCTAGTTACCCTCGACACCCTAGGTACCCACGTCACCCTAGTTACTCTCGTCACCCTAGTTATTCTCGTTTGTTACCCTTGATACCCTAGTTACCGTCGACACCCTCGTTACCTTCGGCATCTTAGTTACCCTAGTCACCCTCGACACCCTAGTTACCCTCGATAACCTCGTCATCCTCGACACCCTAGTTACCCTCGGTACCCTAGTTACCCTCGGCAACCTCGTCACCCTCGACACCCTCGTTATCCTCGACACCCTCGGCACCCTCGTTAGCTTTGTCACCCACGTGAGCCTCGGCACCCTCGACACCCTCGGCAGGTCCGGCCTCCTCCCGCTGCTGGCTGTGGGTTGCAAACAGGTCCTCAGGGGCCGGGATGGGGTGCAGGTAGTCTGTCGGGAGCACGGGAACGGGGGAAGGCGCTGTACCCCGTGTGGTGGCCAGACCATCCGCCGATGCTGCAAACATACATACACGGCAGTCGTGAACGGCTGAGGTCAGCTCAAGGTGGTGTCGACGCACTCGGGAAGACCCATGTGCGCTGCGGTCTGTCTCTAGAGGTTTTTGCTGCTGTTGTATTGCTTAATGTCCTCGGATGTCGGTTGATATATTAGGGACAAGCTGAGACCAATGAGCAAACAAGGTTTTGAGGTGAGATCTGAACTGGGATAATGTTGGTATTTTTCTTAGAGTTGTCGGCAGTGAATTCCAAACTGATGGTGCCATGAAACTGAAAGAATGTTGTTTGAATGATTTGAGATTTCGCTTTGGAATTTTGAACAACTTTTCATTAGAAGACCGGAGAGAGCGAGACGGTTCGTAAGTGAAGAGAGCTGAAGAAAAATAAGGAGGTAAAGACCCTTCAAAATGGAGGTAAGCAAGAGTCGCGATCTTGTACTGGCAGCGGAATTTTACAATAGCCAGTGAAGTTCCTTGAGAAGGCTGTTACCTGATCTCGTCTTCTTTTTTCTTTTCAAGCATAGCAGACAGGCAGTTGGTTTATTCCTCTTTCTATTAGATTTGTGCCTAATTTCCAAACGTGCAAGTACAAGAACCATGCTGTTGCTGAACCAGACATGTCGAGCTCAACGAATCATCATCGTCGTCGTCAAAATCATCATCATCATCAACAGCAGCATCAGTCACAGAGTTTCAATGGCACATTTTACGAATTGAAATAATCACCAGGTCTGACGATGATGTGGTCATCATTGATGAGGTCATAGTGGTCGGTGGCGCAGATGTCATCTCCGCACGGAGGTATGTCTGGCATGGCCATCCTGTGGTTGGACGGCTGTCGCCCACAGAGCTGGGGCTGCCTTTGCTGTCTGCTCCGCTGCTGGCGTCTTGGAGCAGGACGTCTCTGGCGTGGACTATACAGACGGTAGCGAAGTCTCTCTATGGAATAGCGAAACACGTGTGGACCGAGGTGTGTGAAGTACAATCTTAGCACAAGGCCCAAAGCGCCTGAGCAGAATCAACACACTAGGGAGTTAATCAGCGCCCGAATGACGTCAAACAAACACAACAATACAGACCTGAGTCGCTTACGGTAACTCTCACCTGGCATGCGAGTAAATACAAGGCAAACACATCCCACCACTTTGAAGTGGAGTGCAGTTTGTCCGCAACCGTGCTTAAGGATCGACACTCAGCTATGCATGGACAGACCGTGCAAACCCCGCTTCAACGATTGCCTCCATCAGCCACAAGAGAAATCACAGACCGTGCAATTAGGACACGGAAGAAATTCCTGGCAGTGGGCAAAGCATGTGTGGCTACAGTCCACTCCAGGCTTTAAAAGTAGAACATGTCAACTCTGGCTTATCAACAGAGGGGACCTTAATTTCTGCGTCGTCAGTACCCCATGCGGGTGTCTACGAACGGACGTGCAAATCCCTATTTTGACTGGTGAACTACACGAGGGCTTTCAACACAGGAGACACGGGTGCAGATTTGTCGTCATCGGAAACAAAGGACCACCGAGACGGGAGGACCTTTGGCAGAGATACATGTGGCTGAGAAAGAACGCTGACCGGCTTCACAAAAATGTTTTATGGGTCGAGCAACGGAAACTTTTACACCATGTGGTCCAGCCGCACAGTTGATTCCAAATCACCCTGCGCCGTGATTAATGTGCTAATCTGACCCGTGTCTCTGCTCTTTTTTTTTTTTTTTTCTTTCTTTCTCTTTTTTCTTTTTCTTTTTCTTCTCTTTTTTTCGTGCATCTACTTGTTGTTGTGCACGCTCTTTTCTTGGAAACGTATACCTATCTTCAGATCTCTAGCAGTCATGGGCTCTGACTTCATGCTTACCCCGTCTTATGCACAAGATGATGAAAATCATTGCGGTGACAACAAACACGTTGACCGTCAGCGAGGTGAAGTCAAATGGGGTGTCAAATGAGACTGCTACTGTGGCAGGGGCAGACGTGCTGTCTGCTCTGGTCACAGCTCTGATTGTAGGCACCGGATCAGACGTATTCGTTGGAAATGGCGCGCCACCCTCTCCTGTGGACAGTGTGTGTGGAAGTGCTATGGAATTTATCGTCACTGTCGTCATCGTTATCGTAACTACTAAAACGATGAAGACGAAGACAATAGCGGCAAATGTTACCTATGCTTACGTGAGAAGGAAAAGAAGGACAGGATGGTGGTAGGCATCCCACTTAAATTCTGCAGAAGAGTTTGAGAGTTAAAGCAAAGAGGGAAAGAAGGAACGCACGCCGAGTGCACTCTCACTTTGAACACGACCATCTGTGAACGTGACGTTACAGGTTCCCATGTCGTTGGTTAGGCGCAGTTCCCACTCAGTGCTCAGTTCAGACGTCACGGTCTCTAGCTGAACGCTCATGGTCAGGTTGGGTACATCTCCAGTCACGGTCAAGTTCAGACTGCAATCATATTAATTGCAGAGGAACAATGGAACTGTTTTAAAAGGAACAATCTTTTGAGAGATGGGTAGAGCGCATATGGACTTTTTTAGCGCATAGATACTATCTTGAACTGAACTGGATTGAACTAATTAATTCGGACTCGAATGTATAAAGGAAGGGGAACACACGTACCTGATGATGCGCATCAAACGATTGTTTATACATAGTATGGAAACTAAACATTATACACGGTATGGAAACTAACTATTATACACTGTATGGGAGCTATTATACACAGTATGGACACTAACTATTATACACCGTATGGAAACTATTATACACCGTATGGAAACTATTATACACAGTATGGAAACTATTATGCACTGTATGGAAACTAATTATTGTACACAGTATGGAAACTACTATACTCTGTATGGAAACTATTATACACTGTGCGGAAACGAACATCATTCTGATGGCAGTTAAAGCGGAAGAAAAGCGAAAGAGCATCCCTACTGACAGGAAATAAATAAATAAAATGGTCACGCAGCAGTTTCTTTCTCGATTTCTCTTCCTGCTTATTAAAATCTACGTTTGCTAAGCAGTCTGTATCACGATGCAGTCACGTCAAAACCAGGGCAGGCATGTGTGGCAAAATATATCAAAAACATCTCGAGCTATGTCCCACCCTCACGGCTCTTCATTGGTAAATTATGGATCACTATGGATATTAGATTCGAAACAACAGAACAACAAAACAAAACAAAACAACGACAACGAACCAACAAACAACAACAAAAATTTCTTTTATATGCAGATGAAAATGTTTGCACAGTTTTGCTTTTTCAGGCCAACTTGCGTTTCTGTATCGGTTCCGTTTAAATGGTTAAGGCGACGATCTCGGTAAAAGA
>OY757557.1:9480857-9496262 GCA_963584105.1 Alviniconcha strummeri
CCAGCGGCCTGTCGCAGCAAGCGGCGGCTACCACCTATCATCTCCCTGTTGCTCAACAAGAGCCATGCAAAATGCGAAACTCTTAACGAAAAGTGTTAAGTATTGTTTGTACTATCAGCAACAAAATAACAAGACTCAAGACCAATAGAAATAAGTAGAAAAAAGAGAAGAAGAAAAAGAGAGAGAAGATACGAAAGAGGGAATCAAGTGACAAGAGCCATGCAAAAAGCTAAACTCTTAACGAAAAGTGTTAAGAATTGTTTGTACTATCAGCAACAAAATAACAAGACCCAAGAACGATAGAAATAAACAGAAAAAAAAAAAAAAAAAAAAAAAAAGGAAAGAGAGAAGATACGAAAGAGGGAATCAAGTGACAGCCCTGAGATTCTAGACAGGAGGATAACATCAGACATCCCCGGCCTCCCTTCTGTGTGCATATATACAGCCACGAATAAATGGCATGATAAACACATACTTATCAGGTTGGTGTTGGTTGTATAGTTTTCCTGTTCTCTATTACCTTGCCCGGAAGGGAACCAGGGAAAGTCTTTTTTGATGTCGTCCTCCTGTCTGAAATCTCAGGGTTGTCGTTTGATTGGCCTTTCCTTTCTCGTCTCTGGTTTTTCGACCTAGCCCTCTGGTTATTACTGTCTTAATTAATTGTCACTGTTCTGCTAATGGTAGACATTTTCTGGATATATTTCTTTTTCTCCAGAAAACTCTCCAAAACATTTCGTGTAGAGTTAGGTTTTGTATGACTCTTGTTGAGGAGCTAGAGATGATAGTTGGGAAGTGGTTTGTGCAGCTTGCTGCCATACGGCGTTGGTATTTTCCATTATGTATTTATATAATTTTATTTATTTTATTTTTTAATCTGAATTTATATTTTGTGACATTGATTAATCAGACGGAATTGTGGACGATACTGGCATGTCCTAGCCTTACGGGCCGTTTGGACGAGAGCGATATGGAAAGGACTAAGTCTTCCACAATTTCCAGAAATGTCCCCTTTAGCACTAACTTTGCAGTTGACAGAAAATTACTCGCCCCGCCATCTGTCGATAATCCAGGGATATTAAAAAGAGAGAGAGAGAGAGAGAGAGAGAGAGAGAGAGAGAGAGAGAGAGAGAGAGAGAGAGAGAGAGAGAGAGAGAGAGAGAGGTTTAGATAGGCTACATATTTATCAGAAATTGTTAAAATTCATTTGTCAACACTATACCCACGAAGACACACTTTAAACCTCTTGTATTGCACACGATGATATTTTGTTTGATGGGAGATTTGGAGGAAGAGAGGGGAGCGAGCGAGCGAGCGAGAGAGAGAGAGAGAGAGAGAGAGAGAGAGAGAGAGAGAGAGAGAGAGAGAGAGAGCATACATGAGATGTTGAACTGGATCTCACGCTCAGTAACCACATCTCCCTCTGTCCACCACTTCCACGGCACCATGTCCGAACGGGTAACCGTTCTTATGAATTTGTAAACAATGCCATTCTCAGCATTCGTGTCTGGATGACATCCACAACTCGTCATACGGTTTAAACATTTCCGATTTATTTGGCGAATGATGCACTGAACTGCATAGTCTTTGTTCTCCCCCTCTTTGCTGATGGAGACGGTTACATTTTCGACAGTGTCAGAACAGTTGTGTTGAATAATAAAGAACTCAACGGAAAGCGTCGTGTTTTCTTCGGCCGTCACGGTTGACCCGTTCATGTTTGGGAAGCTGACGTATGGCTGGCCTGAAAATGAAGAAAACACTGATTTTCAATACTGTAAAACAGTGACACAATCTGAAAGACAAACGAGGCCTAGAGCACCTGTACAGCATCTTTAAACAAGGGAGTTAATTAGCGCTCAACAGACGTCAGACAAACACAACAACAAAGACCTGAGGCACCTACGGTAACTCTCACCTGGCATGCAAGTAAATACAAGGTATATACATTCCACCAGAGGTACATTCTCAAAAAAGGATGCTTACCAGTGCAGGCATAAGACAGAACCAGACACTCCTGGCATGTGTATATTACCGCAGGTTACCCTGTGTGTCCTATTTAAAGGTCAACACATGCCATTTTTGCATGAAATGAGCGAGAATAAACATTTAACGACCTTTGCAAAAAAGCGTGTTTTTACGCTCATTTTTGCAATCAGCAGCAAATACCAGTATCGACGATTTGCGTGTCCAGGTGGTTATGTACTGAAGAAAGCTGTGCAGAAGACAAGCTGGGCTGTGATTTTCCACTGTGGTTTAAAGGAACTCTCGTTCGGAGGCTAAACTTCTCGTGTGCTTAGAGGAGGTGAAACGAACATGATCTGCATTAAAAGTGTTGTGATTAAATGCGCCGTTGATTTTATAACGATTTTAGAAGACTTTCCCAGACAGTGTTACTAACACTGTTTTCACGAGCTTTTCCCCGCGTTTTAGTATGACATCATTGATAGCATACCGGAACTTCTCAGTTTTGTATACATGTCACGTATAAATATTGTCAATTTTTATATATATATTTTTTTTAATCTGGACAGTGTATGTGAAGTTATTATTTTTATCCTAACCTTTATATGGGGAACAGCCTAAAACACACGGAAATAATTTCATATCGTTTGAAATTGCCAAGACGAACAATTATGCAATCAATGCAGAGATCAGTTTGGAGTTGCTACCACTTATCTTCGGAGGACCAAAATAAAAAGAACGTTTAGCTCGACTGGCAAGAGACCGACAACGCAGATCTATACAGGTCGCGGCTGGTAAACCAGGGTGACCAGGTGGAGAGGTGGGGAGAGCTGTGCAAAAGGTTAGAAGTCTGCGATAGGAAACTGGCAAAGCTGTTACTGGTCAAGTAAAAGGAAAGGTTCCTGATACTTCTTTTTTGATTGATTGGCGTAGTGTACCGGGGCTATACATTTAAATATTTTACTAAGTACTGCCTGTTTGCGTAACTTGTGTGTTTTTGGCGTGCAACCGGCCGGTAGATAAAAAATAAAAAATAAAATTAAAAAATATATATATTATTTCTACTAGAAAATGGTGTCTGAAATATTTCCTGTAGCAGCATTGGAGCAATACGCTGAGAGAAAATTTCGTCACCCAGCACCTTGCACCTCAGTCCATTCACCGAGTATGATTAATACACGGCAGCTACCTGTCTCATCCACTATAGTGAAGTACACATTGCACAGTTGGGAGATTTATTCAAAGAAAGACATAAAATTATTCACACAACCATCAGTTAAGTCGCCCGATAAATTGTTAGGCCTGAGCAGATTACGTGCCTGAGACGACGCCATTGTTAATTGTTTGCAGGCCAAGTCTACAGAAACGTGTGTAAAAAACAACATTTAATGACGTAATACGCATTCCGTAAATATCTGCACCCTGCGGGGAGATGCTAATCTATTTTTAGACCACCACACTTAGTCTTGAATTGGCGTATTTCAAAAGGGCCAAAGCAAATATTAACGTCACAGAAAAATCGTACCTAAAAAGATAACAATTCTTGCCAAAAATCGTTTTATAGCCAAATCAGCGGGGGCCAGTCCCTTTAAAACCTACTGAAGCATAACCTTGCTCCAAATCATCATCATCACCTTGCCGTGCATCCCATCACATACTGTTCAAAGCATCAAGTAAAAGAGCTTCAAAGTCTGTTTTGCCATTTTAAAATGTTACTTGTCATGCAACATTTTCTGTACACATGATCAGAGTTGAACACATCTACATGATAATGCTTGTTATTCTCATGTAGGCTTCGCCACATCTGTTTACGAGAGAGAGAGAGAGAGAGAGAGAGAGAGAGAGAGAGAGAGAGAGAGAGAGAGAGAGAGAGAGAGAGAGAGAGAGAGAGAGAGAGTTTATGCTTCAGACTGTTTCCAATGAGCACCTATGCTTTAACATAATTATCTACTCACATGTCTTTACAGAAATAATTGCTTGACACAGCAGGGTCACAGCTAATACTGAGATCCACTCCATTTCTATACTCGGTTTTCAGTCGGCTTAGGAAGACCCAACACCAGTAGTGATCAAATTGTTAACACTTGATAAAGCAGGCAAACAAAATGAAATGACAGGCATATCTATTAATGCAGCGTACTTTTATTACTAAAAAGAATCTTCCGTGATACGAGTTTAGGTGACCTTGGATATCAGCGGGACTTGTGTTTGAAACCAAGCTGTTTCCGTGTCACAATTTGAACACGCGTTGTAGAGTGTCACTGCTTATACACTGTTGACAAGATCTGGGAGTAGTACGCATTATGATTATCCAGTCGGTTTGTTCCAGACATGGTCACCAACCGCGTAGATACCGTGGAATAATAACAATAATAATAATAAATTAAAAATAATAATAAAGGATAGCTTTTGTGAAGCGAAATAGTTTTGCAAAACAAAACCTCAGTGAGCTAGTACACACCATTCACGCACCTATTTACACGTGAACAAGTACATATTCTACATATATGTCATTAAAAACAAATCTTATCAATCATTCTTCCACAGTCCCTCGAATCCCTAGAAATATGTGATCATCAGATCCGGAGGGGTCTAATATGTGCATATTATATCTTTACTTTGTCTTCACCTGTCATTCTCTTCACTGACAGCCTCTAGCTCGTGTAATTTGAGAATTTTGTCCCATACCTGAGAAGAAAGCCACAATGTCTGAAGGTGTTTCAGTAACAGTTGTGATCTCCTGAAGTTACGATCGCTGCTGCGCCAGCGATGAACTCTCACAGAACGAAACGAGTCTGAGGGTCGATCAAAAACAAAACCGGACCTTTCCAGTTTATCTTCTTTAGCTCGGTACACTTCTGTTTTCGTGGGCATCCCATTAAATTCATCGCACCTAGCACAAAGAACTGAATCGGACCCAGAAAGGGTCTTATAGGCTTTCAAGTAGGCTCTCTAAAGGGAATAGTTTTCTTTCTTCCATTCTGTGTGTGTGTGTGTGTGTGTGTGTGTGTGTGTGTGTGTGTGTGTGTGTGTGTGTGTGTGTGTGTGTGCAAAATGTTTTTAAAAGCTATCGTTTATCCACTTGTCACAGTAAAGCACACCATGTACTGATTCTAGCTCATCAAAAAGAGTGGGTTAAATCTAGTTCTCTTCCTTTGTTGTTCTCTCTCTCTCTCTCTCTCTCTCTCTCTCTCTCTCTCTCTCTCTCTCTCTCTCTCTCTCTCTCTCTCTCTCTCTCTCTCTCTCTCTCTCTCTCTCTAAAATATGCTGAGAATCAAGAGCTATCAGAGTATTATTCTATTTGAAATTGTAAGCCTCGAGTTGCTTAAAATATAAGTATAGCATACGTCATCCACTGACATTTTCTCTTTTAATTCTTTGTTCTCGGTTTAATCAACCTTGCTTTTACTCAGGTTCTTCACATGTAAAGAAACGTGTAACAGGAAGTGTGAATCAGGTGGTGTGACAACTTTCTTTTGACAAACGGTTGACTGGTCGATAATTAATGTCGAAAGTCAAGAGTCAGGATGCGGAATGGGACCGTACTCCCATCGCCAGTGACTCGACGTATAAGCACTTGAAAGTAGTTGGAATCACAAGCCTTCCTTGTCTTGATTTTTTTTTAATGATCCATCTTTATAATTGTCATACTAGTATTAACAACCACAAAAGCAACAGCGGCAAAGCAGCATTCTTTTACGTAACATTCTTTAAGGTATTCTTAAACATAGAGTGCCTCAGAAAAGTAGCTGCAATCACAAGCCTTCCTTGTCTTGATTTTTTACATGATCCATTTTGATCATTTTCATACTAGTATTAACAACAACAAAAGCAGCAGCGGCAAGGACAGCATTCTTTGGCGTAACATTCTTCAAGGTATTCTTAAACATAGAGTGCCTCAGATAGGCATGCGACTTTGCTGACACTATTTCTCAAGTTTCCCGATTCATGAAACTGAATAATAAATTGCCTCGAACGAGGCAAGGGCGAGACTTCCTCTTATATGGGTTAGTACTTCCGTAAAAATAGTCGAGCGAGAAAAGGTCAAGTAACTCATTGCAACTGGATAAGCCAGGCCAAACATAGCCCATATATCGAAAAACGGTCCGTAATTTTTTTTCGTGAAAACAGCAAATACAGCGTTTGAATTAAGTAATTTACTGACGTAACATAAATTGCTATTGTGCAAATACAAAATATTTCATGTTCATAATTCACAAAGTGGATCTAATAATGAAAACCAAATGAAAACCAAACAAAACAACAAAACAAAACAAACAATAAAAACAAAGACAACAACAACAAAACAAAACAACAACAACAGCAAAACAACAACAACCACCAGCAACAAAAAAAAAAAACACATTATACTGCTTAGGTGGATCGTATTTAGCAATAATTTTGCTGTATTTCAGTCTTTCAGTAAGAACAGTTCTCCTTCTCTCTTTTATACTGTTAGGCTAAATAATACTCAAGAAATCTGACCCAAGCAATGTACAGTAACCGTTTATAGTTCATTTCTAAAATGTTAGTGATGCTACCAGGGAATGAAGAGGGAAATCATCTTTGTTATAACAATAATATACTTTATTCATCCCAGTGGGAAATTAAAGCTGTCGTTCGATCGAACAACGAACATATCTCAATAATTCTAAGTCATGAACCACTCGCACATACACACTCTTAGACATACGCCTCCTTTCTCTCAATCTGCATACACTAATACTTAGTAACAGCAAGCTTAGTATTATTAAATATATAAGTGATAATAATATATTTGATACATATCTGTTGTTTTTCTGAAGCGACTATAGGAGGGGGGGAATGACTGTTTTTGTTTCATCGTTTTTCACCGTTTAACTGTTAAGTGTCCTTTTGTGGCTTGATAAAATTCGCATGCTGTTTTTTGTCCTAATAAATAGCGTTCTTTTGACCCTTTTATGTGCTTGGATTCTGTTATTTCTAAAGTTTCAGTGAGGCGATCAAAAACTGAAGATGGAGCATCAGCGTTGCTTTTTGTTCATTCATTTTGTTGTTGTTTTAATGATGCAACCGAAAAATTAAGGTGTGGTCATCTTGGTTATTTTCCGCCCATTTTCGCTGTTTCAATGAAGTGAAGTTGGCTCGTTTTTTTTCTTGTTTTTTTTCTTCTTTTGTTTTAGCGTCGAGATGAAGAAAATGAAGGTACTGTTGTACTATGCTTTTTGGGCAGCTTCAGGTAAGTCCCGTTGATTCCTGTAGACTTTGTTTGCTTTTGTTTTATTTAAATCTCATCCACTCGCTCTTACTACGACCAGTGTAGTGGTCATACACCATGCGTGTTGCCTTCAACCGCAAAGGTCGTATGAAGACAGAAGTCATAAAATCACAAGTAAAAGACCCCTATCACACAGCACTTTATAACCGAGGGGACTGGAAAAAAGGGAAGATGAATGAACAGAGTATAGGCAAAGATTAAGGAAGCAGCTAGACTTCCTGTTCTAGATGAAGCATGCATGGCTATGCTATATTCTGTCACACTCCAAGCTTTTAATAATCCTTCAGATGTGTTTCTTCCATTGACACGATCTCTCGTTTTCATGATCTTTCCGAAGATCAGATCCAGAAAATCATTCGCGAAGCAGATCAGCCACATGGCTGTCCCGGTTTAACCAAAATCGTTCTTGAACTGACTGAATTGTCTGTGTGTCATAAAATTTAATAGTCAGTCTCAGTTTTACACAGGCACTGTGCCCAGAACTTTAAAAAAGGCAGGGGTTAAACCATTGATTAAAAAGTCAAATCTCGGCTCTGCAGTCCTCGGTAACTACCGTCCGGTGTGGAACCTATAATATCTGTTCAAGATCCTTGAAAGAAAGAGGAAGAGGTTGCCGACCAACTGCACACACACTTTGATACAAACAATTTGCATGTCAAGTTTTAGTCGGCGTGTAGATGTGGTCATGGTACCCAAGATTTTCTTCGCATTCTTAAAAAAAAAACAAAAAAAACTTTGTACACGGTTTGTTTAGGCTTGTTGCATACTATAGTCATAGCTTGTAAGAGCCTTCATGTATGCAATGTGTCGATCCGGCGCTGAGACCATGTACGTTTTTGTGTGGAAGTTTGTATGCGCCCTATTGCTTTAAAAAAAATCTTTTATTAATGTTTTATTAATAGCATTAAAAAACAAACAGCACCAAACTTTATGTGCAAGCAGTTGTAGTCCATGCACTGATGAAACAGGTATGCAGATTACGTTTATACTTGAATCTTTTAAGTCAGCCTCGCAACACACACACACACACACACACACACACACACACACACACACACACACACACACACACACACACACACACACACACACACACGCACGCACAAACACACGCACGCACAAACACACACACACACACACACACACACACACACACACACACACGGACACACGGACACCCCCACCCATACACACACACGGACACCCCACCCCCTCCACACACACACACGCGCGCGCGCGCGCGCGTTGTTCATTAAATAATAAAAGCTAGAAAGAAAAAAAGTTACAAGAAAAAAGCAGCAGTTATGTACATGAACATACTAAAACAAAACATTAAAATATATCAAATGGACCACAACAGTTGATCATGTGTGCACGTCAAAAATAACTAGAATTCACACCGTTTTGAAAATGATTCTAACTGTAATTGTTTTCTTTCTGATATCCAAAGCAAATGTAAAATATTTGAACAGGTTTACTGTTTTGGATGACTTTCACGGGAAAGCATATTTCGCACATTAGTCTGGGAAACATTTCTCACGACATAGTCTGGGAAACATTTCTCACGAAAGCAGGACGCTGGAAGTGGACCCCATCAGCACAGTATTGGTGCAGTTAATTTTGATCTGCTTCACAAACTTTCACAAAGCTCGTTTGATCAACAGCAGAACTCCACCCGAATTTCTGCCCTGTCGAGACAGTCTCTTTAGCCCGTTCTTAACTGGGCGAACATTTGCTTCGCCGAACATAGTTCGGACTATTCGTAATTGAGCTCATAGTTCAGCCAGCATAGTTCGGACAGTTCGACGAACTATGCTTCGTTCTTAACTTCGTTCTTACTTCGTTCTTTGAGATGCAAGCTTCGGCCCGAACTTGCGGCAGAAGCGCGGCAGACAGCGTGATCCAAAATGTAGGCTAAGGTCGTCAGGTCAAGTCAATATACTTTAATCATCCCCCACAAGGTAATTCAACTAACTACTATATCATTCTGGGTCCCAGAGACAAGGCTGCGCCTCCCACAAGTCAACAAATAAAAATATTCCCTCCGAAGCGGGTGAAGTACCTAGCGATACCGTCATCCATTTTTTTTCTTTCTTCCTCATCCACAGGAGAGCTCTCCGCTCTCAGCCAATCAGAGGCAAGGTTCGTCGAATAGGACGAATATTCCCAGATCATGTTGAGCGAAACTTTTTGGACCCCGGATATAGCTTCGTCGCAGTTGGACGAATATCCCGAACTATATTCGCGGAGCAAATGTTCGCCCAATGCACCAACTATATTCGCCGAATACTCCTAACTATGTTCGCGAATCATAGCGTTCGCCCAGTTAAGAACAGGCTTTTGCTGGTGCAACAAACTTAATATGCATCGGTAAATAAGCTATTAAAATCGAGTGTAGCATTAGCAAACGTTTTTGTCAGACACACAAAGGTGAAATGAGGAGACCTGATTGATGAAAGAACAGTCAGGAAAGTACTTTCCGGCTAGATTTTCTACACTGAACACTAAAAGACTCAGCTCAGTGGGGTGGTCCTGGCTGTCCTACCGTCTCCTCAGAGCGGCGAGGTTGGGCGTTCTTGCCTTGACACTTGTGGCGGTGACCGTCTGCTATCCCAGTAGTCGGACAGTCCGGATTGCCTGGGTCCACGCTCACTCTGTGCACCGCCACGGTTTGCACGTTCAGGAATGGCACACTCTGGGTTCTGGTTTGGGCAATTAGATAGATCTGGTGCAGCTTATGGTCACTAATACTTAAGTCTGAAACATCAGTAGAAACGACGGTGCTAGGGTTGTTCGTATAAATGTGACCTATTAATGACTTCGAAGTGGCGTTGTTCGTGTGGGTGAAGTAATGAGCTGAGCAAGTCCAAAGAGAGCAAGGGTAGTGTGGTTTTAGCATGTCTATATTGAAGTCGCCAAGGATGAGAATGTCAGCACGGTTTTTAGATTTATAAACATCATCTCATAGAGAGAGAGAGAGAGAGAGAGAGAGAGAGAGAGAGAGAGAGAGAGAGAGAGAGAGAGAGAGAGAGAGAGAATGAATAAACTTTATTTTACGAGGGTAGTGGAGAAGACTCGAGGTCTTTTCACATCCAGCCCTCGCCCATGAGGGAAACTACTATTAACTAAGGATACAATGAGCTACAGTATGTTGAGTACATGTACATTCATACAAACCATGTTAAAATGGACACCAGAGAGACAGAGAGAGAGAGAGACTGACTGATTGATTGATCGAACTTTAATTACGCAAGGATAAAGGTTTAGGTACGAATGCCTGTTGGACAACCTGTTCTTGAAACAGTTACAAACATTTAAGCATATATATGTATAGACATATGATTATGGGAGAAAAATCAATGTCAATCGATAATTATGAATAATACAAAATAGTAATAAATCAATTCATAATAACACTGGGAAATTATACATGCATGTATATACACATTAGAAACCAAGATGTTTATTGTGTGTGTGTGTGTGTGTGTTTGTGTGTGTGTGTGTGTGTGTGTGTGTGTGTGTGTGTGTGGTTATTTATAACAAACTGCTCCTGAACCATTTGTGGAGCAGTGTTTTGAAGCATATAAGTCATTTATTTGAGTTGGGATAGTATTCCAGAGAGAGACAGACAGACAGACAGAGACAGAGAGACAGAGACAGAGAGATGAAGACGAGAATGACATACGGTATGTAAACATACATACGTAATGATGTTTCTTTCTGTCAAAAGGCAAAACGGTATTGTCGTGTGAATGGAGCGGGAACTCAGCCAAACCTGAGTGCACGCTGATGCAAGGCTATCAGATGCAACATTACGATACCAAAGTCAGGATACTGATCCACAGTGTACACAAATCTCAAGAAGGGCACTATTCCTGCCAGATCTTAGGCATGGAGCCAAAGGATATCAGCGGCTGTGAACTGAAAGTAGAAGGTATAGAAAGATATGTTCATTACAACAATGTTGCTAGATCTGAATATTGTGTGTTTGACTGAGTATTTCTCTCGTTTTCGTATCAGCGCCTAATAATTTATTTGATTAATATTTGCAAAAACAGTGTTACGCAGGTCTAGCAGTGCGTGTGATATTAGATGTATTTACCTGTTGTGATGTAGGCTAAATAGCAACATGAGGCTGCCCTGCTTCGGTTTCTGTCATGGGGTGTGTTGCGGCACGTTTTGTCACCACGGCACGTTTTGTTACTATTTTGACACCTTGTTGTGATAAAATGGGCCGAAAGGGGCACTCGCAGTACGTTTTGTCATCCCTTTATCATTGGCGAGAACTATCATTGGCAGGAGCTGCCAAAAGTATCATTTTTGCCGCCACAAACACATGTTTGTCGCGACAAAAGTTTTGTCGCGGCAAAAGTTTTGTCGCGGCGAGCATACTTTTGTCGCGACAAAAATATCTTTGTCGACAAAAACATTGTTGCCAAATGTTTTTTTGCGGCAAGATTACTTTTGTCGCGCATGAGCTAACGCACGCATGCACGCACACACACACACACGCACACACACACACACACACACACACACACACACACACACACACACACACACACACACACACACTCACGCACGCACACACACACACACACACGCACACACACACGCACTCACGCACGAACGCACGCACGCACGCACGCGCGCGCGTACACACACACACACACACACACACACACACACACACACACAGAGTTCATCACAATAATAAAGCTAGAGAAAAAAGGTTAGAAAAAAGTGTAGCAGTTATGTACATGAACATACTAATTTACTGAAACAAAACATTTAAAATATATGCAATAGACCACCCACAGTGATCATGTCCGCACATCAAAAATAAGTACGATTCAAACCGTTTTCAAAATCTTTCTAGCACTAATTTCTTTTTTCTAATATCCAGAGTAAATGTAAGATATTTGGACAGGTTTATTGTTTTGGGTTCATTTTCGCAGGCAAGTATATTTCGCACATGACTCCAGTTTGGTTGGCTTACAGAATCCGTGGAGACATATTTCTCGCGTAAGTGTAAGTAAGCTGGGCACTGAAACAGGAAGTGGACCTCGTCTTCAAGCGAATGTCCACACATTGGGCAGCTACTGTTCTCAGAAATTTCGGTTTGGATCCACACCTTGTGGCTTCTCAGACCACACGCCCTGACACGGAATCGGGTCAATGTATCACGAAATCTTTTTGTTGTAATAAAAGAAAGGTAACTTTCGGTAAAAAATAAAATAAAAATCCTTAAATGTATAAAACAATTTTTATTTTTCATTACCTTCAATATCCGAGTGCCAGTTCTGTTTGTAGCATGATATAAAAGAGAGAGAGAGAGAGAGAGAGAGAGAGAGAGAGAGAGAGAGAGAGAGAGAGAGAGAGAGAGAGAGAGAGAGAGAGAGCAATTGTACGCTGAGTTGTTGTTTTAAACCATCGATCTATAGCGTCTGTACATTGTTGTTTAAACAACAGTTGCTCCTTTTGAGACCAGCTGCGATGCTCCTTCGGTGTCTAAGGGGAAGCCAGGGGCGGTGACCTGTCACTTCAACAAAGACCTTCAACTTGCCCGACAAGAGTTCCTGGTCACCAGGCGGCCATTTCTTGCGACTGGCGACAGCAGTGGTTAGTCAATAGACTGCACTAGTTCATTTGCGATTCTTTGAAGAGCAAAACTCGTAAAATTCTTTGCAGATGCGGTTTGTTTTCGGTCCTTCGCTTTTTTGATCAAATAAATCTATGAATTCATCAGTAAGATTGCCATGTCAACATATTGGAATACATCGTTTGAGATTGAACCTGTCCATTGCTCTTAAACAACAACAACAAAACAGCAACCGAACATACACACACACACACACACACACACACACACTCACACACACACACACACACACACACACACACACACACACACACACACACACACACACACACACACACACACACACACACACACACACACGAGAGCAAAGAAACAAAAACATTTCATATCCATAGATCTCGACGTAAGCCAGAGAAACATATTTGCCCAAAGTATACCCAGAATCGGCTGTAATTCATTTTCATGTCATTTCCTTGTATTTAATCGGGGATCAGCTGGATCAAAAAACAACAACAACAAAACAAAAACGTGTGGTAAGGTCGGTAACGTTGGTAACGTATTATTCTGTTTACTTGGGGGCGTTTTTCCAATGTATAATTAAGCAGAACACCGCGTTGCGCCATCAGCACAAAGGGTTCTGGGTTGTCAATCTCTCGAGAACTCAGTTGGCGATATCAGCTGTGCGTACCTGGCGCTGTGAACGATCATCATCATGATGGCTTTGTATAGCGATATTCTCCGCTCGATCAGACTCACTGCGCTGTTGTCCCCAAACAGCGTTGTAAGTACACCACTTCCGTGGGTCTTCAAAACGATATAAATGAGTGACTGTCGTTTTTTACAGCACGTTTTGAATACCCATCGTAGTGGTGTACTGACAGCGCTGTTTGATTGTTACATGGTTAGCGCCACGTGAAACTGCTTCCGTCTCGGCGTGTTCGGTGTACACCATACAACCAGGCACCATGTCACGTCACTTTATGCAAAGCCACATGCGTAAGGTGCATATGTGTTTAGCTGTAACCTGCCACTTGCGGTTTTAGCAGAATGACCGAAAGTCTAGTGGACTGTTGTTGTTGGTCAAGCAGAACTAGTACAGTATGTGACAGTGTTTGCAAGCAAGGATAAAAAGTGAAAAAATACTACTGCTTTGTAAGTAGTGATCTAGGTGCCAACGTTTTATTTTTTTAAACTAAGTAGAAAAATACGTAACCCGTGACGTACTGTTAGGTGTTGTGTACATACAACTAGAAGGTTCCCCGTTTGAAAACCTGGATGTATTCACAGAACTAGAAAATTCTGTTCTACTCTTGAGCACGAAGGTGTCTGCTTTCTTAGGGATTTTAATGTTAGGACTGGTGCTGTTGACGGCAGTATCACAGATGGATTTAATAATAACTAACATGCCATATGCAGTTTTTGATGATGCCCTTAGTATATTACCGAGAAGAATATCACAAGACTCGGCTACAAACAACTATGGGTTTAATTTGTTGGATTTCTGCAAAACGGTTGATTGTCAATGGGTGTGCTGGATCAGATGCTAGTGTTGGGAAACGTGTATGTAAAAATGTCAGTGTTCTTGATTACGCCTTGGTGTCGTCGGATTTGCTTCCACTGATCAGCGAATTTGTTATACTCGCTTTTTGCGAACTGTACTCAGATGTTCATTGTCCGATAGTTTTGACACTTAATGTAATTGAAACACAGGATACAGAACTTGAACACTTCGAAAGTGATGATGATGTATGTCTTGTGGATGCTGAAGAAAGAAACCTGCAATTTATTACATGAAAACCAGTATGGTGCAAAAGAAGGAAAGATGAGTATATTTTTGCATTAGATAACGTAGTAATTAACGAAATTCATGTAGTATTGGATGAAGAACTTTCGCCAGAGATTACTTCTTTAGATGCTATTAATTGCATTGTTTTAAAAATCAATGAATTATGAAAATATTCAATAGCAGATTAAGCACGGGTCTGTTTAGAGACAATACCAGACAAAAACAAACAAACAAACAAAACAAACAAGCATAAGAGAAAAACAAAGCAGGGTGTCTGGTTCACGACAGAATGAGAAAAGAAAGTGTGTTTTTCAGAGCCAAGGATCAATACATGCACTTAAAATGCACACACCACTGAAATTCGAGCACATGCCAATCATGAGTATAAAAAAAAGTAGTAAACAAACAAATTGCCCGTCCCTAATAAACCTTATGGTTTCTGTGGACGTTAAGCACCATGTTTACGTTTACAAATTCTGTGAGGCGGTTTGGCCTAACGGTAAGGCATTAAGCAGAACGGTTCGATTCCTCTTCGACTCTCCTTTCTGTACAAAAGGTGGACACTGTCTTGCGGCTTTGTCCCTCACAATTAATGAAACATTTAAATGGCTCTCATCGCTGCTCGTTTTAATACAGGAGTCATTCTAGCGGTGACTGTGTAGCGATATATACAGTCAAATACACCTAAGTCGAACATGCTGGGGAATTGTGTGTGTGTGTGTGTGTGTGTGTGTGTGTGTGTGTGTGTGTGTGTGTGTGTGTGTGTGTGTGTGTGTGTGTGTGCTTTCTGGTATTATAATG
>OY757557.1:9501462-9513996 GCA_963584105.1 Alviniconcha strummeri
CGGGACCAGAAGGAATGGGGGCAGCAGGAATGGGTGCGGGAAGAGGCATGGGTGCGGCAGGAGGCAAGCCAACAGTCGCAGGCCGACCCAGCCAGAACTCACCCCGATCAGGGTACTGTGGGTTGGCCTGAGCAGGTGTTTCCCGTGTCGGCGGTTCCTCTGCGGCAGCAGCCAGTGGTGCCCTGGCAGGCAACAGGTCATCTCTACTGAGGGTCCGCTCCTGCCCGCCAGAGAATGGTTTGACCCCGTACACATGTATGCCGGGGTAGGGACGGTCACGACGTGCAGTTCAGGATGCCACCGGTCTTGAATCTTGCTCCTGCCGAGGACACGGTTTCTCAGGTAAACCAGGTTACCAACTTTTAGTGGATGATCGGCAGCTTTCTGGTCAGTCTGCTTTCGTCTCTCCGCTGCAGCTTCTTGGAGATGCTTCAGTGCCCTGGCGTGTGAAGCCTGCAGGCGCAGCCGATGCTGTCGTACCCAGTCGGTGGGTCCAACCGCGGACGTGGTTGTGCGCCCAAGCAGGTGGTCAACTGGTAGCTGCGGTTCCTGGCCGAACAGAAGGAAGTGGGGCGAAAACCCGGTGGAAGCGTGAGGCGTATTGTTATACGCCTGCACGAGCTCCGGGAGGTACTGTGGCCACTTGGACTTCTGTTCCGGGGGCAGGGTTCGAAGCAGATCATGCAACGAGCGATTGAACCGCTCGCACTGCGCGTTGCCACGGGGGTGGTATGGAGTGGTCCGGGTCTTCTTGATCCCATAGAGCTCACACAGGGATTTCACCAGCTTAGACTCAAAGTCCCTACCCTGGTCACTGTGGATTTTCTGGGGTACCCCGTAGCGCTGGAACCACTCGTGGACCAACACCTTGGCCACTGTCCCTGCCTCCTGGTTGCGCGTCGGTATGGCCTGGGTGAACTTCGAGAAAACATCGGTGAGAACAAGAACATTTTCTCGCCCATCACTAGCAGTCTCAAGCTTCATGAAGTCGATTGCCAGGATTTCAAGGGGACGGCTGGCAAGCAGATGACTGGAAGTGATGCGGAGCGCTGGTGCATGGCCCATCGTGCACCGCTCACAGCTGCGGATGTAGTCTCTGACTTCTCTGTACATGGCGGGCCAGTAGACACGAGGCCTCAGCAACTCCATGGTGCGCTCATAGCCTTGGTGGCCCATATCATCATGGAGCGACGCCAGGACATCAGGCCGAAGTGAGCTGGGAAGAACCAGCTGCTCGAGAGTACCCCGCCGCTGGTCAGCCTGCCTGCGATGCAGTACCCCCTTCTTTAGGAACAGTCGAGGGTACTGCTGCACCAGTGCTCTCATGGAGCGTTCCTTGGTGTCGGAGGGCTTGGCTGGCCAGGCTGCGAGCACCGGGCCAAGGACTGGATCCTGTTGCTGTAGCTGCTGCAAGTCAGCCAGAGACAGTCTGGGGAGTACCTCAGTTGCAGCCTCGGGAACAGCCGTTTGATCAGGTTCCTCCTCCATGTCCAGGGGCAGCACAGGAGCCATGGCGTCGCCAAGGACACCAGCAGTGGGGGTGGGGTCGACAGCCAGCTGCTCGCACTGGAGAGCATTGACAGTGGCTACCTCTGGTGGCATCACTGTCACGAGGGGTTCATGAGAGGGTTCGAGGGGCATGCGGGAAAGGGCATCCGCAGGGTTGATCTTTCCAGGTCTGTACTGGATGTCAAAATTGAACTGTGCGAGCTGTGAGGCCCATCTTTGCTCCAACGCGCCTAGTTTCGTGGAGCGAAAGTAGGTCAGCGGATTGTTGTCGGTGATGACCTTGAACTTTCTTCCCAACAGATAATGCCGGAATTTGTCCGTTATTGCCCATTTCATGGCAAGAAACTCCAGCTTCATGCTGCTGTAGAGTGAACTGTTTTTCTCACTGGGCCGGAGGCGTCGGCTGGCGAAGGCAAGCACTCTTGACTTCCCATCTTGTTCCTGGGACAGGATGGCGCTGAGCCCGTCATGGCTGGCATCCGTCTCCAAAATGAAGGGCTTGGTGTAGTCAGCGTACCCAAGTACAGGAGCTGTCGTCATAGCCTCCTTCAAGGAGTCGAAGGCCTCTTGGTGCTTGGGACCCCAAAGCCTGGATACGTCAGCTGCCTTCTTCTTGGAGTGCTTGGCCCCTTCGCTCACCAGGTCATGGAGCGGCCCGGCAATCCTGGCAAACCCGCTGATGAACCGCCGGTAATAACTGGCAAAGCCAAGAAAGCTGCGCAGCTCTGTTGTCGTTGTTGGTGTTGGCCAGTTCTGCACACACTCCACCTTGCCAGACTCGCAGCTCACTCCATCAGCCGATATCGTGTGGCCAAGATAGGTGACTTCACGCCTCAGGAACTGGCACTTGCTGGCTTTCAGTTTCAGACCTGTCTCTGTCACCCGCTGCAGGAGTCGTTCTAGGTGCTCCATGTGTTCGTCGAACGTCTTGGAGTAGACAAGGAGGTCGTCGAGGTAGACGAGCAGAAACTGAAAGGCAATGTCTGACATGGTTGCCTGCATCAGACGCTGGAAGGTGGCAGGGGCTGACGCCAGGCCCATCGGCATCCTTGTGTATTCATACAAGCCGAACGGTGTCGTGAACGCTGTCTTGTGCTGGTCCCGGGGATCCATGGAGATCTGGTGGTACCCACTGGCGAGGTCCAAGGTGGAGAAGTATTGGGCCCCCAACAGTGCATCCAGGGACTCCTGGATCCTGGGGAGTGGGTAGGCATCACCAACAGTCTTCAAGTTCAGTCGCCTGTAGTCGACACAGAGCCGAAGACTGCCGTCCTTTTTCCTCACCAGGACCACCGGAGCTGCGTAGAGACTGTGGCTCTCCACAATGACTCTCTGGGCCAGGAGTCCCTTGATGTGTTCCTTCACCTCCTGGAGCTAGTTTGGCGGTATGCTCCGGTAGGGCTGCGCGACTGGGGCAAGACACACAACTTAACAAACATAACAATGAAATCACTGACCAAATTATTCTCACACCACCTATCATTGCAATAATTATATGAAAACGCCAAGCCCCCCCCCCCCCCCCCAACTTTCCCTCCACATGCTCACCCACCCACCCACTGTCACAATTATTTACCAAACTAATTTTTCACATGCAGAAGCTTCCTTCTTTCGTTCAGACTCCACATATGCATACTACCGCACTTATAGCACCTACCATCTACTCATAGGCGTACAAACGTAGAAAACAATTATAAGAAGAAAGCAAAAAGCTAGCGTACAATATGATACATACACCCACCATCTTTCCATACACAAACAGAAAGATTCAAAATAAAACAGAAAACTAATTCTAACAACAATAACAACAATAATATAATAGTAACAAGAAATAATGACAATAATACACAGAATATTATACTAATATTAGCCGAACGCCAAAACAGAACCACTACCCTAACAATTGGTCACCCTCGCACACTCACGCTAACACGCACATGCAAACACACGCGAGGATGCACGCGCGCGCGCGCGCACACACACACACCAAGACAGAGATGGTTCAGATGGTTCAGATGGTTTATTACTCCCAGGCTTTAAGCCCATTGAGCTGGAGGGAGGGTTGGGGGGAGGGGGTCGTTACAAACACCAAACAAAGTATACATGTACACATTTTAAATATCATGGATACCGCCATGTTATTTTTAAAGTCTGATCGTGATATGTTCAGTCTGTCACAGATATGGCCACACCTGCCACGAATCAAACAGTTCGTAGTTCACCGAATGTCCACGGACTTTTGCTGTTGTAGTCTGTTCCCGAGTTGCAGCTTCGGCACGTGCTGTCAGCTCACTGACAGTGTCGTCTAGAGAGGGCTGGTTACACACCGTGTTGTTGTATGATGCGACAGCATAATTCAATGTGTTGTTTCATCCTATCGATGTGATCTGCATACCTGAGAGGGTCTACCTCTGGCCATCTTTTCACACAGTCAGTAGTCTTGTTTAAATGATCCGTGCCATATTTCAGATCAGACGGGAGCCAATCCTTCACCACACCCGTTTTCAAGTCGTACTCAAACACAATTACAGTGGTCAGTGCATACAAAGAATACTTGCCGTATCGATGGCCACAAACCACTTTCTGTACTGTGTGGTTTTCAGCAGACGCCACAACTGCATTCCTCTCCTCCTCTTCAAGAGTTGACAAGTAGTAACCTATGGTACCACGTTGCTCCTCCCAGAACTGGCGAATCAGATCTTTTCCCTCTTCCACAGTTCCAATATGCACATCACAAAACATCTCGTGTGTCGTCTCCGAGAAACTGTCACTTTGCTCTTTGTCGGGTTCATGTTCTTTGGCTATCACATATTCTTCCTGCATTTTTTCGCTATCGTCTGAAATGTCATCGTCAATCGTAAAGGGTGGGTTTGGCTGTGTAGATGGGCTTTCAAACAAAGCAAAGTTTGTGTCAGTAACTTGGGTAGAAGAAATGTCGGCCTTACTTGGTTTGACTGATTGTCCTTGGGTGAACAGTTGCTGTTGTTTGGTCATAGCGCGGTGAGCGTCACGTCTCAGTTCACTCGGTGACTTTTTGCGATACCGTGCAAAACTCACCGATTCGCTCTGGTCGGGCCTGGCAATGGCTGCCATGTTGTCATTGTCCCATCTGACGACCAGAGTTGTTGTTTTTCCCTTACCGTGGACGTCCCATGACGTAATATGGCATTTTGTTATCAGGGTTTCAAGCACAGACTGAAGAGCAAACGGAAGGCACCCTTTATCCAACTTATGCTTTGATAGAAATGCAAAATATGGTATAAAACTGTGGAGCTCCAAATTAGTTGCTGCTCTCTGGTAACCAACGACCAGAGGGAAGTTTCTGAAAGCAAACATTAAGAGGATGAGTAATGTTGTTGAGAATTTGACAGGATTTCTATGTCGTTGGTACAGCTGAGAAAGTCTGGGCTTTTTGGAGCGCATATATACCATCTTAAACTGAACTGAATAATAAAATAAAAAATAAAAAAAAATAACAAGGATACGTCTTGTGATTGTATGTTTGTTTGCCATCCTCACAGACACGCTTGCAGAGACTCCTATAGTTTTACCATCCACAGGCGCACACAGTCAAGTATTCGTGAAGCTAACACTCGGCTTCACATTTGTCCACCATTATGATAAACTGTGTCCATGATTGCTTCATGTTTTAATTTTAGGTGTCATCATCATATTCCGTTGTCGGAACAGAGAAAGAGGGAACAACCAACCGTCGAGAGCAGCAATACCGCTAATGGTATAACATATATTGCCATGTCCCATGTTTGCTTCACACGCGTTTCATAAACTCTGTGTGTGTGTGTGTGTGTGTGTGTGTGTGTGTGTGTGTGTGTGTGTGTGTGTGTGTGTGTGTGTGTGTGTTTGTGTGTGTGCGCCCACACGCGCGCGTGCGTGCGTGTGTATGTGTGTGTGTGTGCGCGTGCCTGCGTGAGTGTGTGTGTGTGTGTGTGTGTGTGTGTGTGTGTGTGTGTGTGTGTGTGTGTGTGTGTGTGTGTGTGTGTGTTTAATTTGTGTATTTTGTTTTGCCTATGTATAGCGCCTGACATTTCGCTCTCGGTTGTCCATCTTTCTCCCTCCATCTCTCCCCCCCCCCCCACCCACACACCACACACGTACTTACAGACACACACACACACACACACACACACACACACACACACACACACACACACACACACACACACAGAGAGAGAGAGAGAGAGAGAGAATTAAAACAATTCATTTGTTTCTTGTAAATGTTTCTTTGTTATTCCACAGAACATAAATCCGAGCAACTGATCAGTGAACTGTATAAGCTGTCCAGATTACACAAGTCGTCGATTCTACCCATACAGTTATGCATACAGAGTTGTCGCCGATCGAGTAAAGAACTTTCAAAACAGAGGTAATACATAGATTCTGATATAATACAGTCTAATACAGTCAGCCGTAGAGTAGAGAGCGAGTTATTGCTGGGATTCTGATCAAATACAATCAATCAATCAATCAATCAATCAATCGATGTTTTATTTTATGTCTGTCCACATCGAGGTGATATTACACACACACACACACACACACACACACACACACACACACACACACACACACACACACACACACACACACACACACACACACACACACACACACACGCACGCACACGCACACACATAATTATAGTAGCTTACCTACAGGACTATGAACAATCAATTTAACAATAGAATTGATAATATCAGTATTATACAAAATATCTCTTACATTGTTGCAAACCTTAAAGTCATATCCATTTTTTTCTGAAATAACATGTGGTAATAGGACATTCTAGTAGTATATGTTTAAGGGATAGCATATTTTTGCAAACGCATGTCATATTCTGTGAATATTTAGTGTTCCATGCAACTTGTAGATTACTCTTGCTAAATAAATGCCTCGAACAAGAAGGTATTGCAAATTTACTTTTTCTCAATTTGTTTATACACATTCTTCTCAAGTATTGAAGTAATCTCACGAGACGATAGTAATAGGTTACCGTATGATGTTTCAGACATGTTTTTCATTGCACCTTGTTTAGCTAATTTATCTGATACTTCGTTCCAATAAAGACCCAACAAAACTCAATCCCAATACCCCTATACATGATACAATGTATTAAATATTTTACTTAATAAAGTATGTCCCCTCTCATTTTACAGTCTAATTTTTTCAATGCATATAGTACTGATTTTGAGTCAACACAGTTGAAAAATTTTAATATTGCTAACTGAATATTGCATATGTAGTTTAATGCCATTAAAATTGCATATAACTCAGATGTGAATATGGAGAAAAAAACCTCCCTAAGTAAAAAGACGTTTGTACTTTTAATTCAGGAATGACGAATCCTGCTCCACTATCTCATTATAAGCCAGTTAAGAAACGAAGTATAGTTCGTCGAACTGTCTGAACCATGTTCAGTGAACTGAAAGTTAGTCTGAGCTCAATTAAGAAACGGAGTATAGTTCGTCGAATTGTCCGAAGTATGTTCGGCGAACTAACAGTTCGCCCAATTAAGAACGGGCTTTAAATTGTATCCTGTAGTATTGTATTCTGTGGTACGTTGTTAATGTTTTTGTATTTTTAATTGTTTGGGTTGAATGTATTAGCAAGGTATGGTTGTAATGTGGTCACATTCTGACCTGTGTGTTCATGATCGTATCTTCGCTTTTTGTTTTTGTTTTGATTTAGTGTGTGTGTGTGTGTGTGTGTGTGTGTGTGTGTGTGTGTGTGTGTGTGTGTGTGTGTGTGTGTGTGTGTGTGTGTGTGTGTGTGTGTAATGATTGTACATGTCACTCACAAACCGTCCTATAATGAAATTGTCCCTTGTCAGAAGAATAACGTGCTACTTATTTGAACTGAATCCTCATCAGCACCATCTGCAACAACGACACTGGTAGCCTTTCCCGCTGGGCCCGTTGCACTCCTAGCTCTGTGTAGTATTCCAGCCCGCCACCTTACCTCCCATATTATTCTCAAGTGCTAACCACAACGCCACGGCGGTCGGCTGAGCATAGTACCATAACCAGCTCATGGACTCTGATGTCAGCCTAATAACTGCAATTTTGTGGTCGTATTTCCTATTCAGCCTCTGCTCCTTTACTGCCCTACAGTCTGGAACCAGACATTCCCACCCCAACACATAAACACAACTTTCATTCCTGATGGCAGCTTCCAGACAAGCAGTAGTGTGATCAGGAGTGACGATGCCTTAAGCCCGTTCTTAATTGGGCGAATGTTTCTTCGCGAACCTAATTGGAAGGATTCGGCGAAGCTAGTTGGTTTTTTTTTTTTTTTTTTTTTTTTTTTTCTTTTCTTTTTTTTGTTAATTTGATCCGAAATCTGGATTTTTTTAATCAAATCAAATCAGTCTTTATTATTCATCAATATACAAAGCCAAAAACTGAAAATTTTCCTTTGACACATGGGGTAGACTCCAATACATCGAGATAGACTCCAATATTCTTCACTGTTCGAGAAAAGAATATTGTGGAGTCGAATGCTGTCATGGAAACTATAGTCGTAATGCAGTGGACAGGTGAGATTTTCAGCGGACTGCGACCATCGTCTCTGTCTTATCGTTTGGTTGAAGCTTGTTTTTGAACATCCTGTACTTAACACTACAGATGCAGCACTGCAGAAACCTTTTTTTTTTTTTTTTTTTTTTTTACTTTTTTTTTTTTTTTTTTTATTCATTAACATGTATCCATCCATTACAATTTCTTTCTCTCTCTCCTCCCCCCCCCCCCTCTCTCATTCATATATCTAAGGTAAAGTACGAAGAAGAAAAAAAGAAAAAAAAGAAAAAAAAGGCACACCAACACACCCACACACATATACAAAACAGAAAGAAGAAAAAAAAAGAAAAAAGAAAAAAAAGAAAAGAAGGACCATGGCAATGAGTACAATTTACAAGATTATTAACGTCATTAACAACCTCGTCTAGATTTGTATCAGCTTTTTGTAATGCAACCATTCGGCTGCTATCTTGTCATATGACATCGTTAATGTCGCATTATATTTGTCTACATCAAATGTATTTTTTAAATATTGTTTGAACAGGTGCAGTTGAGGTATATTCTTGTTGATCTTACAAGTATAAATATAGAATTTTGCACGCAAAATTATCAAATCAAAGGTGCTGTCCGATTTAATTTGGCTGTCGTAACCAAAAAGAACAAAATTTTCATTAAGCGTTACTGTCCTCGCATTTGAGCTCCCGGTATTAAGTGTAGTCTGGAACTGTTCCCAAAAAGACTTTACGTACACACATCTCCAAAAAATGTGATTAATAGAGTCTCTTTCCTGTCTACAAAAAGAACAGTTAATGTCATTTTCAATACCCATGTGCATTAAAACAATATTGGTAGCTAATATCCTATGTACAAGTCTTATCTGGAACCATTTTAGTTTTATTTCTTGGATGCTTTGCATTTTCTTAAAGTTTCTGCTCCAGTCAATGTCTGTATTCAATCTTGCTTCCCATTTTTCACAGCACTTAGGTTTATCTTTACCCTGTGTAAGCATTTCATAATACAGGCGTGAGCCCTTTTGTTGACTGTAAATAATCTTAAGCGTCTTTGTCAAATCGGTTGAATTGTTACTCTCAACTGTTAGTCCCATTTTACGTATGTAGCTTTTAATAGCTTGTACACATCCAATATATGTAATGTAATCAGTATTAATTCTGTATATTTCTTTAAACCTTTTAAATAGCATAAACGTACCATTTTCATTCAGAATGTTTTTGATAAAACATACACCTTTGTCTATCCACTTTTTATAAAAAACAGTTTTGTTTCCAACCAGAATATTGTCGTTGCAGAAAATAGGATCTGCGACTAGTTCTTCTGAGTTCTCTACCTGCATGTGTTTACCAAACTCTCTATATGCTTTAAATACATGAATCCAAAACATATTAAAATTATTTTCCTGAGTAGGGAGGCTTGATCCCAATTGTTCAAGCAGTAACACTTTCGGGTAAGTTGATGTAATTATACCTTTCCACTTGTGATCACTTGTTTTTAGTTTTCGTATCCAACTTAGCTTCAGCGCATTAATATAATGTCTAATATTTGGTATGCCAAGTCCTCCCTTTGCAATAGTTTTGACGGTTACTTTCCTACTTATCCTGTCTTGTTTTCTATTCCATACGAACTGAAACACGGTCTTCTGCAACGCGTCCACCAGACTGTCTGGTGGATTTGGCAATAAAATCCATAGGTGGATAATTTTAGACAAAATCAGCGACTTCAGAACAGCTACTCTACCGAGTGGTGTTATTTGTCTTTTTAACCATACTTTGTACAAAGCTTTTATTTCCAAAAATTTCTCGCGAAAGTTGAGTTGCTCACACTCTTTTAAATTATTAGTAAACCAAATACCAAGTATTTTAAATTTAGGTGGGTTCCAATCCATATGCAAATTTGGCATATATTTAATGGGTGAATTTCTTTTATTACCAAGCCATATAGCACTAGTCTTCCCCGCGTTCAAGAAGAGACCTGACTTATTCCCAAATGTATTAATAATCTTAACTGTTTCCTCAAATGAGTTCTTGTCACCTTCTAACATAATTTCAGTATCATCAGCATACTGCGAGATTTTGTACTCAGTTTCTCCTATTAAAATACCTTTAATATTCTTATTTTGCCTAATCATAATAGCAAGTATTTCTACGCATAGTATAAATAAATATGGTGATATTGGGTCCCCCTGTCTACATCCCCTCTGAATTGAAAACCATTCTGATAATTGTCCATTAACCGCGACAGATGACTTTATATGTCTATAAAATGTGAATATCCACTGGCTAATATCGGGCCCAAATCCAAACGCATGTAAAACTTTAAACATAAATCTCCAGTCCACTGAATCGAAGGCTTTTTCAAAGTCTAAGCACAAGAGTAGCCCAGGCATGTTTTCTTTGTTCAAGTAACTGATTAAATCGTATATCAGTCGAATATTATCTCCTATATATCTATTGGCCATAAACCCAGTTTGGTCTTCACTGATCAAAGATGGCAGGACACGTTTTAAGCGATTAGCAATACAAGTGGATCCTATTTTGTAAACAACATTAAGGAGTGAAATTGGCCTCCAGTTTTTTATCAGGTCTTTTGATTTGTTCCCTTTTGGTATGCATATTATTATTCCTTCTTTCTGCGTTGATGATAATTCACCTTTTCTAAACCCATTATTTAATGATTTAACAACGAATGCACCCAGCTGTCGCCAAAAAAACTTAAAGAATTCAACAGTAAAACCATCAGAGCCTGGGCTTTTATTGTTTTTCATGCTCTTGAGTGCAACGCTTGCTTCGTCTAAAGTAATTTCCCCTTCGAGTGAGGTCTTTTCTTGCACTGTCAATGTTGGTATATCCTCAACCAAGTCTAATATTTCACAATCTTCTAATTGTCTGTCAGAATATAATCTTTCATAAAACATTTTGACTTCCTTTATAATGTCCTTAGTTTCATATATTTCCTCACCATTGTTTAAAGTAAGCCTAATCATTTGTTTACTAACGTAATTACGTTTTTCAAGTGCACAAAAATATTTTGTTATTTTTTCTCCTTCGGCGACCCATCTCGCTCTCGATCGAAGCAGAACTCCCTCCATCTTTTTCTCTCTAAGTGCAATTAGCTCCTGTTTATAAGATTCTAATTTCCCTTTCTCATCTTCTGTCAATTTAATTTTAGTTTCTAAGCTCTGGATATTGTTCTGCAAATCCCTTTCCTTTTCCTGATCCACACGTTTTTTCATTGTAGCATACGAGATTGTCTTTGATCTAATTTTCATAAGTAGTACGTCTAAAAATAGCTGATCGGAAATTACAAATTGAATGTCACATTTTGGGATAAAAGGAAGTTGTTCCCGAGAATAGGGTAGAGCTGCATATTCTTCAATCACGGTTCTTATAACATCATTTATTTCGTTTGCAAACAGCTTATCTTTTAATAGGGAATTATTAAATTTCCACAAAAGCTTATTTCTGGTTTCTAATTTCCCTAAAGTCAAAGTCAGTGTGATCATGGAATGATCTGTCCGGTAACCGGGCTTAATGTCTGCTTCTGTCACGTAAGTGGACAGCAAATCTGAAATTAGGAAAAAGTCCAATCTACTCTGTTGAAGGGGTGTATTTCTGCGCCATGTATACCGTCTCATTTCAGGATGAATTTCTCTCCAAATATCTAATAGGTCGAGATTTATCATTAAATTTTCTACTTGTTCTTGTGCTTTAGCATTATTAAAGTGTTTATAATTATAATAATCTAATGTGAAATCCAAGACTAAATTCCAGTCTCCTCCAATAATAAGATTTTCAAAGCCAACTTCGCTGATCCGTTCCTCAAGCTCGGCATAAAACTCCGGATTATCACGGTTTGGGCCATACAAACTGACGATCACAAATTCTTTATCCATCATTCTGACAGTGGCAAATATATAATTTCCAGCAATATCTTTATAAACCTTGTTTACAGAAAATTCGAAATTATTATTAAATAATATTGAGACACCCCTCGAATTTGAATTATACGAGGCAAAGTAACATTTATAACCCCACTCAGCCCGAATACAGTTCTCTAGTTTTGGATCAAAGTGGGTATCCTGCAATAGGTATATGGAATATGACTTCTCTCTTAAATAGTGAAAAACATCTCTCCTCTTGCGCGGGTCAGCTAGGCCTTGGCAGTTCATTGAAACAACCTTAACTGTATTGGTCATGGTATGCGTGATCTAATCCCACTACAGCCAGGACACACTATCCAACAAAGCAGAAGCATCATGGAAGGAACCACTTTCACGTGCGAACATAGCTCACAAAAATCCGCCACAAGTGTCCATACAAACAGTTCAAAACCTAAGCCAGTATAGGCACATGACGTACATACGCACAGATCACAACACGCTGAACCCAGCGCTGAATATGCACGTACAAACATAATAAATTCAAAGACCATGGCCAATATAGTACAACCAAAAAACAGGCAAACGGACAAACAATAC
>OY757557.1:9514196-9558998 GCA_963584105.1 Alviniconcha strummeri
AAAGTTCAGATGGACGCCCTACCAGCCGAGACTGTCTAGAGGCAGTGGTACGTTAAAAACGTTAACTTGCGTTCACTCTGTCGTGCAGGTTCTATTTGTCTTTTGAGAACACCTTCTGCACCGACTACATCACGGAGAAAGCGTTTAATGTCTACAATGATCTCAACGTCATCCCGGTGGTCAGGGGAGGGGCAAATTACTCCAAATTGCTCCCTTCTGGAACTTACATTAATGCGAGTGACTTCCCTTCCCCGGAAGCTCTCGGGGACTATCTCGTTGCCTTGGGTTACGATCGTGTGGTCTACGCGGCCATGTTGGAGAAAAAACATAGGTAGGCCTATTTCTTGTAAGAGTTTGTTACTGACTGTGGCTGCGACTATAACTGTAAATGTGGCTGTGACTGTGGCTGTGACTGTAACTGTAAATGTGGCTGTGACTGTGGCTGTATCTGTGACTATGACTGTGGTTGCATGTGACTGTGGCTGTGACTGTAAATGTGGCTGTGACTGTGACTGTGTCTGTGACTGTAACTGTGTCTGTCTGTAACTGTGTCTATAACTGTGGCTGTGACTGTGTCTGTGACTATGACTGTGGCTGCATGTGACTGTGGCTATGACTGTGACTGTGGCTGTGTCTGTTACTGCAACTGTGGCTGTGTCTGTAACTGTGTCTATAACTGTGGCTGTGACTGTGTCTGTGTCTATGACTGTGGCTGCATGTGACTGTGGCTATGACTGTGGTTGCATGTATCTATGACTGACTATGACTGTGGTTGCATGTGTCTGTGACTGTGACTATGACTGGCTGTGACTGTGTCTGTGACTGTGACTGTGTCCGTGGCTGTGGTTGCATGTGTCTGTGACTGTGACTATGACTGGCTGTGACTGTGTCTGTGACTGTGACTGTGTCCGTGGCTGTGGTTGCATGTGTCTGTGACTGTGGCTGTGTCCTCAGGTACCGGGCCCTCACCTGGAGCTGGCAATGGCCCCTGCACTGGTGCCAACTGTGCGAACTGGTCAACCGCGCCCACACCTTTCCTCTGGGCAGCAGGATCTATCCAGACATTGTTCACTGGATAACTCACCGAACCTGTTGGGCTCCACGCGACCTACCGTGAATTCGCTCACTGGATAATTAACTCACCGAACCTGTTGGCCTCCACGTGACCTACCGTGAATTCGCTCACTGGATAACTCACCGAACCTGTTGGGCTCCACGCGACCTACCGTGAATTCGCTCACTGGATAATTAACTCACCGATCCTGCTGGCCTCCACGTGACCTACCGTGAATTCGCTCACTGGATAACTCACCGAACCTGTTGGGCTCTACGCGACCTACCGTACCGTGAATTCACTCACTGAATAACTCACCGAACCTGTTGGCCTCCACATGACCTACCGTGAATTCGCTCACTGGATAAGTAACTCACCAAAACTGAAGAGCGGGCTCCTTGGGATGTTTCGGGAAATTGCTCACTTGAAATTCTGTTGTGGTCCTTGGGGCCCTACGTTAAATTCGCTCACTGGATAACTCACCACGTTTATTGTGTCCCTTGCGACTTTACGTGAAGTCTCTCAATGGACAACTCATCAAACGTGTTGTGCTCCTTCAGACCTTTCGTGAATTCGATCACTAAGGCTGTTGGGCACCTCGGGACATTATTTTGTGACTTCACTCACTGGATAACTCACCACACTGGCTGACCTTAACCCACCAAGCCTGTTGGGCACCTCTGTGAATTCGCTCACTGGATAACTCACCGAGACTGTCGGCTTTCACGAGATTTATCGTGACTTTGCTCACTGGATAACTAACACACTGACTGTCGTGAATTCGCTCACTGGATAACCAGCTCATTAAATGACTGTCGTGGATTCTGTCAAAGAAGAATAAAAGAAAGAAAAACAAGTCATGTATGGCTAAAGCCAACGACAGGAGGAGGAGAGGAGAGACAGACAGACAGACACGCACGCTTGTGTGTGTGTGTGTGTGTGTGTGTGTGTGTGTGTGTGTGTGTGTGTGTGTGTGTGTGTGTGTGTGTGTGTGTGTGTGTGTGTGTGTGTGTGGTAGGGGGTTGGGGGGGATAGAAACAGAGACAAGCAGAGATAAGCACGCAGAGAGAGAGAGAGAGAGAGAGAGAGAGAGAGAGAGAGAGAGAGAGAGAGAGAGAGAGAGAGAGAGAGAGACAGACAGACAGACAGACAGACAGACAGACAGACAGACAGACAGACAGACAGACAGACAGACAGACAGAGACACACACACACACACACACACACAAACATACACACACACACACACACACACACACACACACACACACACACACACACATTCACACACACACACACACACACACACACACACACACACACACACACACACACACACAAACGCAGGCGTGCGAACACACTGACGCACGCACGCACACACACATACGATTAGCTGACGATAATAATAATAATAATAAAACTACCATTACTACAATAATAATGCAATCGGAGAGAAAGTGGGAAAACATTTAGGCCTATACTGATTTGGCGCGCTGCATCTTTAAGCAAGGCTGCAGGCAACTCACGAACAAGAAGGACGGACGAGGTGGAGAGGAGCAGGGGACAACCGTAGGGGCGGTATGGGTGGGGGGCGGAGGAGGGGGGAAGGGGAGTGGGGCGGGGAAAACTGACCATCACCTCCGGCACCGGAGGCGGGCAGTTATCACCCCAAACCACCGGACACTTCCGGTGCCAATTTCTTCCTCTCCGAGGCGCGTACTTTCAGCCTCTCCGCCAAGTGGTGGCGGGCAAGACCTCAAGCCCGGGTGGGCGGGTGGGTGCGGGGGTGTGTTGGTGGTGGGGGGAGACGTGGGTGTCAGTCACAGGAAAGGAGGACAGGACACGGGATGCTACACACTCCGAGCACCGCTTTCCGGCACCTTCCTCCAAACTCTGCCAGATTTGGTTACGCCTCTGAAGGGCACTCTTTATCTCCGTGGCTCGTCAATTTGCCGTCACGTCAGTTATGATGTTGTTCTCACTTGTGGACGTTGTACATTTGTGAAAGTGTGCATGCAAGTGTATGAAGATGGCAGCGAAGTGTATTCTGTTTGTGGTGGTGTGCTAGGCAAATTTCTCTGCACAGAGAGAATAAAGTTGTATTGTTGTAGCTCTCTCAAGCGTTTGACACTCTTCAGGTCACCCGGTTTATAATGCAGCTGGAACGCGACAGTTAATGCTTTCTATTGGGAACGTGGCACGTGTGGCCGTTATTTGTGATTAAGTGCGTGCGTGCGTGTGTGTGTGTGTGTGTGTGTACACCAAGCCATGTACAGTATAATCTGGCAACTTAGACTGTATAATTATATGTTGTTTATTCTTTTAACATGAATAGCTCTACTTTTTTTGTTCTTCTTCTCTTTTTTTACACTACCGTCGCTAGCACGTTGGCACGGCTTTCTCTGTGTATCGCTGTTTTGACTCGAATAAAGTAGTTCTGTGTTGATCGGTGCTTTTTAGTATATATTTTCATAATATCCAAAATAGTCATTCCAAGGAAACGGTCGAAATTCCTGGGACATTTTAGACGCCGTTTGGGGTCACAAGTTTCATACAAATCACTCAAATGGGGTCACATCTAGCGAATGAAGCCAACAATTGCAACAAAAGTGACTACAGTCAACGAGTCTAACGAGTGAATACGACCAATTGTTTTGCCGCCATCAGCACTCAGGAAGCGTGCACGATTACTTTGAAACTAGATCCAGATCAAACGTTAAAAGATTACACACACACACACACACACACACACACACACACACACACACACACACACACTAAAAACAGCGAGTCACACATAATTATGTGACAATATCTTTTTGTTGCAAATTTTTTGTTTATTGGCTTGATGTGACCCTGTTTCAATGATTCTGGTTGTAAACTGGCGTTCGAAACGCCCCATGAATTTTCGACCGCCTCCTTGGATATTACCCATATTTTGTCCGACTTCGTTTATGTATTTATTTTGCGTCGAAATAAGTATTGTGTACTGTAAAAGCTAAGATTTATTAATAGACCATTTGATGCCAACGATGCTGCAGGAAGGGCACGTGCGCTTGGCGAGAGTTCACGGCCAATTGTTTTGTTGCCAGTCTTTGAGGGTGTCTTGCTTCTCACACATAATTGGTTTTGTGTGCACCCTTTAACGGTCTGAGCGGTTTTATTCAGATGTATGCTTTATTAACATCCATATTATTGTACACGGAGCTAACTGCAGTTTAGTTGGACGAATCTGTATTCAAACAGGTAAAGCCACACTTCCCACTCTTGTTGTAAAATAATTATGCTTGTACATTATTTACATGGTTTGAAAGATTTTAACTTCAGCTTTCATTTGATGTTACTCATGATTTAATCGGTTTGGTTATTGTTGAGAAAATTGTAATTGTGCGGGCCGAGAAAATAAATGTCCATTCTGTTGGTCAGAGAACAGATTTGATTTTAACTAGAGCGTGTTTTCTTTGTGGCCCGCACCGCACTGTTATAATGTACGTGTGCAAGTGGCTATTGTTGGTCAGAGTTCAGGAGCTGTGTGAAGGTCGATGTGGCCGTCCTGGTCTCCCATCCCTAATGAGCCTATGTTTATGTGGCCGTAAAGCAGCACTCAACCAACCAACCATTGTGGGTGTGCTGGAAAACTGTCCGCTGTGAAATAAGATCTAAACACATAAAAGGTTAGAAAGAATGCTGTTTATTACGACAAAACACAACATGCGAATTTTTGGGGTAATCCCCCATTTCAAACTAAAAAACAACAAATGAGCAACTTCAAAAAGCTACAAGTTACCAATGTGAAATATATACATGTCGATTGCTTTCCCTAACGTAACCAAAATGCCGTCAGTCACTCGGTGCATAATATCAATGTTTTATTTTATGTCTGTTCACAGCAAGGTAATATATCAGACAACAATAACAGTAAGTAAGTTGGTGTTTTACGCCCAGGCAAACAGTGTGGTTATATCAGGGCGATCAGACTACAATAACAACAAAAACAAACATATATTACTAAGTCACACTAACTTACCCACGGGACTATGAACGATCAAATTAACAATAGAAGTTATAGTTCAACCCTTGTCCTATTAATCTGCCGAGCAGGCCTTGACAAATCTCATGGGCGAAAATTTTGTTTAAAAGTTTCTGCAGAATTTATTAAATGTAAATGGTGTTTTATGCCCAGTCAACCATTGCGTTCCCCCCCCCCCCCCCCCCCCCCCCCCCACCGTTTTTTTCTATGGAACTGTTGTTCTACGTTATATATATATATATACACACACACATATACACAGTGGAGTCCATTAATAACGACAACTGTAATAACGAGAACATTGTAGTAACGAGACATTTTTCAATCCCGTTTTTTATCCTTCTTAATCTTTAAGAATAAACCATTGGGTTTAACGAGAGTTAGTGGATAATCATCTCGGTAATAACGAGAGATTTTCTATCCTTCCTGGTCCCAAAAGTTCTCGCCACTCGCCCCACCCCCACCTCGTCGTCAAGTTCCCGGTAGGGCACATCTCGTGGTGGCCGGTAACAAAAAAACAACAACGAAAGGCGCGTCCTTGTGCGGTGTGTAATCCCCTCTCCCCCTCCCCCTCCTCTCATCTTCGTCTGGCTCGAGTGCGCACGGTGCCGTTGGCGTTCTCGCCCCGCACGTAGGCCTAGTGTGACGCAACCCCCATCACATTGCAAGCCGCGCAGATCGACGGCGCCGGTGCCAAGATTATTTCCCTTTGTTTCCCTTGGTAAATTCGTCATTTGGGAATAACGAGAACTCGGCAATAGCGAGAAAATGTGCCTGGGCCGTCCGCTCTCGCTATAACAGAGTTTCACTATATATATTTAGAGTATATGTGTATAGAGTTTCACTATATATATATCTATTGATCACTGACTCGGTTGGGTCCATCGGACCCAACCGAGTCAGTGATCAATAGAGTTAAGGCATGGAGCAAGAAATGGACTGAGAAAGGGGAAATTGATGCAGACACCAGAGTTTACATTGAGGACATCGAAGACTCACACCCCGGAAAATGTAAACTACTTGTAAAAACACACAAACAGAAGCCATTTCCGATCAGGCTGCTTCTTTCTGGTTGTGGAACACCCATTCAACCATTATCCATATTTGTTCAGCTCAACATCGGGCATCTAACAGAATACTTACCATTCCAAATCCTGGACACTAAGGAATTTCTAAAAAAAATCAGTGAGATCAACAACAAATTTGCGCCGTTGCCTGATAGTGCATGTTTCGCAGCCTGCGACGTAGTTGCGCTGTACCCCAATGTCAACAACAACATGGGACTACCAGCTGTGACCAGCCTCCTAAAAGAACATCCCAGCCGTCTAGGCATTCGCACAGACTGCGTAATAGAAGCTCTTGACATAGCCTTGACAAACAACACATGTGTCTACACCGATGAAACAACCTCTACCTATGCTCGACCTAACAGAGGCACCGCCATGGGACCCAACCACGCCTGCGACTATGTTGATGTGTTCATGTCTGAACTGGACAGGAAACTAGTGTCCACGTGTCCAGTTCCTCTACTGTCATCACTGTTACCTCACCACCTGCAGGAACAGTACAGATACCTGGACTGGTCGCGGTTCCGTGATGATGGATTTGCCATTCTTCTAGACAGCGAACACCTCCAACCATTCAAAGACTGTCTCCAGTCGCTCCACCCGCCTAACATCAAGTGGACTGTTTCTTATGGGAAAACGGCAACCTACCTGGATGTCTCTCTTTCCTTGAAAGATGGAAAGATCATCACCGATGTGTTCAGCAAGCACAACCATTCTTATTTACCGCCATCCAGTTGCCACTCGCCAGCCGTGTTTAAAGGTTTTGTACAAGGAATAGGCACCAGACTGCGTATGATCTGCAGCGAAGATGAAGACTTAGATCGGAGACTGGCGGAATACGGAAGACATCTGACCGTGTCCGGATGGAAGTACAAAACAGCTAAAGAAAGACTTGTGGAAGGAGCGAAGAAAGACAGAGAAAAACTCCTAAACCAGCCCAGGAAAAGGAAGGACACGAAAATTGCGTGGTTGAGCACTTACGACCCCAGAGTACCTTCCAAAACGGCTATAATCAAGAAAAATCTCCATCTTCTTCATGCCAACGTAATTAATAAAGAGATCTTTCCCCCAAGAACCATCATCTCGGCTGACAGAAAAAGAAAAAATCTCGCACAACTGTACAAGCCTACTGTTCCACAAAGATATGTTCAGCATGGGCCCAAGAACAGACCAGGTTTTTTTCCTTGCAAAGAAAGGTGCGACACGTGTCGCCATTCAAAAGAAACTACTGTTCTTGTATCTCCGTGGGACGGTAGACATTGGACCATAAAGCAGCACATTACCTGTTCAAGCCCAAATACTGTTTACGTCGTTATGTGCGAAGTACACAACGAGTGGTATGTAGGATCTACAACCGACTTGAAAGCTCGCTGGAGAAACCATAAATCAGACGCAAAACTGAAAAAAGCGACAAAATGTTGGGTGGCTGACCATGTAACAAAATTTAAGCACCCTGAAGACCCCCAACTTGGATTTCTCACTATCGTGGCAATTGAAGCAGTAAAAGAAAAGAAAGACTTGATTGTCCGGGGAAATTATTGGATGTGCAACTTGGGCACCATCTTCAAGGGTATGAACACAAGGAAAGACTTGAACACAGTACTCAAAGACAGATCTTCAAAGAATGAGAGAGAGAGAGAGAGAGAGAGAGAGAGAGAGGGAGAGGGAGGGAGAGAGAATAGTTTATTAAAAAAGACCATGGGGCCATGTCAATTGTAGTGATGAACATAGTCCAGCAACTTTCGATCAACGTAGAGTTGCAGGTGCAACATCTGTCCAGACCAGATAGTATTGAGTACCGTGGGACTTTTTGTGGAAAAGTAGCGAGTCTGAATTGGAGACACTTGTTTTTCAGAAGCAAACAACACTGACAGTTAAAAAAGTGATAGACTTATGACATGTTTGAGTGATATATATATATATATCTTGGGTCATGGTACATGGGGCATGGTGATGTGAGGTGAGTTTGGTTTCAGTTTAATTGTTAAAAAGGTGGACATTCTAGGTCTGCCTCAACAGCACAGAGAGAGAGAGAGAGAGAGAGAGAGAGAGAGAGAGAGAGTGGGGGTGGGAGGGGAATGTTTTAAATATCTGTGTGTGTGTGTGTGTGTGTGTGTGTGTGTGTGTGTGTGTGTGTGTGTGTGTGTGTGTGTGTGTGTGTGTGTGTGTGTGTGTGAATGAGAGAGAGCGAGACAGAGAGAGAGGGGTGATGTTTGTGTGTGTGTGTGTGTGTGTGTGTGTGTGTGTGTGTGTGTGTGTGTGTGTGTGTGTGTGTGTGTGTGTGTGTGTTCTACACTCGGCTGGAATGTATGTCGTGTGCAAGAGAGCGTGACGTATAAAAATATGACGTATCTAATTACGTTTTGTAGGAATCAGTCAAGCTAACCGGGCCTTGACGAAGCCCTTAAGGGCGAAAATTCGGAGTAAAACGTTTCCACTAAAAAACATGCTTGGACTTTGTTATACATTCTCTAAATGACACCATACTAAGTCCTTCCTGCACGGTGCGGTGCACAGGAGTCATAGAGAGCCTTGTTTATTCTCTCTCTCTCTCTCTCTCTCTCTCTCTCTCTCTCTCTCTCTCTCTCTCTCTCTCTATATATATATATATATATGCATGCGGAATAAAAGGTGTGTTTTCTAAAGACATGCTTGGACTTTTGTTATACGTTCTTGACATCGTCATTTGCGACACCATACTCAGTCCTTCCTGCACGGTGCGGTGCCCAGAAGCCACAGAGAGCCTTGTTTTGCTGTCTACATCCACTTCAGGATTTGTCCTCTCTCTTATGCCCCCCGTCGCAGGCACATGTTGTCAAGAAAGGAAACTTCGCTCCCTGGATACAACGAGCTAGAAGATTCTTGCTACCAAACTACTTGCATGTAATTGCGTGCCGTAGGAATCTAGTCGACCTAGGCATTGACAAAGCCCTCCGATGGGCGAAAATTTGGAATAAAAGTGTTAAAACCAAGCCGAGCTGCTTGGACTTTTCTTATAATATACTCTCTCTCCCTCCCTCCCTCCCCACAACTTTTGTAATGCATGTCTGCCAGTGATTAGCGCCAATGAGAGACACGCTTTTTCGTTCAGCGGTCCTCATTACTTGATCAATTATACATTTAGAGTGCAATTATTAATCCACTACAAATACCAACCTGTAATGCTTTTAAGAACTGTAATGTCGTCAAATCCCAAGCTTCTGACAACGAATTACACTTATATACGATCGCAGAATTTTGCAACTTTCCAAAAGTTGCAGATCTATGCACAAGGTTCACACGATCGCTGCATTTTGCAACTTGTCGCAGATCTTTGCAACACGGTCTGGTGGGATAAAACTGAACGGTAAGTAAATCAATGTGGATGTGCAATAGATTAACTTTCCATCTTTCATCTGTTGTCATTACTCTATTTTTAGGTGCTGCCATTATTTAATGCGAGCCTATTTTCTGACGTATGCGACAACGAAATTCGAGGCAGAAAATTTCGACATTGGTCGAAAATATACGTCTTTCACGACTATGCAACACGGAAAGGTATGGTCAAAACGCACGCAAATAAATCAATCCAGTATATGAACTTGTGAGCAAGTGCTCTTTGTACGTTTTACACTAATCCCGCCCCGCTTAACGGATCAATGCAATTTCATTACTGTACTTTAGTAACCCGGGAACCGGAGCAGACGACGCTTTTGTTTTGAAGCGCGGCGTGTGGCGTAACGCCACATGGCCTTCACACAGCCGACCGGCGATAGCCGCCAGTGCGCGCCTTTTTCAAATCTGTTTTTCTCCCTTAACATTTTGACCGCTTGTTTGTTTACCTACTCTTTGTCTATCTAGTCCTTTTTATGCACTAAGCTATGTATAATATAATTTGGCATCTTAGAATGTTTATTTAACGTTTATTCAGACGCCGGATCGAGCTTAATTAGTAGCCGATGCCTCTCTAGGTCCATTCATCTTTTATAGCCGTCGTCTGCATGGCGCGCTTTGTTTAGTACTAGTAAATGGTAGTGAAATGTTGTTTTGATTCGATTAAAGTAATTCTGTGTCGATCAATGCGTTGTCGTATAGTATTTTGCTTAGCTGACTTCATGTTTAGTGTTTATTTTGGGTTGAAATTAACTTATTAAGTATTGTGTACTGTAGAAGCTAAGTTGTATTCATAGACTACTTAATCTCACTATCAGCGCTGCTGCGACTAAGGTTACGCGCCCCAGGCGAAAGTTCGCACCGATTGTTTTAATGCTAGTCTTTGAGTTTGTCTTGCTTCTCTTACAGAGCGTTGTATTGTAATTGTTATGTACCATTTTAACCGTGGGAGCGTGCTCTTTATTCCGATGTAAGTTTTAGTGACATTTATATTTTGTGCATTGTGTTAGTTGTGATTTAGTTGTACGAATCTGTATATAGACAGGCGCAAGCCACGCTTCCCACTCTTTGTGTAAATAAAATAAGTCATGTGTGTACATTTTGTTTATACGGTTTAAAAGATGGTAACTGTAGCTTTCATTTGATGTTTTTCATGTTTTAATTGGTTTAGTTATTGTAGAGGAAAGTGTATTTGTGCGGGCCAGGGAAACACAATTGTCAGCCATTTTGTGGTCCAGAGGGGCGATTTTACTGTAGCGATAGCGTGTGTTCCCTGTGGCCCGCGCCGTTCTCTTATCTATGCGTGAGCGTGATGATTTTGTGTGTGTGCTGAAAACTGTCTGCGGCTGAACAAGTAAAAACTGATTGCTGACATACGCCTGCTGTGGTCTCCACTTTATTGACTCCGCTGCCTGTGTCTTGTCCTTTGACCACTCCGCTCCATTACAAACTGATAGGAAATCAGTCTCTCTTTCATATGGTATGGTTAATTTTTACTTTGGTGTTGTATATATTCACCAGTTAGACAATTCATGACGGTACCCTCCGAACTTTGCAACTTCCCAAAAATGGCTGTTTGTCGCACAAGTTTGCAACACGGTGTGGTTTGGTCAGACTATAAATGACAGAATAATCTGAACCAGATACGAAGCATACAGAAGAATCTTTCACCTTTCTGGTGGTACCATTCGCTTAATTGTCAGTGACGTAGTTATCTAGCAGTAATCCAGTTTCTGAAGCAAGTGACGACAAAATTTGCAGAAGTATGCAACTTTGAGGTCGAGTTTGAAATTTCACGACGCTGTCACGCCGGTATGCACCACAGTGCAGTGTGCTTAAAATAAAAGCAAAGTTAACACACAAAGATATGGAACTGATAGGAAATTCTCTCAACTTCATCTGTTACATGGTACTATTTTCTTTACAGTCTACTGTGTATTATTAAATATTACGCGGTAGGCCCTAAAACAACAACACCATCCGAAAAGTAGTCTGCAACTTTTCAATTTTGGATGTTTGTCGCAGAGGTTTGCAACACGGTTTCGTGTGGTCAAAGTAAACGTTAAATAATTTTCAAAATGTAAGGAACAGATACAACTATCTTTCCTCTTTCACGTTGTACCACTCTTTACATTTTTCGTGCTCTAGACTTTTAACAATTAGCAAGTGGCTTTAAAAAGTTGCTGAAGTTTGCAACTTTTCGGTCCCATTCACAATCTTTTTGACGCTGTCGTAGAAGTTTACAGCACGTCGTGGTGTTGACAAAGTAAGCAACATGTAATGACAGGAGGGTATGGGATTGATAAACAATCTGGATCTATTACATGGTGTGGTTGCTTTTAATGTACGTGCTGTGGTGTTTTAACGGTAACGTCGTTTCTGACCTAAGGATAGGCGACGCGTAGTAATACATTTTGGGATAAAGTTGCAAACTTCTGCGATCGTGTGAACCCACTATTACAGTTCATGAAACCTGCCTGTTAGTATGTTCAACTGTGTCAAATCTGGCGCGAAAATTAATGTCTGCGTTCCTTGACATTTTGAACCTTTAACCACAACAACCCACTGTTTTCAAATTTAAATCATTTGAGGGCACCTCTGAAAATGACAAGAGTGCCAGATGCAAACGATAACAATACGCAGCGAAATCACAGACATAATTATTTTTTTTAAAGAAGAAAAAAAGGGAAACGCTTCCCCTCCAGTCACCATATCTCCTGAATTGTTTGAGAGAGAGAGAGAGAGAGAGAGAGAGAGAGAGAGAGAGAGAGAGAGAGAGAGAGAGAGAGAGAGAGAGAGAGAGAGAGAGAGAGAGAGAAAAAAGGTGGGGGGGGGGGGGGGGGGAGAAAACATCGAAGTCGTGAACAGGAGCTTATGATGACTTAAAAGCACACTAAAAATTATTAATCTTCAAGACTCATGTACTTTGGATTCATTGTATTAGTTCATTAGATCAAGAAGGAAACGATGTTAATAATGGAAACAAAAGCATCTAACACTGAGAATGACTGCTCAGTTGCACTTGCAGAGAGAGAGAGTTCATCATACTCGGAGATGTTCGTCTTTTTGCCTGCAGAATGATGAGCTCTTACACATTGTGTTTCCCGTGTCATAGGCACAATAAAACATGAATTATGCTTCAATAAATTTTCATTTTTACGTACACACTTTCTGCATGGAATTAATGTTCAATATTATTTAAAATTTTGATTCCGCAACCAGAACACCAGCACATACGCGATGAGAGGTGGATGAATCGTGGTCAGGTAGCGGCTGAAAGATAAATGCTGCATGCGGCAGTTACAAATGAGTTGACCGCATCTTTAGCACCGAGTCATTTGTCAAAGCTGGGACAATGCCTGGATTACCATTCTACCGTACTGAAGGAGAGGAAAATGAATGTTGATCGGCCATCGAGTACTTTGGTCACATAGGACAGTCATTTTACACAATACATATAGTATATGGAATGCTGATCGGCCCCCGAGTACTTTAGTCACATGTGACTGTCATTTTACACAATACATAATAATATGTATACATACTATATTATAGTATATGGAATGCTAATCGGTCATCAAGGACTTTGTTCACACATGACTATCATTTACACAATAAATACAGTACATGAAATAGCACATCCTACTATGGAAAAGAAGCAGAAAGTACAAGACAGAAAAAATGTTGTATTTTTTATATTCCTTAATAGGTGAGCATGTACAGTTTTCTGTTTGCAGTATTGAGGATGTGCCCACATATGTAATACAATATCATATCAGGCAGTCAATGTGCACTACACCCAAACCAATTCCTCTGTAAATTGTCAGGAATGTATGTAATGTAACAATAATAATTATTATTCTTATAAAGTGCTGTTCTCTAACCAGAGTTAAACTCACTGCGCTGTACAAACATCTTATGACAAAAAACACACATTAACATACATCTGAAACAAACAGAATCTTAAATATTGTAGTCTACCATTATCAATAGTATCAATAGAGGATCTTCGGAGCCCCAGGGTATTGCACTCGTAAGTGCTTGCGGGTCAGCGTAACGCAGAGTAGGCACGCTTTTGCTGGGGTACAGTGAGCCCGTGATGAAGATGGATGGATAACGGTCAAAGTTATATATATATATATCAGAAATGCCGGTCAAGCACTGCTCATGCGGTACATGCAGTTCTGACAGTTGCTTCCCCGAGTCTTGTGAAGGCGTCCGTCTTGTACCAACACGAACGGGAGGCAATGGTCTTTGACATCCAGATCTAAATATCGAGCCACAACAGTGTGGGTCAACTTCGATGCCGATTTCATTTACTGCTGCACATAGTGCCTGTAGTCTGGCTTTGTTCTGCCCTGTGACACTGACCCCTCTCTCAGTTAGAAAAGCATAAAAGCACGGACGTAACGGATAGGCCTACTTTGTCGTACATCAGTACTGACAGTAAAATAATGCTGGTTTTGTTGTTGATGTTGTTTTATTAGAGATTTGCGTCAACCGACGCGAAACATTACGTATTTTGCGTCAATGGCACGAAAAATGCGTACAGTATAACCTAGAATTAACGGACATTACAAAGCCAAAATGATGAAGTAACCTGATTGTAGCTCACGGTCTATAACGTGAGCAGACGTAAATAGTAAAAAAGGTCTATCCATGCACAAAAAAAATGTGGTAACGTTCGGTAAATTTGCCATTCACAGAAAAGTTTTGAATAGATCGGAACATCGTACATGACATCATTTTTAAAGGAAGAACTGCAGCAGACGATGTCGGCAAACCCAGTTCTCGTCTACCGCGGGATTTAGTAACGAGATAAAACTGAAGTCGAGGCTGCCGCTATTTTCTCTCATTCGTATTCGGTGTCGACGCATGTTTTGTTTTCGATTTCGTAGTCTTCTACATTTGAGTAAATTCTGATAATATTACACGCAGACAAAGTAGGCATACTGCATGGTTCCAAATTCCAAATCTGGGATCGTGTCCTCCGTCGTTTGACCGGAAACTTTCACTGATCAGTTCGGCAAAATGTCTGGCCAGTCTGATACGGGAACCAATCTTCTTCCAGGTCTACACGGGTTCGTTAGAATTCAGTTTCAAATTAATCGTTTTCTTTTTTTCGGAAAGGTATGCGAATTTTATTCACAGACAGGGCGCTACCGACTATAAGACGCATGGATACGATTTTAGGAAAAGTTTCACCGTCGCCTTATAGTCCAGAAATTACGGTAGCTTACGAGGAGTTACGCGTTTATTTCGCTGTCCAGATCCCGCCTTTCATTGACTGGACTTGAACGGCTGAGATGACACTGAGTTTGCAAGTAGATCTAGTGTTGAGTGACGCGGCATCCACCAGTGAGGCATAAGGAAGATAAGTGACGTTTCATACAAATGGAATGGAATGATCAAGAATTGAATTTGTTGTATGTTTTTGTTTTGTTTTGTTTTTTGTTTTGTTTTGTTTAGTTTTTTGTTAAAAACAAACAAACTCCTATTAGTGTTACCAAGCTCATAAAACGGTGTTGTTCTGTCGTACTTTTTAGTTGTTGTTTTCGGGGGGGAACGAGGTCATAATTTAACATACAGTGGAGTCCATTAATAACGACAACTGTAATAACGAGAACACTGTAGTAACGAGACATTTTTCAATCCCAGTTTTTTATCCTTCTTGATCTTTAAGAATTAACCATTGGGTTTAACGAGAGTTAGTGGATAATCATCTCGGTTTTTGATTTCATGTTGCTTAACGTCCACGGAGGCGAGATGGCCTATTAGGGACGGGAACAGAGTGGGAAGGGGACGAGAGAGAGTGATTGGCTCGACCGCGGAAACCGCCCGAAAAAGACCGGAGAGACCGTAGACCGCCGCCAGAACAATGGAAGTGTTAAGGCGGTGTCCCCTCGCCATTGCCCAGCGACTTGTGCACTGCGCAATTGCTCTTTCAACTGCTGTGCTGGACAGAGTCACTAAGACAATGTCCGTTGCACCGCTGTTGACGAACAACTTGGACAACTCGAAGCAAAAGACGTCCAACTTGCTCAGCCCAGCTCCACCTCCCTACTCATGATCTCTTCTGGGCAAAAGTGAGGGTCCAGCTCCACCTCCCTCCTCTAAGATCTCTTGATCTTTTGATCTCGCCTGGAACCCTGAATCATCTCGGTAATAACGAGAGATTTTCTATCCTTCCTGGCCACAAAAGTTCTCGCCACTCGCCCCACCCCCACCTCGTCGTCAATTTCCCGGTAGGGCACATCTCGTGGTGGCCGGTAACAAAGAAAAACAACGAAAGGCGCGTCCTTGTGCGGTGTGTAATCCCCTCTCCCCCTCCCCCCTCTCCCTCCTCTCATCTTCGTCTGGCTCGAGTGCGCACGGTGCCGTTGGCGTTCTCGCCCCGCACGTAGGCCTAGTGTGACGCAACCCCCATCACATTGCAAGCCGCGCAGATCGACGGCGCCGGTGTCAAGATTATTTCCCTTTGTTTCCCTTGGTAAATTCGTCATTTGGGAATAACGAGAACTTGGCAATAGCGAGAAAATGTGCCTGGGCCGTCCGCTCTCGCTATAACAGAGTTTCACTGTAATTCTAAAACGATATTTTCGAACAGTGATGATTTGTTCATGTTCCAAGACGGTCACGTAAATACTGTATAGTATTTGTTTAGCACGCATGATTCAGCTGACTGTTTTGAAAGCACGATCCCAGTGAATAAAATAGGTGCTGTGTGACAGTACCAAAACATATTGCCGCTGTAGTTGATTCTGCACTGGTCTCGGCAACGTCTGAAGTTAGATCCAGATCGGCTGTTGCAATGTATACAAAGGTGGTATTTTGGAGTTATTGCCCATACCCAGTGACTATTTCAAGAAACACGATAGTATAATTATATATATATTTTTTTTTAAGTGAGGAGGTGAGGGGGAATATAATAATAACAATGTACATTTATCATGCGCTCATTAACGCCCTGAGCGCTCACATGATACATATTAACCTAAATATGATATTCTATACGCATGTAGAGCATAGTCCTACCAAAACAATTTACATAAAGTATTATAAAATAAAAAGAAATTGGATTGAATGCACAATAGCCTATATTCATTCAATAACACTGAAAATATCTATTCATAGTGAATATACTGAAATCAAATTGAACAAAAAAACGAAACCACGCATTGTCTTGTTACCCAAAACTCACGCAATCGTCCCCTCCCCTTCCCCTCATCTCTCCCGCCACACTTTGCCACCACACCCACACCATATACGCAGATAATTAATCTGTACTTTTGCAGAGATTTCAGCAGAAAAATTTAAGTAATTTTAAAGTTTATTTTAATATTTTTGATGATGCAATTTCAGTAAATGATTCAGTCGTTTTTGTCACTGAACTTTTTGTTTTTAATTTTTAAATGAAGCATAAACACAACATAAGTTATGTTATTAATCCATAATTTGTCTTTTTACTTTCGTACGTAAATAATCTGTGTTTCAACTATCTTGCACATGATTATAGCTATTGTGAGGCGTTACTGAGCTTCTTCAGCATGTTTGTGGCAGAGATGTCTGTAATCACGTGACGTGCAATACGTCGTTATGGCGGCTAGGCTGATTTCCGAAGATGAATAGAAATTGTTTGGAGGTCTCGACACGTTGAAAGAAATCTTTATAGGCGCCCAGACTTTTGTTACATGACCAAAATATATGAAAAGATTATGTTCAGATATTGTACTTCGCGGAGAACAGTATTTTCGGTGGTAAAATATCGGTGCGGAGTCACTTTGAAAAGCCACGTGTGCCTATTTTTTTTAATCGTTGACGTGCACGTTTTTGTTTATTTTTATTTTTCCAGTGAAGTGAATAACCAGATACATTTTCAAGGATAGCAAGAAAGGGCATTAGGCCTATTGTGCGTGTTGATAAGGCTGGCGAGCTTTGTTTCATTGGCCTTAGCCTGGAATTGTTTGTTCCAACGCGCAGCAGTTGGATGGCGAGGCCCTATCAGGGATGTATAGAAATAGAAGAGCCACCCGGAAGTAGACGGGTCAAGCGGACGCTGCAGACTGGAAGTTGCCTGGCCAGTTTGTGCGGTTTTGGTGGTGGGCAGTGTGTTCCAGTGGGGCACCCACTTGACCAGGCAGGTTGGGACCGGCTCGCACTGAATGGTTCCCAGTCTGCCTGGCTCATTCTTTTTTTTTCTTTCTTTTTTAAACTACCTCCCGTTGAACCCAGTTAATACAGCCTAGCTTTAATCGGTGTTGTCATTTTGCGTACGGTGACGCAGCGATGTGGCTAAAATGCGTACGGCACCCGAAAAATGCGATATTTACGGGGTTTTTTTTTTTTGTTTTTTTTTTTTTTAAATAAGGGTGTGGGGCTGAGGGGGGAGGGGGAGGGGGGGCATGTTGTGACTAAACGCATTTGTCACATGAGTGTAATATGCATTTCTTTGGGCTCGAGTATTAACTGTGGGAAAGTACAAGAAGGCAAACTCACTAGCGGGGTGTGGACATGTAAATACAGAATCACGTTAATCTCGTTAATGGTTCACTGACTTGACTCGAAGTGACAGAGCTGGGGTCGCTCAGTGCCGGAAGACAACTATCTTGACATTATTTAGCCAAAAAGACGACAGACCGGAACGTTGAGACCGACATGTCATTGAGGGTTCGTTGCCGGTAGTAAAAATCCGACTCTTCGCCAAAACGAGAGGTTAGGACTTGTTACATTGTGTCACGTCAGAACTTGCATCAGAAAAATGCATGCCATGCACATTTGCTCAATGTATGTTTTTGATTTTGAATAATTGGTGTGGAAAAATATGTTCCGTAAATTATGTCGACGTGCTGGAAATGATGTAGACCTATTGTCTGTTATGATTTATGAACTATAACAGACAGCGTTGAATTGATAAATTGAAGGCCGGTAACAACAGTGAAGTTGTCATTACCGGGTTGTAACCACTGTTCATGATGACAGGAAGTTATAAAACAAGTATTGAACAAGGAATGAGTGAGAAGGTAATGATGTAGGTGATAAATCACAGCGACCAGGATAATCAGCCAAGCTCAGTATTTGATCTAAAAGGAGAATCACGGGGGGGAAAAAAACTAGCAAAGTATTCTGATTTACGGCAATGTGTGACAGAATGCACGGTTGAAGACTGGTGCCGAGAGGACGTCAGGAACGTGGGCTTCGTCGGGTACGGACGAGCGACAGACGTCACTTTCCAGACGCTAAAAGGGCGTCTGCCGGACGGTCAGGAGGACCGGAGGACCGTGGACTTCCGCTCCAGTTTAACTGTTCTCAGGAGGTGACGGTGATCGCAGACCACTTCGCGAGAACAGCGTCAGTGGTTAGGGACAGCACTGTCTTGAGTGTCATCAACGCCGTGTGTGATTCAGGACCTGTGCTTGGGGAGTTCTGGTCTGATGAGTAAGCTGTGTAGTTGGACTCTAGCATTAGAGTGTGTATGTGTAGTGCTTGGACTCGGAAGCGTGAGTACGTGTGCGTTATTGTTCGCCTAAATTTAAAGAAAGAACAATAACCCATAAATCAGTCATAAAATAACTTGCATTTTTGCCGTTGTTACATAAAAGGTCGTAACAAAACTAGTGTCTGAGCATGTCCTTCTAGTTTAGTCAGTTTAATTATAGTTGTAGATTTCTTTACACATGTCAACAGTTGATTTTACACTACCACGTGTATTGCAAATTTTGAGTATGAAGCCCAACTGGACTGGCGAGAAGCAGCAGCTGGGATGAAGGTGATCTATCTGAAAGTAGCAGTGTAGAGGGTGTTCTGTTCCAGTGGAGAATTAACAGGGCTACCACTTTGCTAGTGTTTTGAGCCCAGTCAACCACATATGGCTATATCAGGGCTACCACGTTTCTAGTTAGTCAGGTAGTTGGTGCTTTGAGCCCAGTCAACCACAAAGGGTTATATCAGGGCTACCACGTTTCTAGTTAGTCAGTTAGTTGGTGCTTTGAGTCCAGTCAACCACAAAGGGCTACCACATTTCTATTTAGTCAGTTGGTGTATTGAGCCCAGTCAACCACATGGGGTTATATCAGGGCTACCACTTTGTTAATTGACTGGTGTTTCGAGCCCAGTCAACCACAAAGGGTAATATCAGAGCTACTGCTTTGCTAGTTAGATAGTTGGTGCGCTGAGCCCAGCTAACCACATAGGGTTATATCAGGGCTACTACTGTGCTAGTTGGATAGATAGTTGGTGCGTTGAGCCCAGCCAACAACATAGGATGATATCAGGGCTACCACTTTGCTAGTTAGTTAATTCCTTGGTGTTCTGACTGATCCCAGTCAACTACACATGGTTACATCAGGGCTAAGTCCTCCACAACTTCTTGCTGCACTGTGAATATGTGCAACAGCAAGCTTCTTTGCAGTGGTGGGCTACACATGTCAACTATAAAACCTGAAAGAAAAACACTGGGAGAAAAAGATGCCATGTCCTTTTGAGCTTGCATATATATATATACGGACAGTGTGGGTTTGCAGCCAGTATTTTCACATGCGATGGTGCTGTACGTCACTGATCAAACCCGAGCCACTGACATCAACACTGTTGATGCTGAAACAAGGTAAATTATCCAAATGGTGTTTATTTAATTACTCCCGTATTACTGTCCTCTGGTCTTACTCTTAATTTAACGAATCTTCTCGGATTCAAATCTAGACTATCTGAAGTGCTTGGTATATGTGAAAATGATATGACCCACAAAGTGAGACAAAAAAATTGCAATTGAACTTTACACTTAATTGTAAATTTTATAAGTTGTAAGCATCGCTGGTGCTGTACGAGCTCTTTCATTTCATTTATTATAGCGTAATGAGCATCTCTGGGTTCACAGGCTGAAGACATGAAGCTAAATGTACGTTTGCATTTAAAGAATAATATAATGAAATGCATGTAGGGTTGGTATAAAAATGTGTTTATTGTAACCATTAGTTAGCTAGTAATTGGATTTTAACCCTCAGTCTCAACCGCACAAGGTCACATGAGGACAAGCAAACTCTGTCATAAGCAAATGCACATTTAAAAAATCTTCTCTTACATATAAACCTTTTCCCAAGTCAGTCCACAAGACCAGCCCCTGCAAAAACGTAGAACAGTTAGTTGGTGTTTTGAGACCAGTCAACCACACAGGGTTATATCAAGGCTAAGACCTGCACAACCTTTTGTCGCACTGTGAATATTTGCAACAACAAGCCTCTTTGCAGTGGTGGGCTACACATGCAAATTGTAAAACGGACGCAATGTCTTTTTGAGCTTTCAGATATCGGTGAAGGTGAAGGATCTGAGATTGCAGAAAACATCAGTGGCGTTGTCAAAAGCCAGTTTGAAAATGCGAGGAAAATGTCTGCAGGCGTGCTACTTCACGGTGCTCTCCCTGGCATGCGTGTAAATACAAGGTACGTCAACTCTATAAACTTTGTATTTACAAGGTACATAAACTCTATAAAACTTGCATTTGTACACGGCTTCAATCATGGGTACACCCGATACCGGCTTCAAGAGAAGTACGATTTCACAAGCACAGGTTCACTGAGAAAACTGTTCATGACATGCATGTAAAAGATAACATGTGAGAAGCGTGCGAAAGCAAATCTGACTGCTAGAATGGTTAACAAGGCCTTGTGGTGGGCAAAATAGATGGAATGGGGTTGGAAAATGGCATCCATTTTGTTACATCGTAACACTGGGTACACCCGATAGTCCGAGAGTCTTACTCTCTGAAGTCATCAAAAACTGATACCAAAGTATCAGCACATCATGCACATGATTTTCTAGGAGTGAAAGTGAACACCGTTTCTATAAAAAAATTTTTTTTTTTTTAAAGCTCTTTGTCATCAATTACAATTTTATCAGAGTGTAGTAATTCTGCGCATAACAAGGACACATTTTTAAAAAATGAAGCAAGTATTTGTTTAACATTTTTTTCATTTTCTCATGAGAGTACTCAGCAGTGATGATATTCTGCTCATAGCTTGGCTGCACTGGAGCCTGCAGTTTTGGTGTGGTTATAAGCAAAAACAAAAGATCGTATGTGTGCCATTTAGATAATTGATGCATATATTTTATATTTTTTTTTATATATATATTTTTTTGGTGCATGATAACTGACTATACATATTCAGGTATTGTATATTTATTTTTATATATATATTATTTTTTTTTAAAGTTGCCCTTCTTATTATAATTTATACGTTGTATTCTGCTCATACCAAGGACCCTGATATCTCAAGTCTTTTTTGTCTTCAAATATCATTATATTTCAAGTCTTCAACATTATACTCATAAACAAGCACATACCCATTCTCATTCAGTCCTTGCTTTGGGTTTTTAGAATAATTTACACCATGTTCTACAATGTTGCAAATTTGCATAACTTTGCCTACAAATTATTTCAGAAACCACGACTGCCGTGGAATTATTTACTTCTCAGTAACTTTGTATTAACAGTAATTAAAACAATGCACTTACTGATCTAGCAAAACTTGATTTATGTTGAACAAATATTTTAGTAGTATTTTTTTCTCTCCTTTTTTTCCTTCACTTGTTTCTCTCCAGAGTGGGCATGGCAGAGCGAAACCTCCGTCCTAAGAAGAGGCCTAAGCCAGCAGACCCTGAAGACGCTCCTGCTTCACCAAGGCAGAAAAAGACGAGAGCAGACTACTCGCGAGAATTCTGAGCGAGAGTGAAGGCGAACCCAGAGCTCTACCACCAACACAGGGCTGCTGAAAATGAGCGGAACAAAAAGCACAGGGAGACGCGGGGTGACGAAGCTGTTCTGCACAACAGGGAGCTGCAGAAAATACGTCTGCAGAAGTATCGGGAAAGGCTGAAGGAGAAGGATCAGCTTGACCAACGCCCCAAGACACCACAGACACGGAAAAAAACTGTCAACTGTCAGGCGGAAAAACAGAGAAAGGAAACAACTGCAAAGAGAAAACATGAGCCATAACAAGAAGTCAGCTATCAATAAGAAGCCAAGAGACGCCTATGCTGCAAAACAGTCCAAGAAGACAGCCTCAGTCACAGGGCAATGTACCACAACAGCACTGCCCCAGCCGAACACAACGACTTTTTCACAGCCATCCACCAGTTCTGGCAGCGCGGCACTGCGAACAGCATCAAGCGGGTTCAGGAAAAGGTTCCTGAGTAGCCTGCCTACTGCTCCATCAACACGGGCTCATGCTATTGCTGCTGGCCTTCAAGCCGTAAGTCCCGCAACGAAGAAAGCAGTCAACAGCGAACTTGGCATTGTGAGTCCGAAGTCCAAGCGTCGACTGGATTTGGACTCTCAGGTCAACATGTTTCTTAAAGACCAGCTAGAAATGTTAAAAACCCGCAGGTCAGCAAGGGATCTCAGACTGAGGCGGCTTTTAGCAAAAGCTGTTGTTGTGAAGAGCAAGGCGAAAGTACATTTCGGCATCATCCAAAAGCTGATGAGAAGAGTCGGCTGCAGTAGTCATCCTTGGTGGGAGGGTAGCAGAGACAAGAGGAAGGATGCGCTTCCTCCAGCATCTACTAAAGAAGTCCTACATTTTTATTTTTTTATTTTTTGAGAGTGGAGCTGTCAGCCGCGACCTCGCAGACGCGCAAGGAGCAGTGGTCGAGAATGGAGTGGTGAAACCAAGGAAGATCATGGAATCATCGCTGCTGTCTGCGTACAACTGTTACGTGGAGCAGCATGGCCAGTCGCTATCCTTCGCCTCTTTTAAGAAGCTCCGGCCACACACCGTTCTGCCCTTCACCACGCACAAATTCAGGGAACGTTTGTGTGAATATTGTCAGTGTGTGAATGTGGACTTCAAAATCAGAGCTGTAAATCCTCACCTTGTAAGTCTACCTCGTCTTTGTATTGAAGATCGCTACCAGGCTTCCAGACTGACCCTGTGCCCCAAAGAGCTTGGGGCAGAGTACAAGAAGGCCTGCCTTGACCGAGAGTGCCCAAGGTGCGGAGTTGGTCATCTCAGGGACCATCTGCGACCTGCATTGGATGACGAAGCGATACGATGTTCTCCAGCAACCTGGTGGAGGTGGGAAAATGCTCCCATCAATGCCACCTCTACCGGATTGCAAAATGTGAAGAAGGGGGGGTTGGTTGAGGCTCTTGAATGCGACCTGGCTCCCTTTTCCTGCCATCTCTTCAATGCCAGGTGGTAGTTCCAGCAGTACAAACTAGTGACATCAGACCTGCCACAGGAAACTGTTATTTTCTGCATGGACTTTGCTGAGAACTTCACATGCAGGCCTCAAGATGCTCCACAGGGTTGCCACTGGAATAACACCCAGTGCACCATCCATCCAATTGTGGCAACCTACAAGTGCACTGAGTATGAGGTTCCAGGCTCAGTTGTCACAGACTCAATTGCCTTGATCAGCAGTGATTTGCAGCATGACCACTATGCTGTGCAGCATTTTACTGGAAAGGATCTTGAACTGCTGCTTAGTGAAGATGTAGTGTTTAACAGTCATCCAGTTCTTAGATGGGGCACCAACGCAGTACAAGAACCGAATCGGCTTTGTAGACTGTTCCCACTCAGTAGAAGACCATGGCATCCAGTCTGAGCGCCACCTTTTTGGCAGTAGGCGCGGGAAAGGGCCCTGTGACAGGGAGATAGAGGTCATCAAAAAATCCATCAACAGGGCTGTGGCAGCTGGTCAGGCTCACACTGGTTCGCCCAGGGACCTGTTCAGTGTTTGCTGTGAACGCCTCAGTCTGCCACATCAGGGAACACAGCACTCGCACACAAAGCGGCGATTCCTTTTTGTGGACACTGGCAACATCAGCCGAGACCGACCCAGCCGAACGCAGACAAAGACCCTCAAAAACACACGCAAAATGCACTGCATCAGGGGAATTCAACCATTTGTTGTTTGTGTCAGGGAGCGCTCCTGTTTCTGCAATGGATGTAGGGGCGATGATGCATGTGCATACACTGGTGTTTCTGGACAGTGGACAGTAAGAGCTGATGCCACCAAGGAGACGGCCAAATCGCCAGGTACAGCTGCCCATTCAGCGAGACGCACCTGCCCAGCCAGAACCTGTGGTTCCCAAGAGAAGACAAAACCGCCAACAGTTTCCCATCCAGCCAGACCCTCCTGAACCTGCCCAGCCAGACCCTCCTGCATTAACACTACCAGAGCTGGTGCCACCCAGGAGAAGAGCAAGCCGCGGCAACAGCAACCTGTTCAGCTAATTCCTCGCTTCCAAACTGACACTCATGTCCAGCTGGACCCAGCCCACCCTGGTACCCCAGTCCAGCCTGACGCCCCAGCCCACCCTGATACCCCAGACCTGCCTGACGCCCCAGCTCACCCTGATTCCCCTGTCCAGCCAGACCCAGCCCATCCCAACACCCCCGACCAGCCTGACGCCCCAGTCGAGCTGGAACCAGCCCATCCCGATACCCCAGACCAGCCTGACGCCCCTGTCCAGCCAGACCCAGCCCAGCCTGACGCCCCTGTCCACCCGGACCCAGCCCACCCTGACACCCCAGCCCATCCTGACACCCCTGTCCACCCAGCCCCTCCTGACACCCCTGTCCACCCAGACCAGCCTGACGCCCCTGTCCACCCGGACCCAGCCCACCCTGACACCCCAGACCAGCCTGACACCCCAGACCAGCCTGACGCCCCTGTCCAGCTGGACCCAGCCCAGCCTGTCACCCCAATCGAGCCGGGCTTAGCCCACCTTCATGCAATGACGAGCGGTCCCCTGCAGCCTTCAAGTCAGCACAAAAATGCGGTAAGTGAAGTTGAGCTGCTTGGAGGTGAGGATTTTTGGACAGGAAATCCATATATTATACGTAGTGTGTAATTAGGTAATCTAAATTTGAGCCTTGCATTTAATGTACTCTGTCATTTTTTGCTGTAACTGTATATAATTTATAAAGTAACATGTTTTCTTGACGTTATTGTTGCAGAACACCACGAGTTTGGGATTGTGTACGTCTCAGCGTCCTCCCAGCCAATGGACTGGTGTCGAAGGCACAAGTTGTCATTGGAATGGTCAGTGACATCTTGTTTACAGCAATGCTTTTATTAAAACAAAAATTGTCTTAATCTATGCTACACCGCTGTTGATCCATATGGGAATACCATTAAACTGAGTTTTAGTTGTGTAGTATTATGCAGACCTCTTCCTGATTTGTCACAGATGTGCCTAACTCCATTTTCTTTATGCTGCTTGTTGCAGGTAGAAGCTGTCGATGGTGGGGATGGCATAAACGTCCGATTTATAAAGAAGATGGGTGGTCACTACGTGTGGCCAAACATCAACGATTTGTCATTTTTTTTTGTTCACGAGATTGTGGAAATCTTGCCTGCTCCCCACATTGATGGTCGTGGGAGGCATTTCTTTCAAGAAAGAAATAAATTGACTGAAAGGAAAATCTGTTCTCTATTGTTTGTCTTTGTGTCACCGGTGTCACAGTTATGCGCAGAAGAATAAACACTAAATTGTTCTTTTGTGCTGTAGCTCCCACACATACACTGTGTGTCCATTCTCATTGTTTTACACACGAAATAAGTGAAATGCATAGGGTAAGTGCTTTCTCACTTACCTTCCATCATTTTGTCAATGTTGAAAATAATATCAAAGTCTTCTGCTCATAACGGTGTCCTTTTTTTCCCTTTTTTTTTTTTCTCCTTTTTTTGGGGGGAGGGGGGAGGGGGGGGGACCTCTTCTAGTGTCCACATAAGTTACTGTTTAGTCCATACTACTATCAATTTTGATTGAATCAGCTAAGAAATTAGTGTTTTGTATAACATTTTAGGACACCAAGTTATGAGTAGAAGATTTTGCACATCAACAGTTTATTGGCTAATTCAAAGTCAATTTTTTAAAGTTCTTGCTCCGCAAAGTCAATTTTCAGTTGACAGAGGTTATAATCAACACAACCAATGTAATTAGAATGCAACTGTAAAAGTTTTGATTTTTGACCTTGGTGTAATACTTTGTGTCCCCATGATTGAAGCCGTGCACATTTAAAAGGTACATAAACTCCACCAGAGGTACATCATCAATTTAGGATGTACCTCTGGTGGAGTTTATGTACCTCGTATTTACACGCATGCCAGGTGAGAGTTACCGTAGGTAACTCGGGTCTTTGTTGTTGTACTTGTGTTACGTATTTTGAGCACTAATTAACTCCTGTGTGTTGATTTATAGATAGCAGATTAAAGAAATGTTTTAAGGAATAGACAGGGGGAAATAATTAAAGGAAAACAACAACAATATTGTTATATAAATGCATAATGGCAAATAACTGTTACCTCTTATGGCAGCAAGCTGCAAATACAAGTACCAGTTCTCCTAGCCACTGAACAAGAGCCATACAAAAAATCTTACCTATTAGCAAAAACTGCGTGGAAGAATTACAGTTCAGCTTCACTTATTTCTTGCGTTTAGCCATCCACCTACTTGTGCTTGTGCTGGCTGCACCTGCGCCAGTGCGGAAAGACAAAATGAAAATGACGCACGATAGTGTTACATCAGAACACTTAGGCAGGGATAAAACTTTGTCACAGGTACGGCAGGCAGTCTACTGGCCACGAATCGGGGACGATGTAGCTAGGTGGTACACTGAGTGTGTCCCATGCAGTAGGAAGAAACCAGGTCCTGTAGGGGAAGCATGCCAATGCTACCCTTAAACACAGGCTCCCCGCTCGAGAGGATAGCCAGAGACATCGCGGGGCCTTTACCTACAACGAACAATGGGAACGAGTACATAATGGTTGTAATGTAACAGATTATTTCACCAAGTGGGGAGAAGCATACTCCTTGCCAGACCATACAGCACAAAGAGTAGACGACAAGCTGCTGAAAGAGTTTATAGGAAGTCAGTCTGGTGTCCCTCAGTGCATACACACTGACCAAGGGCGCGAGTTCGAAAGTCATTTGTTCACTCACATTTGTGAAGCACTAGAAATAGTAAGTAACTTGGTGTTTTACGCCCAGTCAACCAGCACGGATATATCAGGGCGATGGAAATAGAGAAGACAAGACTACACCTTACAGGCCACAGAGCGACGGATTGGTAGAAAGGTTAGAAAAGACCCAGCAACAGATGCTCTCTGTTTTTGTCAGCGAACAACGGTTTGTTTAGGACAAATACCTCCAACATAATTATAGGTCCTCCCAGCAGCAGTCAACACAATGTAGCCCAAACTTGTTGATGTTCGGGAGGGAAGTTATGCTACCGCTTGGTATCATAGTGGGGATGCCCCCGGGAGTCACGGACCGAGTGTCCAAGCGAATATGTTGAGTGGGTCAGGGAGCAACGGGCTGAGTGTCCCAGCAAATATGCTGAATGGGTCAGGAACAGTCTAGAAGACTCTTCTGAGTTTGCCAGGGAAAATTTGAAGGAGGCTTCCTCACACAAAAGCGGGCATATGATAAGAACGCCAAACACTGGGATTACACCATGGGGTCTTGGGTCTGGAAATGGTATCCCTCTAAAGCGTGTCAAAAACTGGGAGTGAGGTGGACAGGCCCTTACCGAGTAATGAAATGGGGAGGGGAGACAGTCCTAATCCAGAAGGACCAAGGGTCCTGCCCGCTGTGGGTGCATCAGGATGACCTGAAACCCTACAGGTCACCCACACCACCAGAACCCTGGACCAAATTTATGACATACACTGGTGTTACACTTACAGAATGGTATCAATCGAAACAAGCCCCAACCTGACAATGGATGCAGAGGCCAGGCGAACGCTCACAAGAGGCACTGGCGGCGGCACTGGTTGCAGTGACGCAAGACGGAGTGAGTAACTAACTTGGTGTTTTATGCCCAGTCAACCGTTATGGTTATATCAGGGTGAAATGTAACAGTGATATTTTGCAAAGTTCCTCTTCAGTGTTGCTTTGCGTCCACAGAGACTGTGTAGACTATTAGAGACTGGATTTTGCTAGGTTATCATTATCTACTTTATCTGTATCTAGGTCAAGAACTGAGTGGGGGTAATTAATTGTATTTAATATGCTGTTTTGGGGGGAATTTCTTCATTAGCATTTAGATGTAGTGTTAGTTGTCAGTGTGCCAATTCATGATAAATATTATTGTGAGAGTAGGAGAATGGGTTCTACTAAGTTAATGAAATAATTGTGATGTTTGGTATTTTTCAGTATTAGGGTGACAGAGTTATGTCCCCTGAGTTCCTAATAGAAATACTTATGATGTCATCATCAAAGTGATGTCATAATGTTATGCAAATAAAGTTTTTACATCACCGATCATCAGCTGTCCACGCCCTAACCGACAACTTTCTGGGGCCTTTATCAAACTGGTAAGGTATGTGCATCTAGCCAGTGTTTTTAATGTGATATTGATATTTCTTCTATGGTATCTGATAGGTTTAATTTCATGGCTCATTTACTTCTTTGTCTTATGTATTTATTCTATTATTTTGTCATTGAATTTGTTTTGGGGGTTATAATCATAGTCTGTGAAGTAGCCTTTGTAACCTTGTGCTTGCTATTATAGTTGAAAATATATTATGGTCCACATTATTCCTTGTAGGAGCATTGAATGTATTGACCTGAATTGTTTTCAGCAGTTACCTTGTGTCAGATATTTTAATGTTCCCAGTGCTTGTCTGGAAGGTTGTTGAAGGAGTCTTCTGTCTAGTATTGCTGTTATTTTATGCTACTGATATAATGCTGATTGGCAAGTTGTTCTGATATTTTTCTTCTTCTTTTCTTGTACAGGGTAAAAAAAGAAGAAGAAGACGTATACATCAACAGCTATAACAACTACAACTGTAATAAACAAAAGCCACAGACCATCAGTGTTGGTGTTCAGTGTTTAGTCAGTGCGGTATGAACGAACCTGCCAGTGGCATGAAAAACTAAATTCCAAACACCACCCCGGCAGCAGAAACATATTCTGTTATCGTACAGTAAATGTTGAAATGTGTACATGCTGAAACTGTATATATACAAACTGGAGGAAAAAAAAGGAGAAAAAAAAAAAAGAGACTAAAAATGTGATTAAAACAGACATATCCAAAAGGTTTTGAAAATGTAAACCCTTCCACAAATATATATATTGCTTTGTGATAGTTAAACATCTTTTTTACTGAGATTTCTTGAAATAAAACATGTAGTGACTGAGCTCTCTCATGTTGGAATGAAATCTGAACAAGAAAAATGCGTTTTATAGCTAAACGTCCATCACATCCGATGCACACTAGCGATTCCTCACCCTTCAATAAAAAGGAATGTAAGTAACTTAGTTTTTTATGCCCAGTCAACCATTGCAGTCATATCAAGGTGAAACAATATTTTGTTATCATACAGTAAATGTTAAATGCGTAATAAAAGAATGGTCAAGGTGCAATCGGGCCAACACAGTTTCCTTTTTTTCTGTTTATCCGAGGACAAATAATACACTGTATCAGACCTGTTTACCCCCTACAAGTGTTTGGAACACTTCAACCAGCCAAAAAGTGTAATCTAAGAACAAATAGTGTAATTTGTGGAAAACGCCCTTCCGGTATTAAATCTGGAAGTATTTTATATTTTTTATAAAAAAAAAAATGGTGTGTTTTTTGTTTGTTTTTTTCTCTCCGGGAACTCACCCCCCTCCAACCGACTTTGCAGGAATTTGCAGACAGGGATGGCGATGGAGGCATATCCATATCTCCCTTCAAACATTACTGAAATGGAGATAATATATGGGTTCTTGATGGGGTGCTCAGCAAAGGAAATTGGATTGTTCTGCCTGAACCTCAAACACGAGAGCTTGGACGCTGCTACCCAAGCAGTCCAGCTCTGTTTTGAGAAGCACCGGGCCATGTTTTGGCAGAAGAAAGTGCGTAGGATAGAGGTGGCGGAACATTCAGAAGACTCGGATTCTTCAAAAATCTCTCGGGTTCAGTTGAAGTCGACAGAGAATCGATAGGTCTTGCAGCTGAATCATACGACGAGCAATCAGACAGCAAGGAAACTGAAGAACTGAGGAGGAGATTAGATGAGATGCAAGAATCTCTAAAAACAAAAACAAACAAAAACAGCTGCATTCGATGCATGTAACAGCTGCTAATTGTGGTGTACCAGAATGCAGAGATGTTAAAGGGGGAAAAATCGGGTTGGGGGTTAAATGGTCACTGTAGACTATTGAACTAACTCCCGATTCCTTCGGTGTTTGTAGTTTACATCAGGGCACAAACTGCAGTTAGCATTAAAACTAATTAACAGGTAAGTATCTTGATGTTTTATGCCCAGTCAACCAGTAGTTATATCAGGGCAAAACTAATTAATATTAGTAAGTAAGCTGGTGTTATTATGAATTATCAGCCCAGTCAACCTGACTGCTTAAAAGCTGAAGGTGACTGGCATAATCGCCTTGAACAAAATATGAAATTGCTTGTAAAGTTAGGTTTGTAGTCCTTGTTCCAGGAGTGATGGAAAGGATTCTTTGCCATCGATGTGGCAATCAACAAACTGTAACCCCACAACAAACACCAGACATGCTACATATACAACTCTTTTGAAAACTTTACAGCAATGTGCGAAGACAGTCAGAAATCATTACGCGATACTTCGAGCAGTAGTTGTTCGACTGTGAAGCTATGAGTTTATTACTTATTCAACTTTTTGGAAAACTTTACAGCAATATGCAATGACAGAAATCATTGTGCAATACTTTGAGCAAATTTTATCTGACTGTGAAGCTATGAATGTAACAGTGATATCTTGCAAAGTTCCAGTTCAGTGTTGCTTTACGTCCACAGAACTGTGTAGACTATTAGAGACTGAATTAGTCAGTAAGTAAACATGGTGCTTAACGTCCACAGAAACCACAAGGCCTATTAGGGACGGGGAGAATGCGGGGAAGGGAGTATGGAGGTGGGGGAAGAGGGAGAGTATATACCTATCGCTACACTGTCACCATCAGAATGACCTGCATTAAGATGGGCAGCGATGATAGCCAGTTTAATGTTTCATTAATTGTGAGGGACAAAGTCACAAGACAGCGTCCACAGACCACAACTTTTGAAGAGAAAGGAGAGCCGAAGCGGTATCGAACCGATGTCCTTCCGATTACCAGCCTACCGCCTTACCGCTAGGCCACACCGGCTCTCGAGACTGGAATTTGCTAGGTTATCATCATTATGCAGTTTATTTGTATCTAGGTCGGGAGCTGAGTGGGGATGGTTGATTGTATTTAATATGCTGTTTGGGGGGAATTTCTTCATTAGAATTTAGATGTAGTCTTGGTTGTCAGTGTACCAGTTCATGATAAATATTGTTGTGAGTAGGAGGATGGGTTCTGCCAAGTTAATGTAATAATTGTGATGTTTGGTATTTTTCAGTATTATGGTGACAGAGTTCGTAATAGAAACACTTATGTCACGTCATCATTGAAGTGACGTCATAATGTTATGCAATTTTTTTTTTTACATCACCGATCATCAGCTATCCATGCCCTAACCGACAACTTTTTGGGACTGCCTTTATCAAACTGATACGGGTAAAAATTAAAAATTAAAATACGCTGTGAACAACGACAATAACAACTACAACTGCAACTGTAATAAAAAGCAAAGCCAAGGACCATAACTTGATGTTGGTGTTCAGTGTTGGGTCAGTCAGTGCGGTATGAACGAGCCTGCCAGTGGCACAAAATCTACATTCAAACCACCACCCCGGCAACATGAGTTTATTGCTTTATCATGAAAGACGAAATGAGATAAACATTTTTGTAATAAACAATGTATTTTTGTAATAAACAATGTTTATTTCATTTCAAAAGATCAATTTCATATTAGATATTATTCGAATACTCGGTAATGCTTTTAACACAGGTATTACAAGTATTATTCGCAGTTATCACTGCTAAGTATAGTAGTTAAATACCTCTTCTTTTTTTCTCTCTTTTTTCATTTTTTTTTTTTTTTTTCATTTTTCATTTTTTTTTTTTTTTTTTTTTTCATTTTCAAATTTACGTAAGTAAGTAACTAGGTGTTTTACGCCCAGTCAACCAATACAGTTATATCAGGGCGAGACACGCTGCTTACACAAAAACCATAGGGCAAGTAAACAGGATCAGTTCAATTAACATCCGAATGCACGGGATTTGTGCATGTGTTTCAGAGGGTGATGGCAGATCATTATGGTGCCAACGGCCAGGTTACACGTACTTCCACAGGTTCTGACAGTCAGCCCCGCTGTGCCTCCAGGGAGATTTCAAGGACCCTTGCAGGTTCACTTTACACAGATCAAGGGTTCCCAACAGCGTCAATGGGCATCCCCACGATCATTCTGCTTCAACAACAATTTACACTTCAGGAAATGGATGGCCAAATAAATCACCTCTGGCCAGTTTCCACAGATGTTAGAATACCAGTCTTTAGACTCTGTTTTATAGTTCAGGGGGAAACTATCATGAGTAATCGAGATCTGCCGAAGAACGAACTTGATACGATCTCTATCTAAAATTCACAGGCAATGTGATAACATATTGTACATGCAAAATTAATTGTTCCAGGTAATTTTGGGTTTGCTAGGTATTAGTATTACATCATTCCTTTAGTCTACGCAAACAGACGATTTCCGGAAATAATAGACGATTTCCGGAAATAATTTGACAGTGTTTTCTTACTCCTGGAGAGTGAAGTCCCCTAAATGGAGGCGGCAGCGGAGAAGACCCGATCTGCGACAGTTTTAGATATTCAGGCATGGACCTATTATAATTTATACTAGACTACCAGCTGGGGGAACCTAATATCCAATGTGCATGTTCCCCACGAACAGTGAGCGCTTGATCGGCATTTCTGATGCCTTCTCTGCCTTTTGTTTACGGGTATCCGTCATCTTGCCCACGTGCTCACTGTACCCCCAACAAAAGCGTGCCTACTCTGCGCTACACCCGCGGCATGGACCTATATTTACAGGTCCATGCCCATAGGCACTTATCGAGCACAGTCCCCTGGATTTCCTAAGATCTTCTATCGGGGAAGATACTCCGGAACAGTGAAGTTCTTGCAGAACACCATTTCAGAATGGAGATGGCAGCGGAGAAGAGCCGGTCTGCGAGCAGACAGTTTCAGATTTTCAGGCATGGACCTATTATAACTTATACTAGACTACCAGCTGCGCGCTATGCAATCCCAGATGGCAAACCTCAAGGAAGAGAAAGCTCCCATTGCAACATTTAATACCTCTACCAGCTAAGCTCAGATGAATGAGTGCAGCAATAAAAAAATAAAAAAATAAAATAAAAAATGTTTTCTCAAGCGCATAGCGCAGAGGTGGTAGTCTAGTATAAATTATAATAGGTCCATGCCTGAATATCTGAAACGGATTATTAGTGACGTTTGTGGACAGACTTCGAGACTACGAGTGAAAGAAAACCAGCTCTCTAGTCAATGTCACACTATTCAGTAAAATGTCATGACCATAACAATAAAATTAATAGTCGTTTTATTGTCAAGGGTGCATTCCTTTACCTACCCTTTTCAGTGTTTAATTCAGCATTCATAAATTTATTCATTCAATAATCCACAATCCGCAACGGTCAGTGATTTACTCTATTGTCTTCTGTCAGGATGGTAACATGCTTTACTGAATACTGAGAGAATGATTGTTCAGTGTCACTGTGAAGTGTGATCCATGTTATTGTTAGAATTTGATTCAAGTCATTTTCTCTCTGTTGAATAAATGCTAAACAGAGACGATGCACCTGTCTCCTGAGTGTCATGATTTGCATGCCTTCACTACTGCCATGAACCCACCAAATCAAGACACTGCGCATTCTGTCTACTCGACTAACTGTTCCACACACACACACACGATATACATATAATATATAGAATATACATCAGGGGTCGCGCTGCCTTTCAGAGATTTGCGTCAACCAACGCGAAACATTACGTATTTTGCGTCAGTGATACGAAAAATGCGTAGCCTACAGCATACACCTTGGAATTAGTGCACAAAGCGAAACTGATGGAGTTCACGATCTATAAAGTGAGCAGACGAAAATAGTAAAACGGAAGCATATCTGTGCACGAAAAAGTGGAAACGTTCAGTAAATATGCCATTCATAAAGAGTTTGAATAGATCGGAACATCGTACGCGTCATCACTTTCCCACGATGAGCAGACGATGTCGGCAAACCCAGTTGTCTACCGCGGGCTTTGGTAACGAGATGAAGTTGAAATCGAGGCTGCCGCCATTTTCTCTCATTCGTATTTGATGTCAACGCGCGTTTTGTTTACAGCTTCGTAGTCGTCTACATTTGAGTAAAATCTGATACACGCGGACAGTTAGACTAGGCATATTGGGTTGTTTCAGATTCCTTGTTTGGGATCGTGTCCTCTGTCGACTGACCGTAAATTATCACCGATCAGTTTAGCAGGATACATGATTTCTCGCTGGCCAGACTGATACGGAGACCGATTATTCTTCCAGATACGGGTTCGTAAGGATTCGGTTCAAATAAATCATTGTGCATCCATATTTTATTCACAGACACAGGGCACTACCGACTATAACGCACATAGATCAGCAAAATAACAGCAGCTTGCGCGTTGATTTCGTCGTCCAGATTCCGTCCTTCATTGACTGGACTTGTAGTGCCGGGGAGGAGTGCGGAGCCACGGCTGAGATCACACGGAGTTTGCAAATCGATCTAGTGTTGAGTGACGCGGCAGCCACCAGTGAGCCGTAACTGGCTGAATCGGTGTTGAGTCATTTTGCGTACGGTGACGCAGCGATGTGGCCCAAATGCGTACGGCACCCGAAAATGCTACATTTACGCAAAATTTTGCAATGAGCGCGACCCCTGTACATGGATATTTAACATTATGTAATTACTTTTCAGAGTTGTTTTAATGCGTGCTCGTGCACACACATGCACACACTTTTGTGCATTAACTGCATATTGGGCGTTACTTTTTTACGGTTAAAAGATAAAACAAAAAATAAAAATAAATATACTCAAATGGAGAGATCTATAACCGAAATATTTGTATAACGTAACTTTCAAAGACAAAGTATCAATCGCTATTTAACACTGATACTACCGGTATCACCAGTCAGTGTTTCAGATTTGTAAAAAATTTTTTAACCCTGAATGGGCATACATTTATTTTAATTTTAAAGAGCTGGTAATGAGGGGGTCAAAAATTCCGTGGACATTTTAAACACCATTCTGGGCCACAAATATCATTAGAATCGCTCAAACAGGGTCATATCTAGCAAATGAAGACAACATTTGCAACAAAAGTGACTTTGATTCAGTCTGTAAATCGTCGAGTCCTCCGTGCACAATTGTTTTGCCAACATCAGCACTCAGGAAGCGTGCATGGTTACTCGCAAACTAGATCTGGATCAAGTATCTGCGGAATGGAGGACACGCACACTGAAGGACACAAATGTGATGAAGCTTACTTCTTCTAGAAAATCTTCGGTTTATTCGCTTCATATGACCCTGTTCTGATAATGTTCATGACCTAAAAGGAAAAACTGCATATAAAATGTCTGAGGAATTTCCGACCGCCTCTTTGGATAATACTTTTACTTGCAAACACTTTTGTTTGGTTAAACCTGCAACATGTGTAAAGACTGAAACAAAAACAAAAACAGAAACTGCTACACAACACCGTCTGTGCTGATCGGACTCGGACTAGCAAGGTTAATGATGCTCAGAGTGAACTCCATAAAGAGACGGAGACTCAGAGAGTCCTGCATCTGATACATTGACGATCCCTACCACACAACATGAAAGTCATATACATACATCTACTTACTTCGGTGCAGATGTAACTTGTAAGTCCACTTGTAAGTCCACTTTGCTGACACTGAACTGGCTGTGGGGACGCCAGCATGCTTTGATCCAACGAAGGCAGTTCTCATGCGTTCGCGTTGGTTTGGCGAACGGCACAAGACGGATGTCATCGCAAGACTTGGGGTACCTACTGTCAGAGCTGCACGTACCCCACACACAGTGCTTGACCACGATTTCTGCTTCTTTTCCCAATATAATTTTGGCCATCTTTCCCGCGGGTTCAATGTAACTGACAACAAAACGTGTCCATTCTGCGCTATACCCGCAAGCAGTTACCGAGTGCAGTTACCTGGATTTTTGAAAATTGTCTATTGAGAGAAAGGGGGGTATTTCTAAGACTAAGACTGTGTATTCACTGTATGTGTGTGTTTCATGACTTTGAATTATTAAAATAAGTGAAATTCAGTTCTTAGCCTTAGGAGTGCGTTAATGTGTAAGATCGAACGACAGCTTTAATTTCCCGCTGGGATGAATAAAGTACACTGTTATTAAGTTGCCGGTGGGCATATCAAGAACACAAAGCATGACAGGGCGCATACGGGTCTAGAAAGTAATAAAAAGTAACATCAAATGTAGTGCTTCACTGGGAACAACGAGTGAAGATGTTTTTTTTTTTGTGTGTGTGTGTGTGTGTGTGTGTGTGTGTGTGTGTGTGTGTGTGTGTGTGTGTGTGTGTGTGTGTGTGTGTGTGTGTGTAGTGCACGCGTGTTTAATTTAGGTCAAAGTGTGATTCACTTTACACACGATCAAGGCTTCCCAACAGTGTCAACTTGCGACCTCATAGTCATTCTGCCACTGTACCTCAATGGTACCTCTCTCGCTACAGGGAGTGCATGGCCGAAGCCGTCATCTCTGGCCACAATTTCGACAGATGTTAGAATACCAGTCTTCACATCTGGCCACAATTTCGACAGATGTTAGAATACCAGTCTTCACATCTGGCCACAATTTCGACAGATGTTAGAATACCAGTCTTCACATCTGGCCACAATTTCGACAGATGTTAGAATACCAGTCTTCACATCTGGCCACAATTTCGACAGATGTTAGAATACCAGTCTTCACATCTGGCCACGATTTCTACAGATGTTAGAATACCAGTCTTCACATCTGGCCACAATTTCGACAGATGTTAGAATACCAGTCTTCACATCTGGCCACAACTTCTACAGATGTTAGAATACCAGTCTTCACATCTGGCCACAATTTCTACAGATGTTAGAATACCAGTCTTCACATCTGGCCACAATTTCTACAGATGTTAGAATACCAGTCTTCACATCTGGCCACAACTTCTACAGATGTTAAAATACCAGTGTTCACATCTGGCCACGATTTCTACAGATGTTAGAATACCAATCTTCACATCTGGCCACAATTTCTACAGATGTTAGAATACTAGTCTTCACATCTGGCCACAACTTCTACAGATGTTAGAATACCAGTCTTCATCTCTGGCCACAATTTCTACAGATGTTAGAATACCCATATTTAGACACTATTTTATAGTTCAGGGGGAAAATATCAGTAATCAAGATTTGCCAAAGAATGAGATATCTGTCTAAAATTCACTGGTAACGTGACAATAACTGTTACTGTACATAGTTGGTGGGCATAATTATGTATCAAGAATACAAAGCAATATAGGACACATACAAGTTTGGAAAGTAATAACAAGTAACATCAAATGTTTCATTTTACATTTAAGAGTAAATCCAACAGATAGAAGAAACAGACATTAATAAAAAATATAAAAATATAAAAAAGAAGAAAGAGTCCTACACCCTTTATAACGAGCCCGTTGCCAGTATTGGGTGCATCAGTCCACCCCAGAGCCGAATCCAATTTTTGGCCCAAAATGCTAAGCAGAGAGCAGAAGTGAGAAGGGTTATGAAAAATGTGATCCTGGTTGGGACCATTATTATGTTGGTTGCCTAGGTCAGACACGTGTTTCGCTCAGAATACTGTGCCGGTGGTCAGTGGTTAGCTACTCAGCTAACTTAGCTACTCGGCTAACACGTGACCATCAGTACATTATTGTGAGGGGATATCAACCCAATACTAACAATGGGATTGGGAACAGTGAGTGTTGATGGTGATAGTCGGAGTTAGTCAGCTGGTGCTTTGCGCCCAGTCAACCACATAGGGTTATATCAGGGCTAAGGAACAGTACTACAGGGCAGTTTGCCTTAGTAGGCTAGTAAATGATCTCTAACACTAGTAACAGTACAACACGCTTTTTCTATCATTTGGTCTCGGTTCAAATACTTGCAGCATATGCACAATGTTTTAAAAGCTTACAAGTTACATGGTGAAGTAAACATAATATCAGAAACATGTACTATGATGTAGTCAGAAGAAAGAAACAAAGAAACGGATGTTGTTGTTTTTTACGTTTTAGAATGTACGTATACATTCTCAACATTCCCTGCACCAGCTCCTTCTTGTCCATCTTCTTCCTTACTTGTTTCTTCTTTTCATGTCTGTCAGCCTTCTTTCACCTGAAGAGGACGAATCGTGGAAAGCGCTTGTGTGTTATTGTTTCGCTCTTTTTCGTCTGATTGGCAAGTACATTTTCCTAGATCTGTTCCAAAGAAACCAGTGGTTGATTTCTCGTTTGTTCATTTTTTGTGGTGTGTTGACACATGTGATCAAACAACACACGGTACTCTTCTGAGTATAATAACTGTTGTAAAACCTAGATAATATTTTCCAGGTGGTCAATAGTTAATAAGTTATACATAGCTGTGTGGATGGCTATATAGTCACGTCTTCTGACCTTCCTTAAAGCATCCACCAACAATGAAGCCGCATCAGTGCTGACACACTGGGGGGTCATTGCCAGGAAGCTGAAATTGGTAGAATGAACGCACAAAGAATTTAATTAGCGCTCAAACGACGCCACACAAACGCAACAACCCGTTTACATTCTGCCATACAAATAAAGACAAAGTGTACGAACTCCACCAGATGAACATCCACAAATCTTTATACTATTATAGGATAATATTATAGAATACATCCACCTAATGATTTTTATTTGACTTTGAGAGTTTTTATGTTTTGGTTTGACACAGAGAAAGCATTATTCCAGGTAATTTTGGGTTTGCTATTAGTGTATACAGATTGAGAGAAAAGGGGCGTATGTCTAAGAGTGTGGTTCATGACTTAGAATTACTGAGATATGTTCTTTACTGTGCGATCAAACAACAGCTTTAATTTCCCACTGGGATTAACAAAGTATATTGTTATTGTTACCTCTGGTGGAGTTTACGCATGTTGTATATAATTATTAATTTATTAAATAAATATATGTTGTACTATAATGTATATATAGTATCATGGATACTCTGAGCATCCACTGTTCTGTATTGCTCTCAACCCACATAATATACATTTTCTGTTTCTTAGTTTTTTCGTTTAAAATCTACAGGATTCTTAGCAAAGCATTCTTTTCAAATTTATGCCATGTGTTATCCTTGGTTTTATCTGCATGTGCTCTGTTCAAAGTTTCTTTAATATCACTGGCACAAATAGCCACGTAACTATTAACTGACCAAAACACCTCAGAAAATGCTGCTTTGCGATCATTCCATGTGCAATTATGATGTATAATTTGATAACACTCATAAGTCATCTTCGGTCACAACACGTTTTTAAATTACTGCACCTAATCACAATACTGTCTTACTCTTCGTCGGAATGAACAGACAAGCATCACTCTGCTATGTCCATGACTAGATCTACATCAAGCTCCAAGCACCGCTTTCCGGCACCTTCCCCCAGACTCTGCCAGATTTGGTTACGCCACTGAAGGGGTACTCTTTATCTCCGAGCAGCTGTCCACTGTCGCGGTCAGCGCCCTCCGAAAGGTTCGGGTACTAATATGACTGTAGAAGCAACCTAGCGCCCAAGCACGCTCGTAAACATGAGACGCAACCACCCCGGGTAAAAAATAAAAAGGTCAGTCTCGATTCAAACGATTCTGGTTTTATTTGAGCTGGCGTAAGCAACATGGTCAGTTATAAAACTAACGTCTGATATAAACTGTGTTGTTTAAGCACCAACAAAAAACTGCTCGTTAGCTGACAGTTTTCTACGGCGTAACTGAAAACGGCAGTGGTTGAAGGAAGGATGTCATAATCCAGTGCTTGGAGTTTGGATCTACACAAGTCTCAACACTAACAGAATAAAAAATTAACAAATGATGTATGTTACTACGTGTCAATACACAAATGTTTGGAAATAAACCATTACTCCGCATTAGGCCTAATGGGTTCAAGGAGGCTGTCACCCTGTCAGAAATTCCTGGTGCAATTTGAACACCATTTTGGGTAAAACAACTATCATAAAGCCAAAATTTGCAACAAAACCGAGTTTGATCACAGTCTCTATAAAATGTACTGACTATCCTGTAAGTTGTCAGTACAGGATTGTTTTGCCTACATCAGCACTCAGGAAGAGCTGGTCCTTACTCGAAAATTAGATCCAGATCAAACAATGAGCATAGGCATACTGAAACTGAAACTAGTGAAAGATACAAGTATTGATCACCATTTCCGATGCAAATCATGGGTTTATTCTCATGATATGGCCCTGTTTGTATGAAACTGGCAATATTTTTGACCTAAAATGGCCGGGGGGGGGGGGGGGAGGGGGGGCGGTAATTTTCAACCGCCTCCTTGCATATCTTCCCGTTAATGTTTTTCAATACCAGTTGCAATCATTTTCCTATCAGATTGCGAGATCAGATAAAAAAAAAATTTTTTTTTTTTTTTTAATCATAAAATTACTTACCTTTTTACGGGTTCCACAGAATAATGCCCATGACTTGGAGACTTGCCTGTGTCCTTGGGCCAGCCAGCCTGCTGCGGGTGAATATACGAACAACTTCATTTCATCCAGTTCCTGCCTGCAAAAAGAAAAAAAAAAAAAAAAAAAAGCGCGACGCTTCATTTTATATTCACGCGAGCCAAACACACGCTCATGACGCCGTGATCTGGACTAACTCCTACGGGCTATACTGACCTAATTCTCGGTTAGACCTAGATCTAGATAGCTCTGTAACGTGACGTTCAATCCATCGCAGTGTTTTGCTGCATTTCTGTATCTTGATCTTGACAGGTACGCTGCTTCATCTGGAAGTAGTCTTAGTGCAGCGTGGTAGGCACGCAGATCTATTCGACCTACAAGGTCGACTGGGCGTTTAAAATATAACTGATAACTAACTAATAGAAGTTGGTCGCTCACAGAGAACGCTGTCCCTAATAAGCCTTGTGGTTTCTACAAGGTCGACTGGGTGTTTAAAATATAACTGATAACTAACTAATAGAAGTTGGTCGCTCACAGAGAACGCTGTCCCTAATAAGCCTTGTGGTTTCTGTGGACGTTAAGCACCATGTTTATTTTTACAGAGAAGTTCATGCCGCCTCTGTTCAACGGTTCAATGCCCTCAGTAACGGTCACAGAAGACCAATTGGCCGCCAACGCGGTATGGCGATGTAAAATTATAACGGTAGAATCAATGAGATAAACGAAATGAAATGGAATAAAAATATAAAATAGCATCAAGAACGTATTAACGGCTGTAAGCTGAAGATGGATGGAAAAAAAAATATATGAAAAAACAACAACCCTGCAATATTCTTCATATTGCCGCTTGCCCGCGCGGAACAAATGGCTTATCATTTTGGCGCCTAAAAACTCGGCGACATACTGGCATAATAATATTTTATATATATGAATACTATATAAAATAATATATACATTCTTTTCAGATCTCAGACTACACGGCGGCGTTGTCCAGGTGATTACAGTTGGTTGCAGTTATTTGGCATAACTCACCGACGTAAAATGCCATCCTGACTTTCAGTCCTGCGGCAGTACGGATTACCGTCTACATCTCTCCCCGCCATTGCCACGCTAGAGTCCTAAGTAAAACTGATTTTGATTGGTTCATGTGTTCTCTCTCTCTCTCTCTCTCTCTCTCTCTCTCTCTCTCTCTCTCTCTCTCTCTCTCTCTCTCTCTCTCTCTCTCTCTCTCTCTCTCTCTCTCCAAATTCTGGTTTCCCGAGAGTGTTCTTTGTTTTAAACAACAGCAGAATGCAGCCATATTCGTGCTATTGTAAACAAGATGGCGGGGGCGAAAATTGGGAAATTTGGAGAAACTCTTCGTAGTATATCTGAATCAATTGCCGTGCTTCTTTACTGCAAAATTGTGTTATACTAGGTTCTTCCTTTTGTTTGCTGTCAAATGTATTTCACAAGGGGACAGCAATCAAAGTGGTGTATTATATCACTGTTAATAAAGCAAAAACAGACGGAGGGAGGCAGGACGAGAGAGAGAGGGAGAGAGATAGGTCACATACATAGTTTACCACTGGTAGGATTGACAGTGAAAACCTACCTCCACAAACAGTACTACCAGAAGTGTGTGTGTGTGTGTGTGTGTGTGTGTGTGTGTGTGTGTGTGTGTGTGTGTGTGTGTGTGTGTGTGTGTGTGTGTGTGTGTGTGTGTGCTCTGTATGAGGAATACAATAATTTACTATGCCGGATATCTATTATTTTTGAAGTTGTAGTATTAGTGGTAGAAGTAGCATTGGCTGCCGTTGCTTTTGCTGTAGCCGACTGCATGGTTGTGAGTAGGCGGTGGAAACTGGAAAGTACCGAAATTTCCTGCAAGTCATTAATTAGTAAGTGTAAAGAGAGATAGAGGAGGTGGGGCTGGGGCCGGAGAAGAGAGCGTCATCAGTGCGTTCGGCTCACTCCCCATCCCCTTCAGCCCAAGCCGATTAATTGTCAGGTCGTTGGAAAAGAGTTCCGTTGATCGGATCAGCTAATTTGTACTGGCGTTCGTTGCATTTAAAAAGACATTGCAAGAACCTAAATCTCAATTGCTCTCGTGACCATGCCTGCTATGCTGCACTTACCTATACGCAGGAACCGTGGCGACTGGAAGCAAGCTCACGCGACGATACCCGCGGTCGGCTGAACCCAGGAGGACACGGTTCATTAACTCCTCCATCGATCGGTGATGGGTGCGGTCGAACTGATTAGGGGGTAAAGCATCGTATACACGGCACTTTGTGCACGTGTAGTGTGTGGTTTTGTTCGTTGGTGGCTGTTGGTTTATCTTCCTTTCGTTGCCGGTTTTTGCGTTTAAAAAATAAATAAATTATCATCATTATCGCCTTCGTCGTCAGTTGTCCACTCCCTCCTGTTGACCCTCCTACTATCATCGTCGCCGTCGTCGTCATTATCTCAAACAAAGGACAAGATCGCAAGCCCATGACCAGAAGATGAAGAGAAGGTGGTAAGAGAGTGGGTGTGTGGTGAGAGAGTGGGTGTGGTGGGACAGTGGGTGTGGTGAGAGAGTGGGTGTGGTGGGAGGGTGGGTGTGGTGAGAGTGGGTGTGGTGGGAGAGTGGGTGTGGTGGGAGAGAGGGTGTAGGGGGAGTGGAGGGGGGGAGAGGGGTACCTTATCTTTAAACAATTGATCAACAATCCATGTCGACGTAGCTCGGACATTATGTATAAAGGAAACTTTCCCAAAGGCTTGAACACATTGCAGCCCCCTCCCCCCCCCCCCTTTCCATTAATGAACGTAGTGTGTGTGTGCGTGCGTGCGTGTGTATGTGTGTGCGCGTGCGGCGCGTGCTGATGCATGTGTGTGTACCTACGCGTAAGTATGTGTGTGCGTGCGTAAACACGCTGTGTGTGTGTGTGTGTGTGTGTTGTGTGTGTGTGTGTGTGTGTGTGTGTGTGTGTGTACGTGCGTGCGTGTGATTGTGTGTGTGTGTGTGTGTGTGTGTATGTGTGTGTGTGTGTGTGTGTGTGTGACCGTGTTGTGTGTGTGTGTGTGTGTGTGTGTGTGTGTGTGTGTGTGTGTGTGTGTGTTGACCGTGTGTGTGTGTGTGTGTGTGTGTGTGTGTGTGTGTGTGTGTGTGTGTGTGTGTGTGTGTGTGTGTGTGTGACCGTGTGTGTGTGTGGGGGGGGGGGGGGGTGGCTGCGCGCGGGCATGCGTGCAGGTTTTATTTGGGTTTAGTAGCACCACACGTACTTTACAGACTAATGTACCCAGAGTTAGTTCAGGTCTGGGGTCAGTTAACGACATTTGCACAGATCCTTGATTACAAGTGTACTTTGTTTGTAAATACGTTTAGCGCCAGTGAGTAAGTGGCAGTGCGACACCCATCACTGACAATGATCTAATCAGACAGTCAGTCAGACATGGAGCCCACTGAGGTCACGAGGGCACTCACCTTCCGCCCCCCACCCCACCGCTCACCTCCCCGCTCACCCCTCCTCCAAACCACAGAGGCTATGAGGCTCCCCCTCCCCCCCTCCCACCCCACTGACCTCCACCCACCACCTACTCCAAAGCCACAGAGGCCATGAGACCGCCCCCCACCCCACCCCCTGCATCCCTCACCCCGCAAGCCACAGAGGCCAT
>OY757557.1:9559198-9571698 GCA_963584105.1 Alviniconcha strummeri
AGGAGGAGGAGGAGGAAGAAGAGGAGGAAGAGAGGGAGAAGGCGGAGGAGGAGGGGAAGCAGGCGGAGGTGGAGGAAGAGGAGGAAGAGAAGCAGGAGGAACAGGAGGAGGAGGTGGAATAGAAGGAGGAGGAGAAGGAGGAGGTGGAATAGAAGGAGGAGGAGAAGGAGGAGAAGGAAGAGAAGGAGGAGGAAGAAGAAGAGGAAGAGAAGGAGGAGGAGAAGGAGGAGGAAGAGGAGGGGAAGGAGGAAGAGAAGGAGGAGGAAGAGAAGGAGGTGGAGGAGGTGGAGGAGAAGGAGGAAGAGAAGGAGGAAGAGAGGAAGAACAAGAAGCAGGAGTGAGTGAGGAAGAAACCGGATGAAGAGTTTGAAGCCAGGTGTGGGCCGTATTGGCCCAGCGGTATAAGGCGTTATAGATTGGTGCCGAACGGACGACACGTCGGTTCGATTCCCTGATTCATTCTGTTTGGCTCTCCTCTCTTCTTCCAAAGTTGTGGTACATGCTTGGATACTGTCTTTGTGACTTTGCCCCTCGCATGCGCAATTAATGAAACATTCAAATGGCTCTCATGGCCGCCCATCTTAACGCTTTCATCATTCTGGTGGTGACAGAATAGGTATAGTTCTCTGTCTGTCTGTCTGTCTGTCTGTATGTCTGTCTGTCTGTATGTCGCTGTCTCTGTCTGTCTGTCTGTCTGTCTGTCTGTCTGTCTGTCTGTCTGTCTGTCTCTGTCTCTGTCTCTCTGACTCTGTCTGTCTATCTGCCTGCCTCTCTGTCTGTCCGTCTGTCTGTCTGTCTGTCTGTCTGTCTGTCTCTGTCTCTCTGTCTGTCTGTCTGCCTGCCTGTCTGCCTCTGTGTGTGTGTGTGTCTCTCTGTGTGTCTCTCTGTGTGTCTCTATGTGTGTCTCTCTGTCTCTGTCTCTCTGTCTCTCTCTGTCTGTCTGTCTCTGTCTCTGTCTCTCTCTCTGTCTGTCTCTTTCTCTGTCTCTCTGTCTCTCTGTCTCTCTCTCTCTCTGTCTCTCTCTGTCTCTGTCTCTCTGTCTGTCTGTCTCTCTGTCTGTCTGTCTGTCTGTCTGTCTGTCTGTCTGTCTGTCTCTCTCTCTCTCTCTCTCTCTCTCTCTCTCTCTCTCTCTCTCTCTCTCTCTCTCTCTCTCTCTCTCTCTCTCTCTCTCTCTCTCTCTCTCTCTCTCTCTCTGTGTTTCTGTCGGTCTGTCTTTCTCTGTGTCTGTCTGTTTGTCTGTCTGTCTCTGTCTCTGTCTCTGTGTCTCTGTGTCTCTGTCTCTGTCTGTCTGTCTGTCTGTCTGTCTGTCTGTCTCTCTCTCTCTCTCTCTCTCTCTCTCTCTCTCTCTCTCTCTCTCTCTCTCTCTCTCTCTCTCTCTCTCTCTCTCTCTCTCTCTCTCTCTCTCTCCCTCCCTCTCTCTCTCTCCTGGGATCTCGGTCACCGCCAGTACCTCTCCGAAGACCACTCAGTGTGAAACAAGTCTAAGGAACGTACGAATGAACGATGAACGAGAGGTGGAGGAAGAAAAACGATTCTTGGATTTGAACGCCCCGTCAACCGCATATAGTCATCTAAGAACGAATGAGAAGAATACACAGAACAAGATGGCGGGTGAAGAAGACGAAAAAGAGCAAGATGGCGGGTGAAGAAAAAGGTGAAGAACAAGGTGGCACATGAAAAAGAAGGAGAAGAACAAGATGGTGGGTGAAGAAGAAAAAACTAACAAGATGGTGGGTGAAGAAGAAAAAAACTAACAAGATAGTGGGTGAAGAAGAAAAAAACTAACAAGATGGTGGGTGAAGAAGAAAAAACTAACAAGATGGTGGGTGAAGAAGAAAAAACTAACAAGATGGTGGGTGAAGAAGAAAAAAACTAACAAGATGGTGGGTGAAGAAGAAAAAAACTAACAAGATGGTGGGTGAAGAAGAAAAAACTAACAAGATGGTGGGTGAAGAAGAAAAACTAACAAGATGGTGGGTGAAGAAGAAAAAACTAACAAGATGGTGGGTGAAGAAAAAAGAGAAAAGGGGGAAAAAATAGTGGTGAAGAAAAAGAAGGAAAAGAACAAGATGGTGGGTGAAGAAGAAGAAAAAGAAAACAAAAACAAACAAACAAACAACAACAGCAACAACAACAACAACAAACTACACAAGATGCTGGTTGAAGAAGAAGAAGAAGAATCACTCGTTCACTGTTGTTTGGTTTGGCGGTGTCAAAACACCTGTTGGATTTAATCCACACGGTGTATGATCACTGTTTAAACTCTAGCAATTATTCTTGTTTCAATATTTTTTTTCAATGTTGAGCAAGCTAATGAGTGATGAAAGAGAAGACAGAAACTGAGAAAGGAGCTGCGTGACGAATTCGAACATGAAAAAAATTATTCGTGCATTTTGGCTTGGTTTGGCAGTTTAAAAAATACCCTGTTGATTTAAATCCCAGTGAGTGCCTCCTCGATGTCACGCTGGTCTTCAACAGGTTAATACATGAAGAAAAGAAGAGTAAGAATAAAAGAAAAAAGATTTTAAAAAAGTAGCAGAATCTGTGCACCATAAATTGAATGGAAAATCAACACACAAGGGAGTTAATTAGCGCTCGAAATACGTAATACAAGTACAACAACAAAGACCTGAGTCGCCTACGGTAACTCTCACCTGGCGTGCGTGTAAATACAAGGTACACAAACTCTTTTTCACGTATTTCGGGAGCTAATTAACCCCCTTGTGTGTTGATTCTGCAAGAGCGCACTGAGCCTCGTTCTGTTTCAGATTTGAATGGAAAAGTTTTAAGATGTCTACATTATATGCTTTTTTCTTTCTTTCTGATCACATTTTCCATCTCGGTGTACATTATGCGTGTTTTTTTGTTTTTGTTTTTTGTTGTTGTTGTTGTTGTTGTTGTTGTTGTTGTTGTTGTTGTTGTTGTTGTTGTTGTTGTTGTGTGTGTGTGTGTGTGTGTGTGTGTGTGTGTGTGTGTGTGTGTGTGTGTGTGTGTGTGTGTGTGTGTGTGTATGTGTGTGTTTTGTTTTCTTTCTTTCTGATAGCATTTTTTATCTTGATGTACATTATATGTGTTATACTATGCTTGTTCAGCGCTTTGAGCCGCAGGGTAGGCGCTTTACAAATTTCCATTATAATTATTAATACCTCTTGGGTTTAAATCTCTGCCTTTACCTTTTCGGTGTCGAAACGGTGTTCAACAGGTTAATGACAGAAGGAGAACGAGAACAAGCAGAATAAAAATAAGTTTGAAAACAAAATGCCACTGGGAAACGACGTAAACTTCAGAGCAATTGAAAATCTCCAAAGTTCAGAGAAAAAGATATCGAGACCTGACTTCCTTAAGACGTAGTTAAGTCGTTATGTACGTACCTTTTTGTAATCAACGGAGTTTACACTAAAACTATGCAGTTTCAGAAGAAGAAGAAGAGAGAGAGCGTGCGTGCGTGCGGCTGGGTGCGTGCGTGCGTGGATGCGTGCTTTCGTGCGTGCGTGCGTGCGTGCGTGCGTGCGTGCGTGCGTGCGTGCGTGCGTGCGTGCGTGCGTGCGTGCGTGCGTGCGTGCGTGCGTGCGTGCGTGCGTGCGTGCGTGCGTGCGTGCGTGCGTGCGTGCGTGTGTGTGTGTGTGTGTGTGTGTGTGTGTGTAGTGTGAGTGTGTGACAGAGACGGAGAGAGAGGGTGGGTGTGTGATAACGAAAGAAATACACCCCACCCCACCCCACCCACCAACCCTCCGGCCACCCACCAGCAACTCCCCGTCCAAAAACTAAGGAAAGAATGCGGCGGCAACACGGAAAGCAGCCCAGAAACAGTTCGTGACACGAGTCAGCACCAAGACGGCGGAAAAACTATGTTGGCACGCCATCGGTTTCCTTCGCCGGTGTCGTTTGCCCGCTGCTATCGATATTTCTGGCCAACGCTAGCATGTCAAAGCAGGCAAATGGAGCCGGGAAGAAAAAAAAGAAGACTTCAAGCACCTCTCCCGGCCATCCACACACAGATGGAAGTCTATCGATGTTGTACGACGGACATTTAGTTCAGCATGTGAGACACCGGAAGTGGCCGACCTCAGAGAAAGGTGGGAAGAGTTTAGGGCTGTAACGGAGTCGCTTCCCGACCGGAAAGCCGGACCTGTTAGATCGATGCATGTGAACTGAAAGTCCTGCTTTGCAGAGAGCAAGACTGCCTTTCGGATAAAGGTGTGAAGAGGTTAGGGCTGTGACGGAGTAGTTAGGCGTGTTTTGAAGCATGTGAAATGGATATCCTGTTTTGTAGGAAGAAGCCTACCTTTTTGATAATTTTAAGTGTGAATGAGTTTAGGGCTGTAACGGAGTCGCTGCGTTCGTTGCAGTACGGCCGACCTGTTTGATGCATATGAAATATGTCAGTCCTGCCTTACAGAAACGGCCTACCTTTTCAGGTAAAAGTGGAGGGGTTATTTAGGGCTGTAACGGAATAGCCAAGTTCACTGAGCTACGGACCGGTCTCATTCACGTGAAACAAATATCCTGCCAGTAGAATAATTATTATTATTATAAAACGCCATTCTCTAACCCCAGTAAAACTGACTCAATGCACTGTAAGAAAAAAAGAAGAAAAAAAAGCTCATGACTAAAACCACATTTACATACAGTCAAAATAATGTTTTTCCATAAGCATGAGTAGGTCCAAAAGTCTATCAGTAATAGTATCCTTTTTACTGCCAAGTATGATGAGGTCCCTTGCAGAAATTACAATGTTACAGTGTGTGAAACTGGTATGAATCCAGTTTTGTACATCAAGCCAATAGTTTTGTATTTTTGGACAATTCCAAAACATGTGTAATCTAGTTTCATCTGCATGGTTACAAAGAGTACAACGTGGAGTGTCTACTCATTTTCTCAAATATAAAAAATGCCCAGTGGGAAGTATTCTGTATACTTGTTTATACTGAAACCATCTGAGGCATGACGCATTTGTAGTTTAAAAACAAAAACAAAAAACAACAACATATATTTCCTTGACATCTGTCTCAATACTGAGCTCTTTATGCCACTTACCTAAACATTTGGGGATTTTTAACTAGCGCTCGAAATACGAAACACAAGTACAACAACGAAGACTTGAGTCGCCTACGGTAACTCTCACCTGGCATGCGTGTAAATACAAGGTACATAAACTCCACCAAAGGTACTTCTCAAGATATATATATATTACAAGTGTAATGGTGCGGAGTGGTCAAAGGACAAGACACAGGCAACGGAGTCAATAAAGTGGAGACCACAGCAGGCGTATGGCAGCAATCAGTTTTTACTTGTTCAGCCGCAGACAGTTTTCAGCACACACACAAAATCATCACGCTCACGCATAGGTAAGAGAACGGCGCGGGCCACAGGGAACACACGCTATCGCTACAGTAAAATCGCCCCTCTGGACCACAAAATGGCTGCCAATTGTGTTTCCCTGGCCCGCACAAATACACTTTCCTCTACAATAACTAAACTAATTAAAACATCAAAAACATCAAATAAAAGCTACAGTTACAATCTTTTAAACCGTGATAAACAAAATGTACACACATGACTTATTTTATTTACACAAAGAGTGGGAAGCGTGGCTTGCGCCTGTCTATATACAGATTCGTACAACTAAATCACAACTAACACAATGTACAAAATATAAACGTCACTAAAACTTACATCGGAATAAAGAGCACGCTCCCACGGTTAAAATGGTACATAACAATTACAATACTACGCTCTGTAAGAGAAGCAAGACAAACTCAAAGACTAGCATTAAAACAATCGGTGCGAACTTTCGCCTGGGGCGCGTTATCTAGTCACAGCATCGCTGATAGTGAGATTAAGTAGTCTATGAATACAACTTAGCTTCTACAGTACACAATACTTAATAAGTTAATTTCAGCCCAAAATAAACACTAAACATGAAGTCAGCTAAGCAAAATACTATACGACAACGCATTGATCGACACAGAATTACTTTAATCGAATCAAAACAACATTTCACTACCATTTACTAGTACTAAACAAAGCGTGCCATGCAGACGACGGCTATAAAAGAATGGACCTAGAGAGGCATCGGCTACTAATTAAGCTCGATCCGGTGTCTGAATAAACGTTAAATAAACATTCTAAGATGCCAAATTATATTATACATAGCTTAGTGCATAAAAAGGACTAGATAGACAAAGAGTAGGTAAACAAACAAGCGGTCAAAATGTTAAGGGAGAAAAACAGATTTGAAAAAGGCGCGCGGCACTGGCGGCTATCGCCGGTCGGCTGTGTGAAGGCCATGTGGCGTTACGCCACACGCCGCGCTTCAAAACAAAAGCGTCGTCTGCTCCGGTTCCCGGGTTACTAAAGTACAGTAATGAAATTGCATTGATCCGTTAAGCGGGGCGGGATTATTGTAAAACGTACAAAGAGCACTTGCTCACACAAGCAAAATCACCAAGTACAGAAGGAATACATTTGCCACTCAGGCTTATCTGGCAGGCTCTTGTTCATCTGGCATCGCCCGCGGTCTCTTCGTGTCAACCCTAGGTGAAGAGTAACCTGGCAAAGCTCATCCAGCTTATTTTTTGTTGTTGTTAATTAGACAACGCCCAGGATCTCTTCGTCTCAGCCCTACAGTGACGTGCATCCTGGCATCGGTATGCGTCTTTCTCTCCCTCTCTCCACTGGAGAGTCTGGCATCATTTGCGGTCTCTTCGTGTCACTGAGCCAAGTAGCCAGCATAATAGTAAGGCTCGTCTGGTATGCTTTTGCTTTCAGTCACTGATCCGGCATCGCTCGGAGCTCTTCGTGTCAGCCTTAGACAAGAAGTAGCCAGCATAATAGTTAAGCTAGTGTCATACGCTTTCTTTTCGAGGCAGTCATCCGGCATCGCACGGGGTCTCTTCGTGTCAGCCCTACAGTGACAGTGTCTGGCATCGTTTGCTGTCTCTTCGTGTCAGCCTTAGAGAACAAGTAGCCTACACAATAATAAAGCTTTCCATTTCAGTCATCCGGTATCGCTCGGGGTCTCCTCGTGTCAGCCCTACAGTGACGAACAGCGCGATAACATCGCGAAGCCCGCCCGGTATGCGTCCTTCTCTCTGCTGCAGTGTCTGGCATCGTTTGCTGTCTCAGTCTTCGTGTCAGCCTTAGCCAAACAAGTTGCTAGCATAATGGTAGAGCCCGTCTGGCATTCTTTTCTTTCGGGTCAGTCGTCTTGCATCGCTCGGGGTCTCTTCGTGTCAGCCCTACAGAGACAACCTTCATGGCAATTCGTGGCGTTTGCCCGGTATGCGTCCTTCTCTCTACTGCAGTGTCTGGCATCGTTTGCTCTCTCTTCGTGTCAACCTTAGACAACAAATAGCCAACATAATAGTAAAGCTTTCCATTTCAGTCATCCGGTATCGCTCGGGGTCTCTTCGTGTCAGCCCTACAGCGACGACCTTCATGGTAACATCGCGAAACCCGCCCGGTATGCATCCTTCTCTCGGCTGCAGTGTCTGGCATCGTTTGCTGTTTCAGTCTTCGTGTCAGCCTTAGATAACAAGTACCCAGTATGCTTTCCTTTTCTGACACCTATCCGGTATCGCTCGGGGGTCTCCTCGTGTCAGCCCTACAGTGACGAGCAACGCGGTAACATCGCGGAGCCCGCCCGGTATGCGTCCTTCTCTCTGCTGCAGTGTCTGGCATCGCGCGCCTCTCAGTGCTTCGCTGAGCAAACAGCCCCGGCCGTTATCCTGGTCGGTTCTTTGACTTCGTGACAGCGTCGCTGCCATTCGCTACGCTATCCGGAATCCACACTCTGTCGGAGGTTGTAAAGCTTGGTGAGAAGAAATCGAGATAAAGCCTAGAGGGGAATAAAAGGTAAAGAAAAGAAGAAGAGAAAAAGAGAAAGAAAGAAAAGAAAAGAAAAAAGAAAAAAAGAGAAAGAGGGAAAGAAAAAAAAAAAAAGAGAGAGAGGGAAAGAAAAAAAGAGAGAGAGGGAAAGAAAAGAGGAAAGCTGGGAATAGAAAGTTGTTCCCTGAGGGCTAAAAAGTCAGTGCACGGGGCGTTCTTGTTTTTGTTTTTGCCGTTTAGTGTGAATTGTACGGGACGGGGAGAAAGATTTAGTTTTTTAGTTTTCAGGGCGTTGTAGTAATATACATGTGCAGTACTGTAACTGTGCCGGTGATGTGTGTTGTGCCGAATCCGGACGCGTGGTTGGACTGGATATTCGAGAAGGTGTTTCGAAAGTCGTAAAGGAGTCGTTTTCACTGAGCTGTGGACTGAAGAAGCGGATCATTCGATCTGATTGATGCAGCTGATGATTATGATGACGTAGTAGTAGTAGCAGCATCGTGGGCTGCTGCGGCGTAGAGAAAACTGACCGCTACGACAGTTTGAAGTCGAATCGTTGTGTCTTCAGTCTTCTTCAGCTTTATCTCCATTCTTCTCGTTCTATTAGGAGTAGCCACAGTCATCATCAGTTTTTGATGACTCGTTCGTAAGGGTGCTCACAGGGTAACCGACAGAGAGAAAAAAGGGAGAGAGAAAAGAAAAAAAGGAAAAGAAAAAAAGAGAAAAATCCCAGTTCGAATCTCCAAGGATGAAGCGTTGACTGTGCGTTTCTCCAGAACTGTAATCCAGCGTTTTACGACTCGTGATTTACGGTAAAAACTTGTGTTTTCAGCTGGAGTATAAGTAGTGGAAGATACGTTGAAATGTGTGATTGGATCGTTCTGTCTGTAGAGGAGTTTTTGCCGTGGACGGTACGTCGAAATCCAAAAACTGTGATGCCGTCGTGTGTTTTCATGGTTGGTTGAGTGTTGCTTTACGTCCACAGAAACCGTAGGCTTATTAGGGACGGGAGCCCAGGACGGCCACCTCGACTTTCACTTTACAGCTTCTGAGAGGCTCTGCGTGTGTTTCCATGTCCTAGCCGTTGAGTCTAGCGGCTTGTCTCTAAGTTATCGACAGGTGTGCTCGGGATCTTAACGTCTTAGGACTTTTGCCAATCCCGGTGATTCTGAGCTTGAGCAAAAACTTGAAGGAACTGTGTGGACAGTGGAGAATAGTGCTGGGTGCAAGTTATAGTTGTAATTGTTCGTATAGAGTAAAACCTGAAGGAACTGTGGTCAGTGCAAAATACTGCTGGGTGCAAATTATTGTAATTGTTCGTATAGAGTAAAACGAGAAGCAACCGGACAGCAGAGCCGGAATACTGCTGGGTGGACTTTTATTTTTATTATTATTATTATTATTATTTTTCTCTTTTCTTTTTATCAGGACCAGAGTTGTTGCTTTTGTTCTCCTTTCTTTGATTTTTTATCCAGAATCAGTTGTGTCAGGGAGCAAAACGCGAAGGAACTGTGGACAGTGGAGAATATCAAGTTCAGCGTTGGGTGGAATTTACTTTATTTGTTCTGTCTTTTTATCCAGACGAGGGTGGTTGCTTTTTGTTCTTTTTCTTTAATTGTTCATCAGTCACTCCAACATCAGTTCTGTGCCGGGAACAGAATTTGAAGGAACTGTGGACCGAGTGGAGAATACTGCTGCGTGCGAAGTATTTTATTTGTTCTTACAGATCGTCAGACCAAACTTTTTTTCTTCGCTCTTCTCTTTACTGCGGGGTTGCTTTTGTGTCCTTCAGTTTCTTTAACTGTTTACTTAACATCAGTTCTGTCGGACTGATTAATTTCAGTGTAAACTTGAAGCCTCGTCGTCTGTCAGTTCAGTTTGAAGTCCCAGGGACTTAGTGCAGGTTTATTATGACCCTTCTAAAGATAACGATGTGAAATGCGCCGTCATGAGATGGCCGTTGCTAAAATCCACTTTCTTAGCCTACCTTCCTTCAGATTCATCGTCGCCACTGTTAAATAAAGATGGGTACCGGCTTGAAGATCTGAAACACTAGATTCAGTAGCAGGTCGTTGTGACAGTTTCGTGTCAGTGAGTGACGCCGGAACCCGGCGTAGCCTGAGTTTTCCGAAAACACGTACCGACTCACCGTTATTTTGTACTGCTTGCAAATTTGACCCAGAGGTAAGTAAGTAAACAGGGTGCTTAACGTCCACAGAAAACACAAGGCGTATTAGGGACGGGGAGAAGGGGGGAAGGGGGTATGGAAGTGGGGGGGGGAGAGGACGATTATACACCTATCGCTACAATGTCACCACCAGAATGACTCCTGCATTAAGATGGGCAGCGATGAGAGCCATTTTAATGTTTCAATAATTGTGAGGGACAAAATCACAAGACAGTATCCACAAACCACAACTTTTGAAGAGAAGTACCGGTTGACTCGGCGTAAAACACCAGCTTACTTACTTACTTGAAGTGAAAGGAGAGCCGAAGCAGATTCGAAGCGAGGTCCCTCTGCTTACCAGCCTACCGCCTTACCGCTGGGCCAAACCGGCTCACAAGGAATCAGAGGTACATCTGGTGGAGTTTATGGCCCTTGTGATTACTGCGCATGCCGCAGAGGTGAGTGTTACTCTGTGCGACTTGGCTCCTGCTAGCTGTTCTGTTCGCGCCGGGCGACTAGCAGTAGCAAGTTAATTTCCAGTGTTCCTTCGGAGTTAATTCTGCACTCACAGGCGCTCTCTTTGGTGGTTCTCTTTCAGAGTCTGGTTATTAAAGCGGAGCGTGGGAAAGTCAGTGATGAGCAGGCTTTTTGCTTCTGGATTCCCGCTGTTGACTGTGATGACTGTACATAATTATGTTCGTCTGAGATCGGTTTGTCTTGCCTAAAGAATACCGGCTTTTTGTAATGTGTGGTTTTGAGTACGAAACAAAACAAGTTTGGTACATCGTAGCGGAATTTACGCTCTTTATTGAATGATAGTGGTATATATATGGCTGTTCTAAATCAGGTCTGTAGTCACGGTAACAAGAAAACGCGAGCCTAACATTAATAAACACTACTATGTCATTTAAATGTTAGCCACATTTTGTTTTACAGACACGACTGAGTCGATAGCTCAGTGGTTAGAGCGCCGGACTCGTGATCGAAAAGTCCCTCAGTGGTTCCAGTCTCGCAGGAGCGGAGAAAGAATTTCAAGTTCTTCTCCAGGGTCAATTTTCCGTCACTTCCGGACTATTTCGGTATCCGTTCCACCCCCGTGTTTCCGCTGCAGCACGTCAATAAAAGCTCCCGCTCATCATTCTGCCAAAATCATAAAGCAGGTGGCAGGTTGCAGCTAAAACACCGTTACAGGCGTCCTATCTATGTGGCTTTAAACGGAGTGACACTGTAAACTAGTGAGTGAGTTCTTTCTAGCTCAGTGGTTAAGGTGTTCACAGAGTTTGCACCAACACGGCAGCCATTTCACGGGGAAACGAGCCAAATTAAAAAACGCGCCACAATAAAAGCATGCTCACAGTTCAGAATCACATCCGAAATGAGCGCAGTGATCCGCCAAACACACAAAAGGTGTAACGGAACGCTGTTTATTAGGACAAAAACACAGTCTGAAAATTTGCGTTTTGTTCTTGTTGTTGCAAATTTGCAAATAATCTGAAAATTAGGACAAAACTACAATCTGCAAATATGCAAAAATACCCGAAAATTTGCAGATTGTTTTTGTCCTAATAAATAGCGTTTAGTTGAACCGTTTATGTGTTTGGATCTTGTTATTTAACGCTAGCAGTCATTCTTGTTTTATTTTTTTTATTTTTTTATGAGCGCAGTGAGTCTGCTCGAGAGCAGACAATAGCACGATATAAACGCGATCGGTAATAAAGTAGATAACGACAGTCGCTTTGAGCTCTCAGTTTTTGAATCCACACTGACACAAGGGAGTTAATTAGCGCTCGAAATACGTCACACAAACACAACAACAAAGACCTGAGTCGCCTACGGTAACTATCACCTGACGTGTGTGCAAATACAAGGTAAATAAACTCCACCAGAGGTACATGGTAACTCTCACGGGCATGCGTGTAAATACAAGGTACAGAAACTCCACCCGAGAGGTACATCTCAGTTTTTGTTTCTTTTTTTGTTGTTGTTGTTGGTTGTTTTTGTTTAGGAAAAACTGCTTGCACACATGACACGCGGCCGGGCACACAACTTGGTAAGTTCGTCACAGAGCACGTTAAACATAATTATGTCCACCTTTCCATCAACGTCTGTATATAGGCCTTGAAAGTTACAGTCTGTATTGAAACACATGGATACCGCAAGAAAGGTATTTCACAACAACAACAAAACATATGACCTAGAAAGAAAGAAAAAGAAGAAAAAAAAAAAAGAAGAAAAAAAGAAGAAGAAGAAAAAGGAAAAAAAGAGAAAAAAAGAGAGACAGCCAGCCAGCCAGCCAGCCAGACAGACAGACAGAAGAAGAAAAAGCGGTGTCAGTTGAAGAAATTAATACGCAAACAACTGCCGAAACAAAAGTAGTATAAGCACCTATGTAGTGACTGTGGCTACTTCTAAACAAAAAGAATGAAAGAAAGCAGAAGAAAAAAGAAGAATCATATATTCAACGTATTGAGCGCGATTCCGTTGAAGTACGGGCACTAGAGCG
>OY757557.1:9578259-9590759 GCA_963584105.1 Alviniconcha strummeri
ACAAAAGGCAGGAAAAAAACATGATTGACACTAGCGATTGCCTTATTCGTGATTTCCGACTCATCCAAAGTATCCATAATCCACGGTAGCTCTCTCCCCTCCATTTTTTCCCCCATTCCAATATTGTTCAGCCGTGTTAGTGGATTCACAGGTAAGATATGTGAACTCACCGCTTTCTTCTTCTTCTTCTTTTCCACTGCAGGTTTTGACGGCGGAGCACCGAAAATGACAGATGCCAGCACCATGCACGCTCGGCTCCTGCCCTTTTTACGGGGACCTAAAATCATATAGTTACGTAGTTCGGTAACTGTTCTGTTCATTCATTTTTTGAGGAGGGGCGGTGGTTGCGGGTTCGGGCACTTACTGAAGTCGGGAGCTAATGGTTCTGTAACACAGACCCGACAGGAAGCTTATTTTTTCGTGCCTGTTAGACTGTGTTTTCACGCCATTTTCTGAGAGATAGAGACAGACAGACAGACAGACAGACAGAGAGACAGACAGATGGAGAGAGACAGAGACAGATGGAGAGGGGTGGGGGGGGGGGGGGGGGGAGAATAACAGAGACAGGTGAAGAGAGAGAGAGACAGAGAGAGACAGAGACAGATGGAAAGAGAGAGAGAGCGAGGAGAGAGAGAGAGAGACAAGTGGAGAGAGAGAGAGGGGGGGAATAACAGACAGATGAAGAGACAGACAGACAGAAAGACAGACAGACAGAAATTTATTACGCAAGGGCTTAGGCACAAATGCCTTCCGGGCCACCTGTGCTTGATACAGTAACAACACAAGCACACAGTACAACAAAACTGAGTAACAAATCAAAACAAGAGAGAGGGATTGATTGACTGATTGACTGATTGATTGATTGATTGATTGATTGATTGATTGATTGATTGATTGATTATGAAGCGTTATGCGGAAACTTCTATAGTTTCTTTGGTGATCCTGATTCACTGATTCATTTTCTAGGCTACCGACAACAGCCTTATTCTCTAGGCAACTGACTATAAGACTATTGTCTATGTAACTGACAGTAGCCATACAAATTATTGTCTAGACTATTAACCCTAGTCCTGTTGTCTTATAGCCCTTCAAGGCTAATCGTCTTCGATAGCCTTTTTTTCACGTCTGTGTACCCTCCATGTGAGCCAGCATGGCATGGTGTCCCACACTCCGAGCATCGCTTTCCGGCACCTTCCTCCAACTCTGCCAGATTTGGTTACGCCACTGAAGGGGCACTCTTTATCTCCGCGCAGCTGTCCGGCGACGCGGTCAGCGCCCTGCGAAATGTTCGGGTGCTAATATGACTGTAGAAGCAACCTAGCGCCCCAAGCACGCACGTAAACATGAGACGCATCCACACCGGGTGAAAGAAAGAGTTCCGTCTCGATTCAAACGATTGTGGTTTTGTTTGTGCTGGTGTAAACTTTGTTGGCCGCTATAAATGACACGCCTTGTTTTATTTGTTTGTAACAAACGTACTACTGTTTGAGCACCAACAAAAAAACTGCTCGTTAGCTGACAGTTTTCTGGACCCTATGGCGTAACTAAATACGGCAGTGGTTGAAGGAAGGATGTCGTAAAAACCAGTACTTGGAGTTTGATGGTGTCCCTGGCTTTGTGCGGCACAGGCTAACACTACACCGCCACCACCACCACCACCCCGTCCCCCAATCTTCCGAGACGCAAGTTGGTTCTTGGGTGTTAAAGGAAGGAGCCATCCCAGGCTAAACGTCTCGTGAGTGCTTGGAGCAGGTTAAGAGAAAGTGATTTCGCCAGTAAAAGTTTTGCGATTGAAAGTGCCTTTGATTTTATGTCGATTTTATAAGGTGACTTTTTAAAGACGTCATCACGAACACTTGCTCCATGCTCATTACCGCATTGCTTGCTCCACCCCCTCCCCCACTCCCCCCACCCCCCTCCTCCCCGCTCTATCCTGCAGACACCCCGCCTGGCGTCACGAAAAGAACACCCGGAAGCTCTTAGTCTGTTTTGCGTACTGCGAAAGTAATGCCTGTGGATTGCATTATTTTTGTTAGGGATTTTTTATAGATTTTTTTTTTTTTTTTTTTTTTTACCTCTCCGGAGTGGACTTCTGATTAGATGCTGCATCGTACTACAAAAAAAAAATATATATATATATATATATAAATGACAAAAGTCCATGACAAAATGTGTGGTCTATTGGGTTTTACCCCCAATCTATTTTAAGTCATACCGACTGGTGATGTTTTGGTAAAAAAAAAAAAAAAAAAAAAATCAGCAGGCAGAATGAAAAAATGTAACAGGTAAATCATGTCTTAAAAAACAAAAAACAATCATACAGGTAGTTTTTTTCGCCAGATTTGAGACGTTAGTTCATTTAACCACCTAAAAGGTTAAAATGAACGCTACTTTTTAGGACAAAAACAGAACACGCACATTTTCAGGTAGTCCCCTTTATGAAGGTAAAAAATAACAACACTTAAACAACGGTTTAAACGGTAAAAAAATGAGACGCAGAACTCAGACTCTTGTCTGCTTTCGCTGTGTGATTTTCGTGTACAGTGCTTTGGAAGAATGGGCGCTACGAGTCAATCTTGTTTCAGATTTAAAAAAAAATAGTTATTATTATTTAACGTCCCAATTTTTAAAAAAAAATTCCCCTCTCACTTTTTTAGTTTTTCTCTCTTTTTATTTATTTTTTAATTTATTCGTTTTTTTTTTCGTTTTTTTTTTTTTTTTTTCTTTCCCTCTCTCTCTCTCTCTCTTTTTTCCTTAAGTTTCTTTTTTCTTGTTTTTTGTTATATATAGTTTAATTTTATTTTATTGTTGTTGTTTTTTTAGTTCATTTAACGTCACATCAACCGGAACGGGGTCACCTCAGCACGATCCGAGACGCAATTAATTAAGCTGCTTTTGTGATGGCTGCATGCATTGTCCTGCAGTCTAACTGTTCCGCTGTTTCGCTTCACTCAACTTTCCTTCGCTGTACGCACGTAGCAGTCCTAATGGGGATTAGCCTTTGCAGTTAATTTCGGTCTGGAACAGAACGAGGCCCAGAGCACCGGTCCAGAGTCCACAGAGTCCACAAACAAGGGAGTTAATTAGGGCTCGAAAGACGTCACACAAACACAACAACAAAGACCCGAGTCGCCTACGGAAACTCTCACAAGGTACATATCTGGAACAATCTCCCCCAAGACATCAGGCACTCTTCTACTCTCTCTTCCTTCAAAAGTCAACTCATTTCTCTTCTTAGACTATTTCAGTTAAGCCACATTGTCCTTCACATTGTCCTTCACTCCTATCAGTCTGTACAGTGTGTGTGTGTGTGGGGGGGGGGGGGGGGGAGGGGGGGAGGTGCATCTTTTGCATAGTTACGCCTTGAACCCTTTTTTTTTTTTTTTTGATAACATTTTCCATCTCGATGTACATTATGTGTGTATGCTTGTTCAGCGCTTTGAGCCGCAGGGTAGGCGCTTTACAAATTTCCATTATTATTATTACATAAACTCCACCAGATCTACATCCTCATACTGATATACGAGTAAATACAAGGTACATAAACTCCACCAGAGGATACACCTCTATACCTCTGGTGGAGTTCATGTACCTTGTGATTGTATTTACTCGCATGCCATCTGAAAGTTATTGTAGGCGACTTGGGTCTTTTTTGGTGTGCTTGTGTGACGTCTTTCGAGCGGTAATTAACTACGTTATTTGTGGGTTGTTTCCAGTTTCGAAAGGAAGATACCTCCCCCCCCCCCCCCCCCCCCCCCCCTTTCGTTTTCGTTTGACGTCACGGATAAGATACCAGAAGCTCTGTTTTGCAAACAGGGAACGGTAGAAATAATTCACGGATGTTTTGTTGTTGTTGTTGTTTTGCTTGTGTGTGTGTGTCGTGTGTGTGTGTGTGTGTGTGTGTGTGTGTGTGTGTGTGTGTGTGTGTGTGTGTGTGTGAGAGAGAGAGAGACAGACAGACAGACAGACAGACAGACAGACAGACAGTAAGTAAGTAAGTAAGTTGGTGTTTACGCCCAGTCAACCAGTGCGGTTATATCAGGACGAGACAGACAGACAGAGACAGACAGACAGAGAGGAGCAAAACCAAGCAATGTATAAGGACAAAAGCGGGTTGATGCGGATGTCGAATAAGAGAAAGAAGAAGATAACAAAGAGGATGGTAATGGTTATAAAAACAAAATGCCCGTTACACTATGATAACTCAGACATGTTTTCCTTTCACATCTTTCAGAGCTCACATCAAAGAAACGCAAAATAAATTTAAACTAACATTCAACATTGCATTTATTTCTGCAAACGGCAACAAATTGATTCAGTGTATTCAGATCAGGTACCAATATAACAGTTGTGGGTTGTACACGGAAAAGCAAGAACAAAATCAAAATACAAAGTTGTTTAAAAATTGCCACCTGCAAACAATATTACCAGGTACGTTTGTTTCAAGAAATCCACATAAAGGTTTACTTGCATGATTCAGTTTTACTGTTCGAAGAGCGTTCCCTGTGCAGAACTGACTGTGAGAAACAAAGCTGTATTTGCTAAAACATGAGTAGCTGCGGGGCGAATGAATTGGAGTCCGTGAGCGTGTGTGAGTGAGAGAGGGAAATGGGTAGAAGTGCGCGTATTGACAGCACGGACGCTGTCGATTAGGTCTGGTACTTTGTTTTCCTTTTTGGCAACAAGCGTTCTGCATTTTACTTCAGAAGCATCCAGCAACGGAAACCACGTGACTGAAGTGTCCCGCTATTTCGTTTCGCAAAACAACAACTGACAATTTTTTTTTTTTTTTTTTTTTTTTTTTGCAAAAATGAGATGGACACAAATCAACAACATTAAAACAGGAGATTGGACGGTTAGCTGATAGTGTCATAATCCACATACAAGAAAAATAACATCGACATCAGTTCTTTTCATCGGGTGAACCAGTGCTTGGTTGATATCCCCAAAAGACTAGGACCTAAATTGCAACACCGACTTAAAATTTGCACATCGACTTAAAACGAATTCAACGACACAGCGGAAGAACCGAGCACTGTTCATTTAGGACGAAGATCACACAAAACGCCAGCGAGGACCCAGCAGATACATGATGCACAAACGCCACAGAGCCAAGCAGTTATTCTAATAATTATACGTCAGCCAGTCGTCGCACCTAAAAGATCCTATTCCTTTAATTCGCAAGGCGCGAATCTGGGACCTGTGTATACAAAACAAAGACGGGACATCGCAAAAGTCGTTAAGTAACCCTTTGTCTGCAAGGAAGTTTGTATTGCCTCTTCCGGTTCCTCCCAAGGATGGATCGCCCCGATATAACCGTGCCAGTTCACTGGGCGTTAAACACCAAACTGCCGCTACCCAAGAATGGTCTCAAAAAGAGTCTTAGCAAATCAGAAACATTACAGGAGATAAGTATACGTTCCACACGCATGGGGGAGGGAGGGGGGGGGGTGCACACAATACTGGAACTGACGCAGGACGTCATATGACGTCACATCAGTGCACGAGAAAACGTTCTGCCGATGACGTCATATTACGCCCTGGGAGCAGGGGAAGGGCTGACTCGATCAACTAAAACCATACTCGCGCACAAAGAAGCTAACCCGAACAGAACAGCAAGCGCGTGAAACGCGCAAACATTAGAAACAACAACGCAAAAGGTACAATGTAACCTTACATACACAGAGACCCTAAGAACTATTATTGTATTAAGGCCACCTCGAGTTTTACACAACTCCTGAGGTCTAAAAACACAACGTACCTTTACGAGTAATAAATAGCCCGCATGACATATTATTTTGAGCATAGGCGCGTTTGGCCAAACAGGAAAACCCTTGATAGAGAGAAAACAGGGTGAGAGAGGGTCAAATTGAGAGGGAGGGTGGAGGGGAAGGGAGTGGGGGGGGGGGGGGGGGCGATCACTGATAACACAGCCGACTAATGAAGAGGTCAAGGCTGCCAATCACCCGACCGCTGCAACCAATCAGAACGTCGGAATTCATAATTATTCCGCGCGAAACACCCCGACAGTGGACGCTATGGTTTCTTCACAAGCTCAAAGCATAGCAGCGAATAAGGGAATGACTGGTGGACTCTGAACCAAACAAATCTTCAAAATGATTTACGGCGCACGTTCACCGAAGACGAGAGAGAACAGCTGGAAATTGACCAGGCAAATTACAGTGAACCAGACTCTGACGATCGTGCATTCCACCAGTCAACACATTACCACATGGCGCCCACATCGAAAGCGTGCAGCTTAGAGCTCAGCGGGGAGCCCTCTATTCCATCACATTGATGCCACTTCAAAAGCTTAGAGCTCGGCGCAGAGCCCTCTGTATCATCACTCAGCACAGTACTGCATACCGGCCACTTCAAAAGCTTAGAGCTCAGTGTGGCGCCGTCTATTCCATCACTCAACAAATACTGCATACTGGCCACTTCAAAAGCTTAGAGCTCAATGTGGCGCCGTCTATTCCATCACTCAACAAATACTGCATACCGGCCACTTCAAAAGCTTAGAGCTCAATGTGGCGCCGTCTATTCCATCACTCAACAAATACTGCATACCGGCCACTTCAAAAGCTTAGAGCTCAGTGTGGCGCCCTCTATTCCATCACTCAACAAGTACTGCATACCGGCCACTTCAAAAGCTTAGAGCTCAGTGTGGAGCCCTCTGTTCCACCAGTCAACACAATACTGCATACAGCCCACATCGAAAGTTCGGAGCTTAGAGCTCAGCGCGGAACCCTCTATTCCACTAGTCAACACAGTATGCTGGTCAGACCGAAAATTTGTGAGGAAAGGGGCGGGGTTTAGATCTCAGAGCTGAATCCCCTGTTCCACCAGTCGACACAAAACCACAGTCGTGGTGGTCATATGCAAACCTCGTGAGGAAAGGGGCGGGGTTTAGATCTCAGAGCTGAATCCTCTGTTCCACCAGTCGACACAAAACCACAGTCGTGGTGGTCAGATGGAAAGTTTGTGAGGAAAGAGGCGGGGCTTAGATCTCAGCGCGGAACCCTCTATTCCACCTGTCAACACAGTGCCACATGGATTAGAGCTCAGCGCTCAGTCAACACACGGGAGTCAGAGAGAAAGCGTGTGAGGAAAGGGGTGGGGCTTAGAACTCAGAGCTGAATACTCTATTCCACCAGTCAACACACTGCCACGTGGCGGCCAGATCGAGTTTGTGCGAAAAGAGGCGGGGCTTAGAGCTCAGCGCGGAACCCTCTATTCCACCTGTCAACACAGTGCCACGTGGACTTACAGCTCAGCGCTCAGTCAACACACGGGAGTCAGATGGAAAGGTTGTGAGGAAAGGGGTGGGGCTTAGGGCTCAGAGCGGAGCCCAGTATTCCACCAGTCAACACAGTACCCAAACTCCAAGCACTGGTTTACGACATCCTTCCTTCAACCACTGCCGTATTTAGTTACGCCATAGGTTCCTGAAAACTGTCAGCTAACCTTCCTCCAAACTCTGCCAGATTTGGTTACGCCACTGAAGGGGCACTCTTTATCTCCGCGCAGCTGTCTACCGACGCGGTCAGCTAGACAGCTGCGCGGAGATAAAGAGTGCCCCTTCAGTGGCGTAACCAAATCTGGCAGAGTTTGGAGGAAGGTGCCGGAAAGCGATGCTCAGAGTGTGCACAGTACCGCGTAGCAGCCCGATCGAAAGCCTGCGAGGAAAGGGGCGGGCTTAGAGCTTAGGGCGGAACCCTGTATTCCACCAGTCAACACGTGGCGGCCAGATCAAAGCCTGCGAGGAAAGGGGCGGGCTTAGAGCTTAGAGCGGAACCCTGTACTCCACCAGTCAACACGTGGCGGCCAGATCAAAGCTTGTGAGGAAAGGGGCGGGGCTTAGAGCTCAGAACTGAACCCTGTGTTCCACCAGTCAACACGTGTCGGCCAGATCAAAGCTTGTGAGGAAAGGGGCGGGGCTTAGAGCTCAGAGCGGAACCCTGTACTCCACCAGTCAACACGTGGCGGCCAGACCGAAAGCTTGTGAGGGAAGGGGTGGGGCTTAGAGCTTAGAGCGGAACCCTGTACTCCACCAGTCAACACGTGGCGGCCAGACCGAAAGCTTGTGAGGAAAAAGGTGGTGCTTAGAGCTCATCCCGGAACTGGACCCTGCATTCCACCAGTCAACCCAGTACCACATGAGGGGCCAGACCGAAAACTTGTGAGGAAAGGGGCGGGGATTAGAGCTTAGAGTGGAACCCTGTATTCCACCAGTCAACACGTGGCTGCCAGATCGAAAGCTTGTGAGGAAAGGGGCGGGGCTTAGAGCTCAGAGCGGAATTGGACCCTGCATTCCACCTGTCAACACAGTACCACGTGGCGGCCAGTTGGAAAATTTGTGGGCTGAGGGTGGGGCGTTCACAGCTCAGCGTAGATCTCTGTAAATCCACAGCGTAGATCCTTCTATATCCACAGCGTATATCCCCCTAAGTCCACAGCGTAGATCCCTCCATATTCACACAGCGTAGATCCCTCTAAATCCACAGCGTAGATCCCTCCATATACATACAGCGTAGATCCCTCTAATTCCACAGCGTAGATCCCTCCATATTAACACAGCGTGTATCCTCTAATTCCACAGCGTAGATCCCTCTAAATTTACAACGTAGATCCCTCCATATTCACATGGAATGCCGAAAAAGGAGACGACGAAAGGACGGACCTGTTTGACCGACAGTAGCCTGTTTCTCTTCACTGCAGTCAGGTGTCTGGATGAATCATGTTGTTAATGATCGCCTTTGTATAGCACTATTTTCCGCTCTCGAGCAGACTCACTGCGCTCGCGTGTGATTCTACATGAGTGACTAGCTTTTTGTAGCGCGTTTTTGAATAGCCACCGAAGTGGTGTAATTAAAGCGCTGTTTGATTGTTACATGGCTGGTGCCACGTGAAACTGCTGCCATCTCGGCGCGTTCTGTGTACACCATACAGCCATACACCACATCACGTCGCTTCATGCAAAGCCATATTTCTGCTGGGCATTTGCCCATTTCGGGAACAGTTTAATGCACTGTAGCGACACAAAGTGAAAATAATATTAGGGCAAGTACGCGCACACAAATGTGAAGAACAGAAAGTGCTTTATACAGATGTGAACAGGTCATATCAACGTGCCACACAATTATAGGCAAAGTTGACTTTTGCTGAGCATGCCTGTAAAACACACAAAGATAGGTGTGTGGCAAAGCTTGGATATATGACGGTGACTGCATAAGGTATTGACTAGTCAGTCATGCGAGTCATAACGATCATCAAAAGTGGACTGATAGACGTAAAAATGACTCTGTTCTCGAGAAAACTGAAAAGGCCCATGCAGACTAAAGTTGTTGTTTTTTTGTTTTGTTTTTCTTCAGCTGCTCTTCGCTCAACAATTCTTTTAAAAAGACGTGTGTCATAACGATCACCAAAAAGAGACAATTACATACACACCCAAAACATGCTGAAAACCTACAAAAAAGAAAGAAAGAAAAAAAAGGAGAAATAAAGCACAGAGAACCGAAAAAGCCCATCCAAATTTATGGTACACTAAATAATAAGACACCTAATAATAATAATAATGGAATAATGAGAACAGTAATCACAATCATTATCGTGTGACCATCGTAACAACCATGATATTAACAATTCAGTCACTGATGCTCCAGTATGCTCTCTGTCCAGTGCAAAGCCCTTCAGTGCTGAAAAGTTCGAGCCCAGTAGGCTGCATGTTTATCCTACTTTTGGCATGCATTGTGTAGAGGCTGCTCCTGCTTCTCCTGACAAGACAGAGAATTTATGGTACACGTGCACGCAGTTTAAACACATTACAATCAAACAACGAAAAAACGAACAACTTTTATCAGAAGAAGAAGAAGAAGAAGAAGAAGAAGAAGAAGAAGAAGAAGAAAACGATCGCACGCATAAACATATTTAGTATGCAGTATCAACAGGTAAAGTAGAAGCAGAAGTTAGATGTGATATGTCGTGGAGGTAGCAATTAACTCTGCTACAACAGTGGGTCACGTTTTGTAGCCTGCAATATCGATACACATCAGCTATCGGTGCACAGTTCACACTTTGGTAATGGGCCATCGTAGTTTGACCTACGCCGTCTGACGGATAAATACTGGATCATTTTTACCCACTCAGCGTAACAGCGCTGCCTCGGAGTGCCCGTGAACGCACATGTGCAGTTAAGTCGGATCTGAAAGAAAGATTCTGTCAGAAGAACACGCTTCCATTGTCAAGCATTTTCGTCTTCTTTTCTTCTTTTCTTTTGTTGTTGTTTCTGTTAATGCCTTAAAAATCAGGCCTTGGACAAAGCCGTATAAATAATCATGTTTAATAAACTAATGTTTGTTGATTGTAGCGATTGGTAAAACTCCGACCAAAAGAGAGATTATAATCATCACCATAATTATGACGAAAGAAGGTCCAGAAAGCCTTTTGCCTTTTCTGATGTCAATGCTCTAACTGCTTGCTTCACTTACAGTTGAACCAAAGATATACTACACCAAGATAATACACTCCACACAAAAATGCGGGGGGAGATCATAACCAAAAATGGAAGACGTGTGGCATAATTATGACGCGTCTTCCGGCTGACGACATTTTGTGGTCTGTGTGACGTTCCTACTTTCGTTCGCCATGCTATAACCGTACCGGATGACTGGGCATAACAAAAAACAAAACAAAAACAAATTAGTTACTCCTACTTTTTTGTCAGTGACGCAGAAATGATGCTTGATCCAGTCATCAATAAAACTGCTCTGTCCAAGGCAAGTAATTGATATCAATCCTTTTTTTCTTTTCTTTTTTGGTTGTTGTTTTTTGTGTTTATTTTTGTGTGGGCCGTGTGAAGGTCTGTGTTGTCTTTGTATATATATATACACACCTCTGGTCCAGCTCAGAAACTGCACTCTCAGTGACCGACCCAGATCATCCATGCACTTACGATGACTGTGGAAGTGGGGGGGGGGGGGGGGGGGGAGGGGGAAGGGGAAGAGGCGGAGGGAAGAATGGGGGGAGTGAGGGGAGGAGGCAAGCAAGTTCCGGTTACACACCATTTAGCAAGAAAACGACAACTAACATACCACTGATTACAATTTCTCTTCAGAAAAAATAATTATAGCGTGCTGAACATTTCTTCTGATATGTCAGAGCCGAGGGTGGGCGGGTGAGGGGTGGGGGAGGTGGGGGAGAGGGGGGTAGAGGGAAAGACCTTCTGGTAAACGCAGTGCTTGAGAAGAAGACCACAACGACATACCACTGACCAATAATTTCGGCTTCCGCCAGATAAACGACGTGATGGACATTCTCCCTCTTCGGATACGCTCTCGGCCTAAACATACGCTGTCTTTATAATTACAGACAAGACGAAAGCTGTGTTCTCCAGACAAACGGCGTCTGGGATCGACTTTACAGACAGTATAGCGCTAGACAATTGCAAACATTTGACAAGTCCCCAGAGTACAATAGCTATTTCTCCAAGCATGCAAGTAAGCGTCATCCCCAACAGTTGAAGGGGCCGTTCCTTCCCAGTTCCTTTCATCCGTACGAGACGCGGATGACACGAGAGCGAGGCTCGGAACGAGACGTCACTTCCTGTTTCAAAATGAGTTTTGCAGCGAAACTCCGCTTCTTCCTGGTCCGTTTCATTTCCTGTTTGTAATTCTGAAACAGAAATAAAAGATCGTATGTTTGTGCTATAGTCGAGGAAAGACCTGACTAGGGCACCCTGAATAATGAGACAATGAAATAGCCAAAGGAGAGCTTCAGTACCCTGAACGATGAAACAGAAACAGATGAAGGAGAGCTTAAGTACCCTCACCAGTGCACCTTAAATAATGGAACAATGAAATACAACAGCTGTCGGAGTAGAGCTTCAGTACCCTAACCAGGACTCCCTGAACACTGTTACAATGAAATAAGATAGCGGAAGTAGAGCTTCAGTACCCTGACCAAGGCACCCTGAACAATGAAATAGACATCCGAAGGAGATTTTTAGTACCCTGACTAAGGCACCCTGAACAATGGAACAATGAAACAGACAGCCAAAAGAGCTGACTAGGGTACCCTGAACAATGGAACAATGACACAGACAGCCAAAAGAGCTGACTAGGGTACCCTGAACAATGGAACAATGACACAGACAGCCAAAAGAGCTGACTAGGGTACCCTGAACAATGGAACAATGACACAGACAGCCAAAAGAGCTGACTAGGGTACCCTGAACAATGGAACAATGACACAGACAGCCAAAAGAGCTGACTAGGGTACCCTGAACAATGAAACAGACAGCCAAAAGAGCTGACTAGGGTACCCTGAACAATGGAACAATGACACAGACAGCCAAAAGAGCTGACTAGGGTACCCTGAACAATGGAACAATGACACAGACAGCCAAAAGAGCTGACTAGGGTACCCTGAACAATGGAACAATGACACAGACAGCCAAAAGAGCTGACTAGGGTACCCTGAACAATGGAACAATGAAACAG
>OY757557.1:9603117-9630617 GCA_963584105.1 Alviniconcha strummeri
TTAATGTCAAACGCTGCTGGCAAATCCAGGAGTGTCCAAACAGAAACGTTAAAAGGGAGGGTGGGTAGGGGGCTGTTTACACTTTATTGGTACGAGTGTCCTTTGGTAGGTTTTAGCTTGCGAGATGCACTGTGTGTACCTAGCGCTGTGAACACACAAGGTTTTGTGTGGTAGTTTGTTTTCTTTTATGCGCGATACATAAATTTCCCTTCCTTCCTTCCTTCCTTCCTTCCTTCCTTCCTTCCTTCATGTTTTGGTACGTCAAAAACCAGTTTCCATTCCATTCCTTGGTACCTAGGCCTATTTATATTCCGGAGACACTCATCACGGGAACATGCTTAAATCGATTGTGACTATGAGCTGGGTGTTCCCTATTTTAGTCCGTGGGTCCACACAGGAAACTGTGTTAGCTATAACACAGTTAAAAAGCTGGGAGAGGATTTGGGGAAAAAATAAAGGCGAATGGACCAGAAAGGCAGAATCTGGACAAGAAATTCCCGGCAGTAGGCGAAGCATGCATGGCTATATTCTGACCTACTCCAGGCTTTAAATGGAGAACATTTGTCAGCTCTGGGTTCTCAACAGACGGGACTTTAATTTCTGCGTCCGCAGTACCCTACTGCGAGATGAGACGACGGTAATTTTTGAGACTGTTGCGATGATGTGTGTGTGTGTGTGTGTGTGTGTGTGTGTGTGTGTGTGTGTGTGTGTGTGTGTGTGTGTGTGCGTGCGTGGGAGCGTGCGTGCGTGTTGTTGTTGTTGTTTTGGGGGTGTGTGTGGGTGTGGGTGTGGGTGTGTGTGTGTGTGTGTGTGTGTGTGTGTGTGTGTGTGTGTGTGTGTGTGTGTGTGTGTGTGTGTGTGAAAGAGAGATAAAGAGGGTTTCACAATAGCAGTTTCAAACTCAGATGAAAAGACCCGAGAAACGAAATACGAGCTGATTATATCCGTCACCATGGGAAGGAGTTCAACACCCTACAAACAAAAGCAGCCGGAATGGGATCGAGTGAACAGCTCTTCGGAAATCGATTTTCGTATGACATTTCTAACAGATGCTCTTCAGACACAGGCTGATGTGATCCAAAAACAGATGCGGCTCCATTATGTATCATCCTGGCGGGTTAATACGGGTGCCTGCCGTAAATCACTGTCATCACGGACTGACTCCACTTAGCTGAGGAAATGTTCATAAAACACACCAGGTAACTGCATGGTCAGAGTGGTGTACGGTAAGGACGGGTGAAGAATTTCTCTCGACCCAGAAGCTTGCTGCTGGCACTGTACGATAGTTTAATGCTGGCGCCGTCAGGGTTCTGTGAGGACTTGCAGGTACTTCGATTTGGCGCCATGGACAATGCCACGCCACTCATTTTTTCGCTGACGTGTAGCTTTTTTTCAGTTCTGTCGATCGCACGGTCACCTCGTTTGTCTACGATGAGACAAAAATCGAAAACAAGAATGACTGCTAGCATTCTAAAACCGGATCCAAACACACGAAAGGCTGAAAACAACGCTACTTATTCGGACGAAACACAATATTCACTCTGCTGTGTCATTTGAGCTTTACGTCACGTATGTATTACATCACACCATTTCACGTCATTGTCATGCCAACATTCTTCCAAGCACTGGACACAGCTCACCTCAAAAACGATAAACGGATGAGCTCTCCACCCCATTTTTCATCATTTTTCAACGTTTAATTGTTGTTGGAAATGTCGTTTCGTAGTTTGATAAAGGGGATTACCCCGAAAATTCGCACCTGTTTTGTCCTAATAAACATCGTCATTTCGAACCTTTTATGTGTTTGTCTACGATGAGACCGGTCTTAAGCCACTTCCTTTCCGCCCTGTGTCGTTGTCGTTTGGTCGCACGCGGTTGTTGACTAACTCTAGCGTACCATGGAGGCGACATGCGTCGAGTGGCGGGAGCGTGCTTGTCACGAAGAAGTAAACAGTATGGTGCTTAACGTACACAATAGAAAGTGTAGAAACCACAAGGCTTATTAGGGACGGAGAGAAGGGGGGAGGGGGTATGGAGGTGGGGGAAGAGGGAGATTATATACCTACCGCTACACTGTCACCACCAGAATGATTCCTGCATTAAGATGGGCAGCATTGAGAGCCATTTTAATTTTTCAGTAGGAAGTGATGGACAAAGTCACAATTCTTAAGAGTGTCCACAAACCACAACATTTTGAAGAGAAAGGAGAGCCCAAGCAGGATCGAACTGAGGTCCTTCCGCTTACCAGCCTAACGCGCCTTACTGTTAGGCCAAACCGGTTCACAATTGTCAGGAAGACAGGTGAACCGTTCATTCAGCTATCCAGCAGCATGTTTGGGCAAGGAAGCAGCCCGAAGTGGCAAACTCCCAGCTCTGGTTTACGACATCCTCCCTCCACCACTGCCGTAGCTGTTTACGCCATTGGTCTCGAAAAACTGTCAGCTAACGGACACTTTTTCGTTAGTGCTCAGATTTAATGACAGTTAGTTTGTAAATTCAAATTGTATCAGGCGTGTTTTTTGTTGTTGGTTGTGTGTGTGTGTGTGTGTGTGTGTGTGTGTGTGTGTGTGTGTGTGTGTGTGTGTGTGTGTGTGTTATTGCGTGTTACTGCGTGTGTGTGTGTGTGTGTGTGTGTGTGTGTGTGTGTGTGTGTGTGTGTGTGCGTGCGTGCGTGCGTGCGCGCGCGCGGGCGCATGTGTTGCTTTTTTGTTTGTTTCTTTGTTTCTTTTGTTGTTGCTGCTGTTTCTCATAAACACCTACGTTGCTTACGCCAACACAAAACCAAAATTGTTGGTTATGAGATGGAAGTCTTTTTTTTTTTTTTTTTTAACCCGGAGCGGACGCGCGTGGTGTGAACCGCTCGGAATGCTCTGACAGCGTCGGTGGACAGCTGCGCGGAGAAAAAGAGTGCCCCTTGGAGTCAGTGGCCTAACTAATTGTGGTGACAGTTTGGAGACAGTGCCGGAAGGCAATGCCTGGAGTGTGCCGAAGCGGCTATGTCTGCTTTAACGTCATGTCTGCTAATGGCAGCGACGTATCACTCTGACACAGAAGACGGGTTCCTGTCGGGGCTTCGCGGGATTTAAGTGGAATAGCCAGTACATGCAGGCGATCAGAGCTGACACTGTGAGCCGGTTTGGCCTAGCGGTAAGGCGTTAGGCTGGTAAGCCAAGCCAAGTGGTTTATTTCAGAAACCCCAGTGGGGGTACATGACAGAACATCAATGAAGCAGAAGGACCTCGGCTCGACTTTGCTTCGGCTCTCCTTTGTCTTAAAAAAAAAAGAAAAAAGCTTCGGCTCTCCTTTCTCTTAAAAAAAAAAAGAAGAAGAAGAAGAAGAAAGACAAGGAGGTTGTGGTTTGTGGGCACTATCGATGAAACATTAAAATGGCTCTCATCGCGGCCCATCTTAATGCAGGAGTCATTCTGGTGGTGACAGTGTAGCGACAGGTACATATTCTCCCTCTTTTCCCACCTCCACACCCATTCCCCCCGTCCATAATGAGCCCTGTGGTTTCTGTGGACGTTAAGCACCATCTTTACTAGCTTGACACTGTGGCGAACATAGCATAAGCGAAATAATTTCATGATCTTCTTCTCTGTGGGGACCCCTACAGTCCAGAATATGCCCACATCTGTCATTGGCTTCTCTGACAGCCTGCACAACGTTTAACGTGAAAAGTAATCGGTTGAGTGTTGTTTACGTCCACAGAAACCACAAGGCGTATTAGGGACGGGATCCCAGGACGGCCACCTCAACTTTCACACAGCTCCTGAGCCCTGATACGTGGAAATAATTTCAAAGGTTTTAGATGTGCATGGGCGGTCAATCTGAATGCTAAAATCACCAAGGAGGATCAATTTCCCAAGAAGGCTACAGTATTCTTCCAGAAAGTCTAGATATTTGCTAGTAAAATTCGAGTCTGTAAGCTTATTTCTTCTGCTTGGTCGTGGTCTGTACAAGCAGACCAAGAAAATGAACATGCTGAGGAGCAGCGGGAGTAACTTGAACGAGTTCAAACTCGGTACGGAGAAAGGGAAATGATGAAGTAAGAGTGGCGGCAAGTCCTTTTCCCATCACAACCGCCAGCTCACGTACCACGGGGAGGCAACTGAAACGTACAGCTTGGGGGCGAGAGGTCGGCACAGCTATTTTCTTCACGTTAAGACTTCCTCCGTGTTTCTGTGAGGAACATCGTGCCAGTGTCTTCGTCACGAATAAATTCAACAATTCCAGCCGTCTACGCTTTTCTTTCCATCCGACTGACAGGGCATTAAGTTCATATACTGTAAACGTCTCGGTGCTCGTCTCGCTATATACTGACAGTGCAAATCAAGTTACATTCATAGTTCAGGAGCTGTGTGAGAGTCGAGGTGGCTTTCCTGGGCTGTCCGTCCTAACGAGCCTACTGGCTTCCGTGGACGTAAAGATTCACTGAACCGTGCTTCGGCACTGGTCTCAGCTTGTCCCTAATATGTCAGCCGACATCCGAGGACATTAAGCATCACTTCATCATCTTCGTCAAGTTACCTCGTTAAGTGTGACCGAGGTCAGAAGGTGAGCTAGGTGTTACAGTGGTCATGGTGGCGAGAGTCCAGACAAATGGGTACGAATCACAGGGGTGGGGGGGTGGGGGGGGGGGGTGGAAAGGCGTGGCACCAGAACCACTGACGATTTACAATCACAAGCTACAAAAGCGCAGCGAGTCTGCTCGAGAGCGGAGAATAGCGCGGTGCAAAACCGATCATCATCAATCATTCATCTTCAATAGACGAGGTGGCAGGCACACTGAACGTCGCTTGACCAAGCACTGCCTGGCGGGATAAAAGGTGAACGACATAAAGGAATCGGTGGGGGGTGGGGGGGGGGGGGGATAAAGAAGAGGCGAAAAAGAGCGGGGATGGGTTTTGCATCACTGAAAAATTATGGTGTCATGATGTATAAAACCGTGCTTGTTGCAATAATCGAGGTGCATCTGTGAAAATATAAATAAATAAATAAATAAAAATGACCTGACATAAATGCAGTATTCTTGACAGAGAGAGAGACAGACAGACAGACGGAGACACAGACAGATAGACAGACAGACAGACAGAAAGACAGAGACAGGAGTTCTGTCCACTTCCTCTTAAAAATGTGTAATTATGTGCGTGCGTGCGTGCGTGTGCGTGCGTGTGTGTGTGTGTATGTGTGTGTGTGTGTGTGTGTGTGCGCGCGCGCGCGCGCGTGTGTGTGTTTGTGTGTGTGTGTGTGTGTGTGTGTGTGTGTGTGTGCGCGCGCGCGCGCGCGTGTGCGTGTGTGTGCGCGCATTCCCCTCCCCCCAATCTCATCAGTCTTTATATCTTTTCTAGATATCTCATTCATTCTTTCAAATGTGAATGTTCGGAACAGACAGTTGGATCAGTTTAGCTGTGTTCCCTTGAACAACCATCCGCCAAAGTCCAAACCCAGATTTGCATCGTGCAAATTTTGCTGCCTGGTGCATTGTGACTGCTACGTGTCACGTAATGGTTACAAACCCATGCCCTGAGACTCTCCATGCCAGCCTTTGTCTGCATCATTATGCTAGCAACGGCCATGACAAAGAAATGAATGACACACACCACCCAACGCTGCCACTGATTAACCTAGTCGTGCCAGGAAAACGGAAACACACAGACAAACCACGTGACACTGTTCGGAAACTCTCGACACGGCCCACCGCCTGTAATCGGAAATGACTGTCCTCGGGAAACGAGGATTTCCTTATTTGGTCACGCGCTAGAAACGCGAGTCATTGACCGACTGCAGGCAGAGGGGAAAAGCCGAAGGATTCCGAAGTTTGATTATTCAGATGAACTTTTACCTTGGTGTACGGAACGTCCGTCTTTCTCCTCGCTGCTTGTGTGGAAGCCGAGTGACTATCGCTGGGGAACCAAAAACATGGCGTCAGGTTGAGGTGAATTAAATGATCGCAAGACAGCCGCGCGAGTCGAGGCAACAAGTTAGTCTTGGAGGTCGCTTTGCCGAACCTAAGTATCTGTGTACAGTGTTGGGAAGAGGTTAGGACCCTAAGTATATTTGTATACTGTAGGGGAGAGGCTAGGATCCTAAGTATCTGTGTACAGTGTTGGGAAGAGGTTAGGATCCTAAGTATCTGTGTACAGTGTTGGGAAGAGGTTAGGACCCTAAGTATCTGTGTACAGTGTTGGGAAGAGGTTAGGATCCTAAGTATCTGTGTACAGTGTTGGGAAGAGGCTAGGATCCTAAGTATCTGTGTACAGTGTAGGACCCTAAGTATCTGTGTACAATATAGGGAAGAGGCTAGGACCCTAAGTATCTGTGTACAGTGGAGGGAAGAAGCTAGGACCCTAAGTATCTGTGTACAGTGGAGGGAAGAGGCTAGGACCCTAAGTATCTGTGTACAGTGTTGGGATGAGGTTAGGATCCTAAGTATCTGTGTACAGTGTTGGGAAGAGGTTAGGATCCTAAGTATCTGTGTACAGTGGAGGGAAGAGGCTAGGACCCTAAGTATCTGTGTACAGTGGAGGGAAGAGGCTAGGACCCTAAGTATCTGTGTACAGTGGAGGGAAGAGGTTAGGGTCCTAAGTATCTGTGTACAGTGTAGGGAAGAGGTTAGGGTCCTAAGTATCTGTGTACACAGTGTAGGACCCTAAGTATCTGTGTACAGTGTTGGGAAGAGGTTAGGATCCTAAGTATCTGTGTATACTGTAGGGAAGAGGTTAGGATCCTAAGTATCTGTGTACAGTGTTGGGAAGAGGTTAGGATCCTAAGTATCTGTGTACAGTGTTGGGAAGAGGTTAGGGTCCTAAGTATCTGTGTACAATATAGGGAAGAGGTTAGGACCCTAAGTATCTGTGTACAGTGTAGGACCCTAAGTATCTGTGTACAATATAGGGAAGAGGCTAGGACCCTAAGTATCTGTGTACAGTGGAGGGAAGAGGCTAGGACCCTAAGTATCTGTGTACAGTGGAGGGAAGAGGCTAGGACCCTAAGTATCTGTGTACAGTGGAGGGAAGAGGCTAGGACCCTAAGTATCTGTGTACAGTGGAGGGAAGAGGCTAGGACCCTAAGTATCTGTGTACAGTGTAGGGAAGAGGTTAGGACCCTAAGTATCTGTGTACAGTGGAGGGAAGAGGCTAGGACCCTAAGTATATGTGTACAGTGGAGGGAAGAGGCTAGGACCCTAAGTATATGTGTACAGTGGAGGGAAGAGGCTAGGACCCTAAGTATCTGTGTACAGTGGAGGGAAGAGGCTAGGACCCTAAGTATCTGTGTACAGTGGAGGGAAGAGGCTAGGACCCTAAGTATCTGTGTACAGTGTAGGGAAGAGGCTAGGACCCTAAGTATCTGTGTACAGTGGAGGGAAGAGGCTAGGACCCTAAGTATCTGTGTACAGTGTAGGGAAGAGGCTAGGACCCTAAGTATCTGTGTACAGTGGAGGGAAGAGGCTAGGACCCTAAGTATATGTGTATACTGTAGGGAAGTAGTTCGTCTTGGAAGTTGCTGTGCCCAACCTACTTATCAGCGTACAATACAGGGAAGAGGTTAGGACCCTAAGTATCTGTGTACAGTGTTGGGAAGAGGTTAGGATCCTAAGTATCTGTGTACAGTGTTGGGAAGAGGTTAGGATCCTAAGTATCTGTGTACAGTGTTGGGAAGAGGTTAGGATCCTAAGTATCTGTGTACAGTGTTGGGAAGAGGTTAGGATCCTAAGTATCTGTGTACAGTGTTGGGAAGAGGTTAGGGTCCTAAGTATCTGTGTACAATATAGGGAACAGGCTAGGACCCTAAGTATCTGTGTACATTGGAGGGAAGAGGTTAGGACCCTAAGTATCTGTGTACAGTGTAGGGATGAGGTTAGGACCCTAAGTATCTGTGTACAGTGTAGGGAAGAGGCTAGGACCCTAAGTATCTGTGTACAGTGGAGGGAAGAGGCTAGGACCCTAAGTATCTGTGTATACTGTAGGGAAGTAGTTCGTCTTGGAAGTTGCTGTGCCCAACCTACTTATCTGCGTACAATACAGGGAAGAGGTTAGGACCCTAAGTATCTGTGTACAGTGTTGGGAAGAGGTTAGGACCCTAAGTATCTGTGTACAGTGTTGGGAAGAGGTTAGGATCCTAAGTATCTGTGTACAGTGTTGGGAAGAGGTTAGGATCCTAAGTATCTGTGTACAATATAGGGAACAGGCTAGGACCCTAAGTATCTGTGTACATTGGAGGGAAGAGGTTAGGACCCTAAGTATCTGTGTACATTGGAGGGAAGAGGTTAGGACCCTAAGTATCTGTGTACAGTGTAGGGATGAGGTTAGGACCCTAAGTATCTGTGTACAGTGTTGGGAAGAGGTTAGGACCCTAAGTATCTGTGTACAGTGTAGGACCCTAAGTATATGTGTACAGTGTAGGGAAGAGGCTAGGACCCTAAGTATATGTGTACAGTGTAGGGAAGAGGCTAGGACCCTAAGTATCTGTGTACAGTGTAGGGAAGTCGTTCGGCTTGGAGGATGCTCTGCCCAACTAAGTATCTATGTACAGTGTAGGGAAGAAATCAAGCTGTGGGTTACTTTTCCAACCGAAGTATCTTAGGCTGGAGGTTGCTTTTCCCAACCTAAGAAGTGCCTTTGTACAGTGTAGAAAATAAGTTAGGATCCTAAGTATCTTTGTACAGTGTAGGAAAGAAGTTAGGATCCTAAGTATATTTTGTACAGTGTAGAAAAGAAGTTAGGCTCCTAAGTATCTTTGTACAGTGTAGGAAAGAAGTTAGGATCCTAAGTATATTCTGTACAGTGTAGCAAAGAAGTTAGGATCCTAAGTGTCTTTTGTACAATGTAGGAAAGAAGTTAGGATCCTAAGTATCTTTGTACAGTGTAGGAAAGAAGTTAGGATCCAAAGTATATTTTGTACAGTGTAGCAAAGAAGTTAGGATCCTAAGTGTCTTTTGTACAATGTAGGAAAGAAGTTAGGATCCTAAGTATCTTTGTACAGTGTTGGAAAGAAGTTAAGCTGGAGGTTGCTTTCCCTAAGCATCTTTGTACAGCGCAGGGAAGAAGTTGGGACTCTAAGTGTCTTTGTAAAATGTAGGGAAGAATTTAGGCTGGAGGTCGCTTTGCCCAACCTAAGTATCTGTGTACAGTGTAGATAAGAAGTTAGGATCCTAAGTGTCTTTGTACTTTGTAGGAAGTTAGCTACTCTGGAGGTGGATTTGCCCGACCTAAGTATTTTTGTACAGTGCGGGAAAGAAGTTTCTATCCTAAGCGTCTTTGTAAAGTGTAGGCAATAAGGCTGGAGACAGCTTTGCCCAACCTAGGTCTCTTCGTACAGTGTGGGAAAGAAGTTACGATCGTAAGTGTCTTTGTAAAGTGTAGGCAATAAGGCTGGAGACAGCTTGGCCCAACCTAAGTCTCTTCGTACAATGTGGGAAAGAAGTTACGATCGTAAGTGTCTTTGTAAAGTGTAGGCAATAAGGCTGGAGACAGCTTGGCCCAACCTAGGTCTCTTCGTACAGTGTGGGAAAGAAGTTACGATCGTAAGTGTCTTTGTAAAGTGTAGGCAATAAGGCTGGAGACAGCTTGGCCCAACCTAAGTCTCTTCGTACAGTGTGGGAAAGAAGTTACGATCCTAAATGTCTTTGTAAAGTGTAGGAACTAAGGATCAAGGTTGCATTGCCCAACCTAAGTATCTGTGTAGAGAGGAAGTTAGGCTGGAGGTAGTTTTAAACACAAAAAGTTCAAAAAACGCTTATTTATTATGACACGGACAAGCAATATGTCATAATAAATAAAATTATGACACGGACACACAATATGTCATACTAAATAAGCGTTCTTTTGAACTTTTTTGGGTTTGGATTTTGTTTAAGAGGGCTAGCAGTCATTCTGTTTCATATTTGTTTTTCTTTTCTTTTGTTGTCATTTTTTGAGGTAGTTTATCCCAACCTATGTATCTGCGTACAGCGTAGGGAAGAGGTTAGGCTAGAGGTTGATTTGCCCAACCCAAGTTCCCGTGTACACTGTAGGGAAGATGTTAGGCTGGAGGTTGATTTGCCCAACCGGAGTAACTGTGTACAGTGTGGGGAAGATGTTAGGCTGGAGGAAGTTTTGCCCAACCAAAGTACCTGGGTACAGTGTAGGGAAGATGTTAGGCTGGAGGAAGTTTTGCCCAACCAAAGTACCTGGGTACAGTGTAGGGAAGATGGTAGGCTGGAGGAAGTTTTGCCCAACCAAAGTATCTGTGTACAGTGTAGGGAAGATGTTAGGCTGGAGGTAGTTTTGCCCAAACTAAGTATCTGTGTACAGCGTAGGGAAGAGGTTAGGATCCTAATTATTTTGTACAGTGTAGGAAATGAGTTGTGCTGGAGGTTGTTTCGCCCAACCTAAGTATCGGTTTGCAGTGTAGTGAAGAAATTGGGCTGTAGGTAGTTTTGCCCAACCAAAGACCCTGTGTACAGCGTGGGGAAGAAGTTAAACTGGGGGTAGTTTGGCTCAACCAAAGTACCTGTGTACTGTGTTTTTCTAAGTGTCTTTGGAAAGTGTAGGAAATACGGCTGAAAGTTGCACTGCCCAACCAAAGTACCTGTGTACAGTGTTTTTCTAAGTGTCTTTGGAAAGTGTAGGAAATACGGCTGAAAGTTGCACTGCCCAACCAAAGTACCTGTATACAGTGTTTTTCTAAGTGTCTTCGGAAAGTGTAGGAAATACGGCTGAAAGTTGCACTGCCCAACCAAAGTACCTGTGTACAGTGTTCTCCGACACGTGTGCTAGCTGTTACAGGGACGTTCAGGCACCCACGTTTCTAGCCTCGCTTTCCGCCACCCTTCCTCCAAATTCTGCAGTAATTGCCTATGTTATATAGATATGCCACTGAAAGGGCAGTCCTCACCTCCGCACCAGCTGTCTACCAAATCGTCCCTCTAAGTCTGACGCTGTCAACGTTCTCCGTAAATTTTGCGGAAAGTCCGAGTATATTTATAATGCAGACTACGGAAGTGGCACAGCGTGTAAGCACGCACGTGAACATCGGTCGCGGCCTCCACGAGTAACAAAAGAAAAAGAAAAAAGAAAGATAAAATCCCGTCTCCGTTCGTACAATTAATATTTTTGGCTTTATTCGTACGATGAAAAGCATAGTGAGCAGTTATAATAAGAGAAACGCGGCCTGATCTAATTCGAGTTGTCTGTCTGGCGACAAACTTACTGTCATTTCACCACAGACCTATGCTGTAATAGATTATGATAGTGGTTAGAGGAAGGATTTTTTGTGTACCTTGCATAATAAATAAATAAAATGTAATAACAACAACAATAATAATAATGATTATAATAATAATAATACATAGATTCTCCCCGCAAAGGAGGTAAACCGGACGCTTTTAATATCACACCCTGTTCTTTGACGCGGGCGGAAATGTGGTGTGTGTGTTTAGGGGGACTGTGTACATCACTGCCAGTGCGAAAACTAAAAAAAATCCGTCAATCAGCACTGGACTCGATTTTGTGAGAAAACAAAGAAAACAAAATGCCTTTACAAAGCAGGGTAAGTTCCGTCAATAATTCTAAAAATCGACCGCTATCGCTCACTAGTCGTTGCATCATTTATGAAGAGTGGCGTCCTCGTAAAATGTTCTATCAAGCCAGGCAATATGTTCACTGATGACAGAATGAAAATGATTCGCAGTTACCAGAGTATCGAAAGTGAGGCCGAAAGGTATGTCTCGTCTGCGAGTCCCGATTGGCTAATCGGGTCTGTCACTCACTTTGCCGACGCGAGAATTGTCAAAGCTGTTGAGAAAACGTTTTGCACGGGCATAGCTCGGAGTTAGTACAACATGACTTTAAAAAAAATATATATATATAAAAATGATGATAACAGCTTTACGTTTTGTTCAGCTTCGCTCGGCTTCATTCTCCGAACAGTTCCGCGTGGTTTGGAATTTCATTTCAATGTGTACTGCACCCTACTGTCTACAGCACAAAGGAGATCTGATTGGCTGCTGGTTTGTCTACAACTGACAGGTGGGAGGAGCATTTCAAAGTAAGCAGGAGTAGGTTGTCACGGTAACATAATTATAGCTAACAGAAAGTACACGTTACCGCATGGGATAAGAGGGTCGTGATATTCTCGTATCACGTCACTTGAAATATCGTGATATTCTCGTGTGACATCACTTGAGATATCGTGATATTTATGTATGACGTCACCTGAAATAGATTCTCGTCTGACGTCATTTGAAATATCGTGATATTCTCGTGTGACGTCACTTGAAATATCGTGATAGTCTCTTGTGAAGTCATTTGCAACAAACTGTCAGCAAGGACTTAGAATTTAAAAAGCCATTCCTGCGCAGTGGCGGGATGGGAGGCGACTGCCACTCAGACAAGAAAGGCAGTGGGGCCAGTTCAAGGGGCGGTCAATTCATATTTCGGCTTTCTAATGCTTGGACAGCATAGTGCAACACGCGTCTCCCCAAACAGAGACGTTTATGAAATTGGCTTTAGAGATTGAAGAAGTTTTGAATTCACTTCACTTCACACACACACACACACACACACACACACACACACACACACACACACACACACACACACACACACACACACACGCCGAAAGCAAATGCGTTCACCCCAGGTCCATGTACTAAACAGGGCATAGTAGCATGTTCTACAACTCGCCTTGCCGGGCCTATGCACAGAATAAAGCAATGCGAGCAATGCGAGCAATGCGAGCAATGCGAGTCGAAGCATGATCACCAGCCGTTTGATTGGGTACCACAACAACACCAACAACAACAACAAAGCGCCACTAATAATAGCGAGAATGAACAAACACACGGGATAGATCTACGCCGTGTATTTTAACACGCAAACCAAGGTGCACCGATCTACGCCGTGTATTTTAACACGCAAACCAACGTGCACCGATCTACGCCGTGTATTTTAACACGCAAACCAACGTGCACCGATCTACGCCGTGTATTTTAACACGCAAACCAACGTGCACCGATCTACGCCGTGTATTTTAACACGCAAACCAACGTGCACCGATCTACGTCGTGTATTTTAACAGGCAAACCAACGTGCACACTTTCAGCTACAGACCTTCAGGTACTGTGTTAGTATAAGGCATCGTTACATGTGTAAGGCAACACCGTGACGTAACAACATTGAATACCGCTGGCGTGACACGCTGTAGTGGTGTGTTTGACGGAAAGAGGTAACAGCGCTGCCACCACCTCTGAAGCACTGTCAATGGCATACACACATACACACACACATACACACACACGCACATAAGGAAAACACAAACAACACTCAACACAACATCCACTGGAGAGCGTGCAAAGAAAAAGTGTTGTACGTGCAGTTGTTATAGAAATGCCAAGGAGGGTTGTACGTTCCAAAGCCACTTTAACAAGAGGGTTTAAATAGTCAGCTGTGTTATCTGCCCTTGGTTCCGATCTCACGGTGACAGAGAGGAGCATAAACACCTCACACGTTTTGGCAATGCACAGTGTGAACGGGTCAGTGAGTCTGCTCGAGAGCGGAGAATAGCGCTATATAAAAGCGATCAATAATAACAGTAATAAGATAGATACTTCACGAGATGCTGAAATGAATTAAGAGACAGAAAGGGACAGAATAAAGGTCAACATTTTTTGGGGGGGTGGGGGTGGGGGGTGAGTTGAGAGGGAGACGGTGAGACCAAGCACGCATGCGTCAGAGAGAGAAGAAGAAAACAAATTGGGCACAATTTACAAATGAAACAAGTATTTTTAAAATTGTTTAATCTAATTAAGGCCTGCCCCCCCCCCCCCCCCCCCCTCTCTCTCTCCCTCTCTCTCTGCTTTTTTTATCAACGGACTCAGATCCAAAACGGAAGGAAGAAGGATATTGATTTATACGCCCAGTCAACCAAGACGGTTCTATCAGGGCGAACGAGAAGGCAACGCGTGTGACCGGAAGCAAGGGCAGACAACCGAAGCACAGGTGAGTAGTTTACCTTTGGATACGTGAGAATGTCCCGCTTTAGATATATCTTTTTCTCGTCACTGAGCGAACTATAAAAATGATCCACAGCATTACCGATATATACTGGCCTGAACACGCGTAGTTGGGAGACACCGTGAGTCAAATGCAAAATCAAATCATTGTCACCACAGCGTTAAAATAAAAACAAAATGACAAAGAGAAGATTTTGTTGTTGTTGATGTTTTTGTTTGTTTGTTTGTTTTTAATTCGCGCGAGAAAAGCAAACGAACAAAAAACTGTAACTTCCAATCAATTGACATGATTATGATAGTGCAAAGATTTGATAGATTCTAACCAGCAACCTAAAAAAAAAAAAAAAAAAAAAAAAAAGGCGGAGAAGAAGAAAAAAAGAAAAAGGGAAAAAAAGAAGAAGAAGAAGAAGAAAAAAATCAAGGAAAAATTTATTTTTTAAATCCCTATGTGAGGAAACACTAAAACTGACAGAAATATCACAAGCAAAACCATTACAAAAGTAATAAAGTTGGAGTCATACAGTATGGCAACACAGAAATCCGTCAAAGTATCAAATAATAATAATTCTCGACAAAAAAAGAACCTTTTGCTTCTTTTTTTCTTTCTTGTGACATTTAAAAGTGAATGTACTCCCCCCCCCCCCTCCCCCCCGGTGTTTATACGTCCTGTATTATAACAGAAGTGACCGGAGTGAACTTCTAATAATTCTCGACAAAACTCCCCCCCACACACACACACACATTTTTTTTTTTTTTTTTTTTTTTTACCTTAAAAGAAGTAAATGTAACGTTTATAGGTGCCTTTACAGGTGTTTATTACAATAATAGGAGCGATCAGAGGAAACTGTTCAAAAACTCGATTTTTACCACACACAAAAATTTGTGACCTTAAAAAAAAGTAAAGGTAACTTATATAGGTGTTTTCATACGTGTTTATTCGTCCTATATCATAACAGGAGCGATCAGGGTGAACTGCTCCAACATTCGAATCTTTTCTCTTCTTTTTTTTTTTTTTTTTTTTTTCCTCTCTCTCTTTTCTTTTTTGTGACCTTAAAAAAAAGTAAAGGTAACTGATATAGCCTAGGAGTTTTTGTAAGTGTTTACAAGTCCTATATAACAACATGAGTGATCAGAGGGAACTGCTCAAAACTCGAGAAGGAAAAAGAAAGAAGCTTTTCTTTTCGGTGACCTTAAAAAATGGTAAATGTAACTGACATCGGTCTGCTCCACCAACAACAACAACAACAACAACAAACAATTGCTCCTGGTCACCACGCAACGGACGCAGACTCAACCATTTGGCAACAACGCCGCACCTCCAGTAAAGCCAAGCACACGAAAGTACAAAGCATGAACATCAACGCGTACAAAACACGTACACGTGTAAAAGGCCGACTCCAAAGTTATACTGGGAACATCACTGAGCGCAAAACTATAACTGCATAATTCTACGTCCTCCCCTGCCCCCGCCCCCTCGACCTCGACCTGACGACCCGGATGCAAATGGAGAACGGGTGAAGAACTCTTATTTGATAAAGGAACAGCGGAAATGGATAGGGTGCGCTGTCATCAACTTTATGGAGATGGTCTTGGGAGGATGGGAAGGGGCGGCGGAGGGGTGGGGGTTGGGGGGCTGGGGGGGGGGGGGGGGGGGGCTAAAGGAGGAAGAAAAGAAAATGGTACAGAAAATCTTTCTCTATATTATATACATTTTGGAGTCCCATTCCCACACTTCTAATGCCCGTCAGCATGGGCCCGGTTGCATGACTTATTTCCAATGGTTAACAGCTTGGGCCGGGTTGCATGACAAGCTTCTAAAACGTATCGTGTGTGTGTGTGTGTGTGTGTGTGTGTGTGTGTGTGTGTGTGTGTGTGTGTGTGTGTGTGTGTGTGTGTGTGCGTGTGTGTGTGTGTGCGTGTGTGTGTGTATGTGCGTGTGTGTGTGCGTGTGCGTGTGTGTGTGAGAGGGGGGGGGGGGGCGTGCGTTCGTGTGTATATGCGTGGGTGCGCGCGCGCGAATGTGAGTCACGCACGCTCACACGGGAGTTGGAGTACAAGAAAGAGAAAGACAGAATCAGAGCATACAATGGTAATACATTATATCATCACCTTAAGCCAAATGTAATTATTAATTTCATTATCTTCCCTCGTGTACGATACACACACTACTGATAATGGCAAAAGGAAACGACGGAGAGAAAGAAAAGGAAAAAAAAAAAACAGACACGAAGAAAAACAGAACAAGACATGACAATATATTTATAGACTTAATGCTTACGACAAGATCTAACTGTGTGCAAGAGTTATAAACATTCTCAAAAACAACAACAAACTGTAAATGGACACAAAGCTAAAACAGAGTGCACTGAAACGAAATCAGAAACGCAAGTCAGCTACGTTTTGTCAAAACCAGCAAGTCTTGACGAACTGGTCACGACAACATTTGTTTAGTACTTTTGTTTATAGTTTTTAATGTGTTTCTTCTTCTTCTTCTTCTTCTTCTCATCCTTCTTCTTTTTTAATTTCGCAACATGAGTACTCCCCCCCCCCCCCCCCCCACCAAAAAAAAAAAAAAAAAAAAAAAAAAACCATACGTGAGACCTATTTATTAAATCCAGGGCACGTGACTGGGAGTCTTTTTTTTCTTCTTCTTTTTTTAAAGTTATATATATTTTTGCAGACTGCTTGCTGTGCATTATCCTTCCCTATGTTAAAACACTCAGGAAGATCAGATACAGCACATTTTGCCTGTCTATTGTTGCGCACTCTTAAACTGCGAATCTTTTATATATTACGTACATTTATGTTTCTTATTAGCACGCAACAATCCCGTTTTTCTTTAAATCGAATAAAGAAGTACTTGACTTCATAGTCAAGTAGATCAAGTACCTCTTTACTCGATTTAAAGGAATACGTAATTGTTCATACGAATAAGAAACAATGCAAACGCAAACTATGCCTACTATCTCACTCTCCTTTTCCGGCATCCGCAGTAATTTCCATGCGCTCACATCTCTTTCCCAAATCCCTCTCCTTCTCAGTAGGAGACCAGCTTCTTTATAAAGAAATCTAAGTTCCCACTGAGAGCATACAGGCTTCAGTAAGTATGTAGCACTACACAATCAACTCTGATGATTTTATTTTATTTTTAATAAACTTTTTTTTTTTTTTTTTTACTAACAAAAAAACAGTTTTTCACTGGAGTCAACATTCGTTGATGACGTCACTCTGGTGACTTAATGGAAGTCGGAAAGCGCATGGGAATTAGGATTGGTTCCTTCTTTCTTCTCCCCCCCCCCCCCCCTCCCAGCCCCCCCACCACCTTTTCTCTCCCCCTCCCCCTCCTTCTTCTTCCCCCTCTCCCTTACTGTTCTTTACAAGATAAGCTCTGACTGCATCTGTTTTCTTTTTGCAATACCAGTTATATGAACTGATCAGATGTTCTACCGCCTTATTTGCTGGTTGTATGCTCATAATGTATAACTGAGTGCTGCATGCATGTGTGCATCTGGCGCTGTGAACTCGCTACGCTTTTTGTGGAAATTCTCATGTATAACGTTTCACTCACTCATTCATGCCTATATCCGATGCCTGTGATGCCTGTAATTTTATATTTACTCATCAGTAGCTTAGCAAGGCCAAGCTGTTAGACAAGTTTTTGACTGAACCTAAACTACAATCCTTGTAAAATAAAGTTTTCGAGTTCGAGTTTGAGTTCGAGAGTTCTCTCTCTTCTCTCTGTTTGTGGTTGTTGTTGTCGTTGTCGTTGTTGGTTGGTTGGTTGGTTGGTTCGTTCGTTCGTTGGTGTGTGTGTGTGTGTGTGTGTGTGTGTGTGTGTGTGTGTGTGTGTGTGTGTGTGTGTGTGTGTGTGTGTGTGTGTTGTGGTTGTTGTTGTTGCTGCTGCTGTTGTTGTTTCTTTTTGTGGGTGCCTCTCCTTTTTTTCATGACTGCTTGTTACTGTGCACAAACCTATTACTGATACATAAACAAATTATATATTTTTTAAATCAGATACACTATATAATCCTGCACTGCCGCTCATCCTCCGATAAACAACAGCTCTAAGTTGTGGGCCGACACAGAGAATTTCAAAACATCATGTCTATCGGTCCATTTCAATCGCTATCTGGCCCAGAGAAAATGACCACAAATTATACCTGCCCCCGCAACAACCGTACACCCTCCTAACCTCCTCTAATAGTTTTTTTCTTTTTTCTCTCTCTCTCTCTCTCTCTCTCTCTCTCTCTCTCTCTCTCTCTCTCTCTCTCTCTCTCTCTCTCTCAATCTGTCGTACCAACCCGAAGTCAAAGCACTCTGCGTAATGGTAAAGAACAGTCTGCAATAATAATGATGATTATAACCACTCTCGCGCGCGCGAAGCCAAGTGGACACTGCGGTATATATCGTGCTATGGACATTCCCCTACGACTGAACTATGTGTGCAAGACATTCAAGTTTGGTGCCACGATGTGAATATTGACAGACTTTCAACACCTTCGAGTATAGAACATATATTTACGTCATCGAACAACGTCGTCATTCCGTCTGCGTAATTGTTACGTCATGTTGCACAATGTGAAAATTCGACGGTAAGAAAAAAAAAAAGAGAAAAAAAAAGCCAACACTTTGCGCAACTTGATGTAAAATTAACTGCACGAATCTGACAACTAACGTGACGCAATTTCATACGTGACAAGGTGTTGATAGTCGTGTTATAAGAACAGCCGTATAAAATTCGTTGGTCTCACCTAGAGTCCTCTCTATTCAGCGACGCGCTGGAAGGCATTGTCAAATCACAAACTTTACAACAAAAGACATCAATCACCCTAACACTCCTCCCATTCCTTCGTTGTCCTGGTTATAAAACCCCTTCATGCCTCCTCTGGCATTCAGGCAGCTGCATTCTGCCTTCAGAGGGCTGGTTCTGCCATATCACACAGGCTACCGCTGCTTTAAGTCTTGCCGACTTCAAAAGTGGACGAAACAAGTTCCACGCTGATGTACCTTGTCAAATGCAATATATATATATATAACTCTAATCGCGTGTCGTAGGAATCCAGCCGACCGGGCAGGCCTAGACAACGCAGTCCGATGGGCGAAAATTTGGAAAAAACATTTTCGAAACCAGGACATGCTTGGACTGTTCTCTCTCTCTCTCTCTCTCTCTCTCTCTCTCTCTCTCTCTCTCTCTCTCTCTCTCTCTCTCTCTCTCCCTCCCTCCCTCCCTCCCTCCCTCCCTCCCTCCCTCTCTCTCTCTCTCTCTCTCTCTCTCTCTCTCTCTCTCTCTCTCTCTCTCTCTCTCTCTCTCTCTCCGCGCTTTATAGAGGTTATTATTATTATCGTTATTAAATGAGCAATTATGTTATATAACCTCGTCAACGGCGTGTAGCCGTTCTAAAGTTTGTACAGACATACCGAAACGGTAGTTCAGACCTTCGTACCATTGTCTAACATGCAGCAGTGAGACACGTGCCGTTTATCGTGCCCCCTGTTTTAATTCTCTCTAGGACTATTCAAGCCTGTCAACAAAACTGGGAGAGAAAAAAATAAAAATAATGCCGAAAAAGACAACCCGACTCATATATAACTTATAATAATATACCGCAGAGTCACCATGGACAGTGTTCATAGGTCTATTTCGCTTCTGATGGAATAATTATGTGTCGCTGTTTTTCCGGCCGGTGGTCGGTGGGTTTCTCCGGGTACTTCACCTTGCGGTCATTTGTCTAAAGCAGGCCTACGTTCTGTTCGGAATTCCAGCTATCGCGGCGCTCACTGACCTGCACATAGTCCCTTTCTTTCCCAGGTCGGCCGGTAATCTGAAACTATCAAAAATCCACGTCTTTCTGAGTTTACCCACTTCCTAAAAACATCCTATTGCACTCAAAAACCTACATGTGTTCACCCTTAAGATCTTGCTGAGTTTACCCACTTCCTAAAAACATCCTATTGCACTCAAAAACCTACATGTGTTCACCCTTAAGATCTTGCTGACTTCACCCACTTCCTAAAAACATCCTATTGCACTCAAAAACCTACATGTGTTCACCCTTAAGATCTTGCTGAGTTTACCCACTTCCTAAAAACATCCTTCTGCATTGAAAAATCTACATTTGTTCACCCATATGTCTTCAGTTTACCCAGTTCCTAGGCATCATATTGCACTTAAAACTGATTTATATCTGTCTGAGTTTACCCAGTTCCTAAACATCGTATTGCATTTAAAAACCTACGTTTGTCAACCCTTAATATCACAGTGTATCTAAACTTACGCAAACAGTTCTTTACTCAGAGTTTAACCCCCAAAGGAAGTTAACAGCGACCGACATCAAAACGTAAGTGCAACAAGGAACACAAGAACGGAGAAGCTGGATCCCCTGCGATACGTATCACCTGGCATACTAGCAAAATACAAGGCAAATACAACAAGACGAAAATCCACCAACGTCAGATCCTCACGGTCACAACTTTCCAGAGCTAGCCACCACGCTGCTAGCCAGGTAATTTTACCCGGCCTAACGTATTCACGTTTCCCCTCTCTTGACAACTTATTCCTCATCAGTTCCCCATTCGGCAAGTTACAAGCCATGGAACTATATCCGTCTTCTTCCCTTTGGTAGGCATCTTATGTGGCTTAAAATAACGGTTTTCAAAATGACGGTCTCACCTTTATAAAGGCATCTTATGTGCCTTCAAATAACTTTTCCCTTTCACAAAGGCATCTTATGTGGTTCGAAATAACGTTTTCATCTTTGGAAGGCATTTTTAAGTGGTTTACAATAACTTTTTTAAACGTTTATGAAGGCATCTTATGTGGACTAAAGTAACGTCTTCAAAATAATGTTTTCCCCTTCGCAAAGCATCTTATGTGGTTTAAATAACTTTTTCCCCTTTGCATGGCAGCTTAAGTGGCTGAAAATAACGTTTTCCCCTTTGCATGGCAGCTTATGTGGTTTAAAATAACGTTTTCCCCTTCGCAAAGCATCTTATGTGGTTTAAAATAACGTTTTCCCCTTTGCATGGCAGCTTAAGTGGCTGAAAATAACGTTCTCTCCTCTGCAAGGCATCCTCAGTGGTTTAAAATAACATTTTCCCCTCTAGAAGTCAGCTTAAGTGGCTCAAAATAACGTTTTTCCCTCTGCAAGGCATCCTCATTGGTTTAAAATAACATTTGTCCCTCTGGAAGGCACCTTAAGTGGCTCCAAATAACGTTCTCTCCCTCTGGAAGGCACCTCAAGTGGCTCAAAATAACATTTTCCCTTTGGAAGACAGCTTAAGTGGCTCAAAATAAAGTTTTTCCCTTAGGAAGGCACCTTATGTGGTTTAAAATAAAGTTTTTCCTTCTGGAAGGCAGCTTAAGTGGCTCAAAATAACGTTCTCTCCTCTGCAAGGCATCCTCGGTGGTTTAAAATAACGTTTTCCCTTCTAGAAGGCATCTTAAGTGACTCCAAATAACGTTTTTCCCATTGGAAGGCATCTTAAGTGGTTTAAAATAACGGTTTTCCTTCTGGAAGACATCTTAACTTAAGTGACTCCAAATAACGTTTGTTTTTCCTTCTGAAAGGCAGCTTAAGTGGCTCAAAATAACATTTCCCCTTAAAAGGTATCTTATGTGGTTCAAAATAACATTTTTCCCTTTGGAAGGCACTTTAAGTGGATTAAAATAAAATCGAAATGTACAGGCTTGTTTTCAAGACGGGCGTGTTCCGGGGGTATCTTAGTCTGTCAACACGTATCCATTACTTTCCTAGTTTGGAAATTTGCTAGTCATCTTAGGTGTTAACGCATGAGTGATTTATGGTCCCTGTGACTGGCGCCTGCTCGGCCCATCTTAATATATGAACACCTACGCATTTATTTACCACTAACCTCCCCTGTGCTAGGCGATTGAGTAATCGAACTATGCTCACATTCCTTCTTCTTTGTTATTTATTTGAAATCATTTCACATAAGCGATATTATATAGCTAGCGTAAATAAAAACAACAGTAACACCACATTCTGAATTTTTGGTTTTCTTGAAACCGTTCTCAATGAACTGTGACTGAAGAATGCTGAGCTTCACAAATACATACGTAAACGTAACTGATATTAGACTGATCTTACAGTTATCATGCTAACAACATGTATCAGTTGTCGTTTTTTACCGAGATTGTCCCCCTTTGCTGGACTCACTGAGTCCACCCCCGCACCCCCCCCCCCCCCACCCCCCCACCCCCTCCTCTCACACCTCTCCTTTGCTTTCCACTCCTCGGTGTCTTCTGTCTTGGCGTTTGCCCCACCTCTGACCTCGGTACGACTACGTACCTTACACAGTTGAAATCCACGTACTTTTTTTGAGCGTTCCACAGTTGGTCTTTGATGTAAGAGATCTCGTTCTTGCATTTCTCCATTTCAACCGCCTTCAGCCCCTCCACTGAAATCAGACGATGCTACTGGTCACTGGAATCATAATCACCGAAATCAGACAATGCTATTGGTCACTGAATTGAGATCTTTCTATTGGAGACTGGAATCATAATCACTGAAATCAGATCTTGCTATTGGAGACTGGAATCATAATCACTGAAATCAGATCTTGCTATTGGAGACTGGAATCATAATCACTGAAATCAGATCTTGCTATTGGAGACTGGAATCATAATCACTGAAATCAGACAATGCTATAGGTCACTGGAATCACTGGTCACTGAAATTATAATTACTGGAATCAGACAATGCTATTGGTCACTGAAAACAGACAATGGTACTGGTCACAGAAATCATAATCATTAAAATCAGACATTACTATTGGTCACTTAAATCAGAAAATGCTACTGGTTACTAAAATAAAAATCACTGAAATCAGACATTACTATTGGTCACTGAAATCAGACAATGCTGTTGGTCACTGAAATAAGACAATGCTACTGGTCACTGAAATGCGACAATGCCATTGGTCACTGAAAGCAGACAACGCTGTTGGTCACTGAAATCAGACAATGCATTGGTCATTGAATGCTGTTGGTCACTGAAATCAGACAATGCTGTTGGTCACTGAAATCAGACAATGCCATTGGTCACTGAAATCAAACAGTACTGTTGGTCATGAAATCAGACAATGCTACTAATCACATTCCACTGGTCACTGATACCTGTCACTTAACTTAGACAATAATGCTACTAGTCACTGAAAACGGACAATTCTACTGGTAACTGAAGTTATGCAATGCTACTGGTCACTGAAACAAGACAATTCTACTGGTCACTGAAAATAGGCAATGCTATTGGTCATTTCTCCACGTCCTAAATTGAATACAGTTAATGCTAGTCTCCCTCTGTTCTTTGCGTGCGTGTGTAAAGTACAAAGCACACAAAAACAGACACAAAGAATTACAAAACGAGAAACTGGATTACTGACTGGTATCAAATATAAAATGAAAATGACCCATCATAGCAACTATACATCATAGAAAAACAACAAACAACACTTTGCATTGTACAAGAATAAAGAATTGAAATAAATACTGACTCCACTCACTTTCCATTTTCTTTTCCATCATGTTCAGCCGGTGATACAAATCACTCTTCAGTTCCTCCATTTTGAATACCCTAAAATGCAAACACAATATACCTCATCACCGACTCTCTCTCTCTCTCTCTCTCTCTCTCTCTCTCTCTCTCTCTCTCTCTCTCTCTCTCTTGCAGGGTTAGTGTGTTAATGCGCGCGCACGTGCGCGTGTGCATACGTGTATGTGCATACATGTGTGTGTGTGTGTGTGTATGTTAATGTGCGCGCGCGTGCTGCCGTTCGTCCATGTGCGTTCGGGTGTGCGTGCGTGCGTGCGTGCGTGTGTGTGTGTGTGTGTGCGTGCGTGCGTGCGTGCGTGTGTGTGCGTGCGTGTGTGCATGCGTGAGTGCGTGCGTGTTCATCTTTCTGCGCGGTGTGTGCGTCCATCTGTGTGCCTCTTAAAGGGACTATCAGTCAAACACTGTCAGCATTACATATGTCCACGAAGTCTTCAAATAATGGCGCACATCTTATAATGCGATGCGGACATACGGGCAGGACCGGACAGCGCAGAAACGAAAAGACAAAGGCAACGATTTGTTTAGAGGGAATACCAGTGTGGAATCCGCCGGATAAAATATATGATAAATGTGCAGAGGTAATTTAACTGATACCACCAGTTCGTCACAGATTCCCTGAGAGCTAATCCTATTCTAAGAACTGACAGAACTATGGAAAAAACGGAAAATTCTAAGGGAATAGAGCTACAGATCGAAGGACGGATAGCTCCATACAAACAGACACACAAAGAGGTAAGCGAGAATCACAAAAACTTGGAGAGAGAAACTGGAAGACAGACAGAAACTGGAAGAGAGACAGAAACTGGAAGAGAGACAGAAAGACAGAAACTGGGAGACAGACAGACAGAAACTGGGAGATAGAAACTGTAAGAGAGACAAAAAGACAGAAACTGGGAGATAGAAACTGTAAGACAAAAAGACAGAAACTGGGAGGCAGACGGACAGAAACTGGGAGATAGAAACTGGGAGAGAGACAGAAAGATAGAAACTGGGAGACAGAAAGTGAAAGAGAGATAGAAACTGGGAGACAGAAAGACAGAAACTGGGAGGCAGACAGACAGAAACTGGGAGACAGACAGACACTGAGTGATAGGCAGAAACTGGGAGACAGAAACTGGGAGGCTGACAGACAGAACCTGGGAGACAGACAGAAACTGAAACAGACAGACAGAAAGTGGAAGAGAGAGACAGAAACTGGGAGACAGACATAAACTGGGACAGAGACAGAGACCACGAGCTTAGAACAGACCTGTTCAGTTGCTCTGCGACATGGGTCAAGACGGCTTGGAACGCCACCTGGTCAACGGCTGAAAAACACGCACATCCAGAAAATACACGTCATTGTTGAAAAACACGCACATCCAGAAAATATACGTCATTGTTGAAAAACATGCGCATCCAGAAAATACACGTCATTGTTGAAAAATATGCACATCCAGAAAATACACGTCATTGTTGAAAAATACGCACATCCAGAAGATACACGTCATTGTTGGAAAGTACACGTCATTGTTGAAAAACAAGCACATCCAGAAAATACACGTCAGTGTTGAACTGACAAGCACAGCCAGAAAATACCTGTCATTTGGAAAACACGCACATTAAAAAAAATACACGTAATTGTTGGAGAACACGCACATCCAGAAAATACACGTCATAGCTGGAAAACACGTACATCCAGAAAATACACGTCATTGTTAAAAAACACGCACATCCAGAAAATACACATCGGTGTTGAAAAACACGCACAGGCAGAAAATACGTATCAGTCTTGAACGACACCCAGCACACCCAGAAAACACATCAATGTTGAAACACACACACACACACACACACACACACACACACACACACACACACACACACACACAGAAAATACACATCAGTGTTGAAAAACACGCACACCCAGAAAATACACATCAGAGTTTAAAAAAAAACACGCGCATACGGAACATACAAATGTTGAAAAATACACACATTCAGAAAATACACGTCAGTCTTGAAAAACAAGCAGTCCCAGAAAACACACATCGGTCTAGAAAAACACGCACACCCAGAAAATATAAATTAGCATTGAAAAACACGCACACCTAGAAAACACGTATCAATGTTGAAAAACACGCACACCTAGAAAACACGTATCAATGTTGAAAAACACGCACACCTACAAGGTATATATCAGTTTTGAAGTTCTTTCTTGGGTCTTAATGTCCTCGGGTGTCCTATGACAGTCTTGAAAGACACGCACACCCAGAAAATACATCAATCTAGAAGAAAAAAAACACGCACACCGACAAACTACACATCATTTTCGAAAAACGTGGACAAGCAAAATGCACACCAGTGATTAAAAAAAAACAAAAAAAAAACACGTTCATCCACAAAATAAACACGCACACTCAGAAAACATACATCAATGTTGAAAAACAAGTACACCCAGAAAATACACATCAGTGTTCACAAACACACAAAATGTGTGTGTGTGTGTGTGTGTGTGTGTGTGTGTGTGTGTGTGTGTGTGTGTGTGTGTGTGCGCGCGCGCGCGCGCGCAAACACACACACAAAAATCAGTCTTGAAAAACACGCAGACCTACAAAATACACTTCAGAGCTGAAAAACACACACACGCAAAATACACATCAGTGTTAAAAAAACCACAAGCAAAACCACAAATACACATCAGTGTTAAAAAACACACACTAAAACTAAAAAATAACAAGGAAAAACACAAACACCAACAAAATAAAACTTCGCGTGAAAAAACACGAGCACCAACAACATTTATAATTATCTGTGTTGAAAAACATTTACATCCAAAAAACACGTATCAATCTTCAAAAACACGCACACTTACAGAATACACATCACTGTTGAAAAACAAACGAGAGTACGAAATACACGTCATTGTTTGAAAAACAACAACAACAAAAAACACGTTAGTGTTGAAATACACGCGTGCCCGTAAAATACATAATTTTCAATGTCGGAAAACCAGAACACCAAGAAAGTGCATATCAGTGTTGAAAAACACGAACAAATACGTAAAACAAAATAGTGCTGAAAAACACGCACAACCACAAAATACACATCAGAGTAAAAAAAAAAAAAAAAAAAAAAAATCATGTGTATTGAAAGAAACACCAGCCCAGAAAATAAAAAAATCAGTGTCGAAAATCACGGGCACCCATAAAATACACATCGATGTTGCAAAATATGCACACAAATAAAATGTACATCAGCACACACACCCATAAAATACAATCAGTGTTGCAAAACACGCACACCCAGAAAATGCACATCAATGTTGAAAAACACGCACATCCAGAAAATACACAGCAATTTCGAAAAACACGCACACCATGAAAATAATTATACATCAGCGTTGAAAAGCACGCACACCCGTAAAATACAACCATATTTGCGAAACACGCACACCGATAAAACACACATCCATGTTGAAAAATACGCACACCCATAAAATACACATCAATGTTGAAAAACACGCACACCAAGAAAATATACAACAGTGTTCAAAAACACGAACAGCCACGAAATGTACATCACTCACACACACACACACACACACACACACACACACACACACAGCACACACACACCACACACACACACACACACACACACAAGTTGAAACGCTGTCAGAGGTTTTCTCACCCTCTTGTGGTGGTGGGTCTTTGCTCACGACTTTGTACGGATTTCTGCAACAACAAGGCAAACTGTACGGATTTCTGCAACAACAAAGGCAACTGTACGGATTTCTGCAACAACAAAGCAAACTGTACGGATTTCTGCAACAACAAAGCAAACTATACAGATTTCTGCAACAACAAAGGCAACTGTACAGATTTCTGCAACAATAAAGCAAACTATACGGATTTCTGCAAAAACAAAGCAAACTGTACGGATTTCTGCAACAA
>OY757557.1:9632248-9634748 GCA_963584105.1 Alviniconcha strummeri
TAACCTTCCAAAGATAAGGTCACCTGAAATGCTGACAAGCAGCCAAGCAAGGCTGGAAACACGTGTTACAATGAAGTACAGCACAATGACAGCACTGCTGTTGCTGATGACGACGATGATGATGATGATGACAATGATGATGATGATGATGATGATGATGACTCACGTAATTGTCTTGCATGTCAACAGTGTCCACAAGATGCTCCACAGACTTTGGCAAGCCCTCAAACACCTGGGCTTTGGCCAGACATGCTGCTTGCTTGACGCCTGTAACAAATCACCACTGAAAATGATGACACTGACGACACAGGTAGAACTGACGAACACCTGTGCTTTGACCAGGTAATGCCGTCTACCAGACGCCTGTAACAAATCACCACTGAAAATGATGACACTGATGACACAGGTAGAACTGACGAACACCTGTGCTTTGACCAGGTAATGCCGTCTACCAGACGCCTGTAACAAATCACCACTGAAAATGATGACACTGACGACACAGGCAGAACTGACGAACACCTGTGCTTTGACCAGGTAATGCCGTCTACCAGACACCTGTAACAAATCACCAAGAAAATGATGACACTGACGACACAGGCAGAACTGATGAACACCTGTGCTTTGACCAGGTAATGCAGTCTACCAGACACCTGTAACAAATCACCAAGAAAATGATGACACTGACGACACAGGAAGAACTGACGAACACCTGTGCTTTGACCAGGTAATGCAGTCTACCAGACACCTGTAACAAGTCACCACTGAAGACTGATGACACTGAAGACACAGGCAGAACTGATGAACACATGTGCTTTGACTAGGCATGAAATCTACCAGGCACCTGTCACAAATCACCACTGAAGAACCATGACACTGAAGACACTCGCAGAACTGAAGAACTAAGAAAGGGCAACCCTAAAACACCTGGGCTTGGACCAGGCATGCAGTCCACCAGACACCTGTCACAAATCACCACTGAGAATGACGACACTAAAGATACAGGCAGAACTGATGAACTAAGAAAAGGCAACCCTAAAACACCTCGGCTTTGACCAGACATGCAGTCTATCAGACACCTGTAACAAATCACCACTGATCACATGAGACTGAAAACACAGGTACAACTCATATAATATACATATAAATATGCATGTGACAACCTTCAAACACCAGGTCTTGGGCTAGGCATGCTAGACATGCAGCATTTTAATGCAAGGGACAAAAAATCACAAAGACAGTGTCTACAAGTCAGTTTCTTTTCTAAAGACAAAGGAGTTTTGAAACAGAATCGAACTGAGATCCTTCTGCTTACCAGCCTAACGCCTTACCGCTAGGCCAAACTGGCTGACAAATGCCATGGCATTTTATGTGATATAATCATATATTATTATCATATATACCTTCATATATACAGATTTTGGGCGTGCACACAAAGGCTGGTTCCTCGTTGTAGTTCCAGAGCTCAGGACGTTTCTTTGGCTGGTGAAAACGAGGGTCATCGACAGGTGGGCGCCAATACTCCTCCTCCTTCTCTTCTGCCGGGTCAATCACTTCCACACCTGTGAGCACAACAGGTGGTAAGGGTTGTAAGTGATCAGCTAAGTGTTATAAATAATACAGGTGAATATGGAAACCAAAAAATGTGTGGTGTGTGATATTTGAGGTGTGTGTGTATGTGTGTGTGTGTGTGTGTGTGTGTGTGTGTGTGTGTGTGTGTGTGTGTGTGTGTGCATGTGTGCATGCATGTGTGTATGTGTGTGTGCCTACGTGTGTGCATATATATGTGTGTGCATGTGTGTGAGTGAGTGAGTGAGTGAGTGAGTGTGTGTGTGTGTGTGTGTGTGTGTGTGTGTGTGTGTGTGTGTGTGTGTGTGTGTGTGTGTGTGTGTGTGTGTGTGTTTGTGTGTGTGTGTGTGTGTGTGTGTGTGTGTGTGTGTGCATGTGTGTGGGTATGTGTGTGTGTGTGTGTGTGTGTGTGTGTGTGTGCATGTGTGTGGGTATGTGTGTGTGTGTGTGTGTGTGTGTGTGTGTGTGTGTGTGTGTGTGTGTGTGTGTGTGTCTGTGCATGTGTGTGGGTATGTGTGTGTGTGTGTGTGTGTGTGTGTGTGTGTGTGTGTGTGTGTGTGTGTGTGCATGTGTGTGGGTATGTGCATGCACGCATGTGCATCTTGTGCATATGCAAGCATGTGTGTGTGTGAGTGCTTGCATGGTGCATGATGTATGAGTTAGTGCAAGTGTATGTGTTTACATTTATGCCAATGTATTACAGCACAGTGTATTATGAGATTGTTTACATTTATGCCAATGTATTACAGCACAGTGTATTATGAGATTGTTTACATGCCACTTCAAGTCACATGTGTTTACAACAGTTGTTCTTTGGGTTTAAAAATGCAATCAGGAATGAGTAATACTTGTTTACTGTGATGTGGTATGTACATACGCTTAGCCACAAATTCAATTTCTCTGATCTGATGAAATACTAAGGTAATACTAATAA
>OY757557.1:9639748-9657248 GCA_963584105.1 Alviniconcha strummeri
CCCATCTAGCCGACGTGCGGTTGGAATGTTAAAATCCAAGTACAAACTACCCCCCTTCCCTGCCCCACTCCCCCTTCTCGCCCCCCACCCCCCGCCCTCTCCCCTCCGTCCCTTCTCTGTCCCTGGCACCCCCGCACCGCCCCGCCCATCCACCCACCCCACAACATATTTGTGGCAGTTTAACTTGATGAAATGATGGGTAGAACTATTAGAAGTAAAATACATACAATGAGAAGTACTCGTTCAGTTTGAGTTTGACTGCATTGGATGGGCTTTCACCAGATGATCATGGAATTGTGTATAATGCTTATACACCTGTAGCCTGGATCAGTAGCATAGGTAGTTTTATTTTTGTTGTTGTTTTGTTTTTCATGCTTTTCAGTGGAGTACTGTTCCTGTCACATGAAATAATTAACAATACATTAAGATGCTATTACAATTTTAAATCAGGTGTGCATGTTTTCATCCAGTATGTGTGTGTGTGTGTGTGTGTGTGTGTGTGTGTGTGTGTGCATGCATGCATGCGCCCCTGGGAACCATGATGCAGTGCTCAGCCTTTTATGCAGTAGAGAAGTGCATGGCCTGGACTTTTAGTTTTACTAAATACTATGCAAAGCATTAATTCAATAACCGCATCATCAGAGGTGTTTTGATTTTCAGTATATTTGTTTTTGTTTCAGGTCACTGGTTAAAGATGGCCTCAAATCATACTGCGTACTGACTGTTGATGTTCAGTCCTAACGGTACAATTCCAGCCTGGGATCATTAGAGCTGCACCAGTGGCTTCGGAGCTGGACCATCACAAGCGTTCAGAAACGTGTACGCTTGTGTTTACTGTGGCTACCTTACCTGGACTTTTGCTAAGGACACTTGAAATCATTTTGTCACCAGTGGTGATTACAGATAGTGAAAGAGTTTTAAGACTTCCCTGTTTTGATGACATGTGAGGTGGTGCTGTCTGAGTGGATAGTGTGAAATTGAAACTGTTCTCCTGGTCAAGTCCTGATGGCGAATCACAGTGTCATGAAAAACGTTATGCTGAACTCTAGGCCTCTTGCTTGTTTGAAGCTCTTTCAAAGAAAAAGTATGGCTGGCCCAGTGCAGCAGAACTCTAGGCCTGTTGCTTGCTTGAAGCTCTTCCAAAGAGAAAGTATGGCTGGCCTACTGCAGCAGAACTCTGGGCCTGTTGCTTGCTTGAAGCTCTTCCAAAAAGAATGTACTGCTGTGCCTGCTGCAGCAGAACCTTCTGAGAATGAGACATGCTGTGGCCGATGGGAGGCCTGCAAGTTCAAAAGACTCTTTGGCAGTCAAGCGACAGGGTGTGACATGGTGAAAACTTGTCTGCATTACAGACTTGACCATTCTCCATCCCGTTTTCATTTCTCAAACAAAGCAGGAACAGCCAGACAGTTTGGTGGTACACATAAAGAAAAAAACATGTTTCAAACTAGGCACGCTCTACAAGTGCAAGTGCCAGGTGTGTGTCAGTCACTTCAGAAGTTATTGTCATCACGGGACTTCGTGAGAGGTTTTAGCACGGCAAACTTGCCGCACGTGCATCTGTCAGCAGGGAAGTCAGTTCCATCTTTGACTACACAGGGTTTCCACACCACCACCAGCAATCAACAGGCTCACCAGGATGCCAGTACTTCAACGAAGCTGGAATCGGAGGAAGACGTTGGCAGGCTGGCCGAGGAAGTGATCCAGAAGGCCAGCCAGCTGGACGTCATGGTGCGGTCGGTGCCAGTGTCGCAGGTGGAGCACCTGGTGGTGGATCTGCACCGCTGCGGCTGCCAGGCCTCCGACATTGCCTCGCTGCTGTCCACTCGCCCTGGCTACATCCGCAACCACCGCAAACTCCTTCCCACCATCCACCTCCTCCTGAGCCACGGCCTTGACCTTAAGCAGGTCATCACCATCCTCCACCAGTTCCCACCCATCGTGAAGGTCAGACCCAACCAGCTCACCCAGGTTGTTGAGGCGCTGCGAGAGTGTGGCTTCCGGGAGAAATCCATCGCCAAGGTTCTGACGGGAAACCCAGCCGTGTTGCAGGTTGCCAAGGCAACAGTGCACAAGCGAGTGGGAGCTCTGCGGCAGCTGTTCAGGTCGGCGGACGTGATCACCTTGGTGGTGGGATGCCCGCAGGTCCTGACAGACAAGTGGGAGGAGATCCAGGCCAGGTTCGACTACGTCTTCCACGAGATGAACATCACCCAGAAGCAGATGGTCTACGCCACCCTCTTCAGCCACTCTCTGTCACACATCAAGAAGCGCCATGCTTTCCTTGTCCGCGCCGGGCTCTTCAACCAATCGAAGAGGGCAGAAGGGGAGAGAAGCCCCAATGCCAGGCTGGACCAGATCATCACGACTTCAGACGAGGCTTTCGCCCGCACATTTGGCGGATTTGGTGTCGATGAGTACAGAACGTTTTGCCAGCTGTTTGACAAGGAGAATGCAGGATTGGCCGATTCTGATTCTGATGATGACACCTCAGGGAAATAGCCAAGTTCATCACTTCTTTCATTGTTGTAATAATTTTTTTGTTTGCTTATTCTCTGTTGTTGTGGTTTTTCTTCCAGGTTTATTCAGGCAGCGTCATGCTGCAATTGATTCATGTTGTGACCCCATAGCCCCTACCACACGATAAAAGAGGTAACAATTAAAGGCGCTAAAGTTTTTATATATATAAAATATATGTGCACGTCTAGTTTTGAGCAGGACACAAAGTAAGCAAGTCCTGTTCACATTTGTACGCGCAATGTCTCAAGATTAAGAACATAAGCTGATTACATACATGGTGCCCATTTCTTAGTAAACTTGTCATAAGTCATTGCCATTAAATGTACATCCTTATCAGCTTCATCAGTATATTTCAAATTATTTATCAAGACTCTAAGTGTGGCCTTGAGTGTGTACAGTGAGCATGAAGATTTTTTTATTATTTTAATTGCATGCAAAGGAATGAACTCGGAACCTTCATCTGTTTTTGTTTTTCCATTGTGTCAAGAAAGAATGAGCGTGGTATTTATTGAAAGTCTATTGCAGTTAAAACCGTCTTCTTTTAACCACATCTCATACCCAAACCAAAAGGAACAAGTGTCATGTGACAAGTGGCCACAACCCAGTGAAATGTCACATGCATCTATGCTTGTGCTTCAGATTATTTTTGTACTTTATCATCACACACGCACGCACGCACGCACGCACGCACGCACGCACTGTACCACACACAAAGCAGCAATAAAAACAAGAAACTGAGTTTTAAAATAAAATATAATAGAAAAAATAACAACAACAACAACAACATAACAGACGCGCAAAACCTGAAGTTGGTGTATTTTCACCTTTATTCACACAAAAATGTACACCAAAAAAAAAGTTTGGTAAAATTTAAAGATCCAAAGAAACGCAGACAAAAGCTGCAGCAAGGTCACAACGAAACACTACCACAACATCAATACAACTACAACATTGATGCAGTGAACTACAACATCACTGTGACAGCATACAACATCAATACAACTACAACATTGATGCAGTGAACTACAACATCACTGTAAGTGTAACAGCCTACGACATTAATTAGCTACAACATTGGTGCAGTGAACTACAACATCACTGTAACAGCCTACAACATTAATTACCTACAACATAGATGCAGTGAACTACAACATCGCTGTAATGGCATGACGATAACTGATGCAACAGACTACCTGACAATCGATCAAAAAGTTATCAGTACATTGGAGGATGTTGATTCAAGTTTGTAACACAAGCACATGACATCTATTGAATCCACCCCCTCCCCCCTCCCTCTGCTGATAACAATAGGATTATTGTGATCAGCTGCATTTTAACAGTTCAGCAGATATCAGGTGCCTGTGGTACAAGCCACACATCAACTGCTACAATTATACATGCACACACATACACACATGCATATAAACAAAACAAAATAGCACACACTTAAAACTACAGATCTACCCCATCAGAACAGATTCATCAGCACTGTTCACTGGACAGAGAGTAAAAGCTGTTCACAAATGCTACAAACACATTTCTGTCATGGCTGTTCACTAAGGCACCGAGTCAGCTCGTGCTGACGCTCATAAGATTGGGTGAAATTTTATTTCTGTCTTCATGTATGACTTTTAACCTCATTAAAAGAACTGGCTTAAAAATTGTACCTTTTGGATGACACGCACATTTTTTTACTGTAGTCTTCTCCAGATGGTGCATCCGTAAAAACTATGAAATGGAACAAGGATTAATGCCGTTTCTGTACAGCTAAAATATATATATATATACACCATTCTTGTTGTTGCAGTTAGTGTGGCATCTTCAGATGTGTTTGGTTGTGTCAACAGCAATGGATTTTGCAATATCTACTTCATGCATGCAGTTTTAGGTGTTGTTTCATTTTTAATAACCTGATATTTGGTAATGAAATCCAACAACTTGCTGCCGTGTTCTGTGGAACTGCAGGATCATCTGAAGAAATGGTTAGTTCAATCAGTTCATCTACAATATCATTGATTCAGGAACTTAATGCGACCCTTTAACAAATCACCATTGTTTCCTGATCAGACTGACCGACCTTGGCATTGATAACATCAACGACACAACCTTGAACCAGATAAAGGTCACCTAGCCACGTGAACAGCAGGACAGAGGGCAGTTTGAGATAAATCCACATACATGTGTAAGTAACTGCAAAATTAAAATAAAAACAAATCAGCAACAAAAATATCATTCACTGCAGCTGACTTGCAGGCATAAAGGACAGTATTTATTTATAAATCCATTGAGCCTTGAAGCTGAAGACTGGCGCCATGTTTTGAGCGAAACTCCAACCTTCCATTGGGAACATACTTTTTTTTAATTTTAATGTCCAATGAAAAAAAGATAAACTGATAAACTGACTAAAGTCTTCCAGGGTGGGACTGTCAGACCTACGTCCCTATGTCTGACTCTGAGCATGGTACATTAGACCCAAAAAATTCACAGTTTGTTTCGCACAGGGTGGAATATAAAAGATGGTGGATTTGCTTTTTCCGTTATTTCTCTCTTGTGATGCTCCAGCAGTGTGGAACTCACTTCCAAAAGACATCAACTTCTTTCACTCTCAGTCAATCTCTTCCTTTATTTAGATCAGCACTCAGAATTCACATTTTTTCAACATGACACTGACCGGAGTGTGTGTGTGTGTGTGTGTGTGTGTGTGTGTGTGTGTGTGTATGTGTGTGTGCGTGTGTGCATGTGTGTGTATGATGAGCAGGTGCGTGTGTAGTGAGCTTGACTCACGACATCCTCGACACTTTTGTGTACGTAGTATTAGCTGTAAGTGTTGTTAATAATTGTAAAGCCTTACAAACTCTTGTAAGAAGGGGCACTTTATAAATGTAATTTATCATTATTGTTATTTGGTGTTCTGAGCAAGGCTGGATGCTACGGTGCCACTGGTGTTTCAATGCAGAAGCAGTCAAGCACTCTTGCTGCAGTATAATGTCATGATAATCGACATTAGTTAACAGAAATGTTAAATGTTAATCTCGCCCTTCGTTACAGTGCATATTAAATACCTACAACTTCAGACAAATGGTATGGCACGTACACTTACATTTAGGTTTGTCCCTTAAAACAAAACTGAACACTTCTTTTTTCTTTTTCTTTTTTTCTTTTTTCTTTTTCTTTCTTTCTTTTTTTTCTTCTTTTCAAAGTTACCTAATATTTGTTTGCTTCTGCCTCTTTCTTCATCCATCAAACTTTAACCTACAAAGCACTGTTGAGTAATTTGTAATTTATCCAGCAAACTCTTGTTAACAAAATACATCTCACTCACGTGTACTCTGGAAAATACCTTTCACTGGTTGCACTAGCCCCACAGCTGGTTTTTAGTTTCAAATGCACGTTGCATGCTTGAAGCAACTGAAACAACTGCATTAGTCACAACTCGTCACTGGAATGTTAAAATGTACGCGGTGGTTTAAAGTTGGAATGAAATACTTGTTTTAAGTCAACTTAAAGCTTTATACCTGGTGTTGGGTTTATGGTTCTTCCTCTCTCTCTCTCTCTCTTGGGGCAGTGGAAATAAACATGCTTATTAATGCATGCACTTATGGATTATATTGCACCTTTTACATCCATTAGGACAATAACACACATGATTGTTAACATGATTGTACCACCTTTAATTGCTGCCTCAGGTTTTCTTGGTGGGGAGGGTTGGGGGGGGGGGGGGGGGGGAGAGAAAACGGACTAGTATATCAGTTCCAGAATCAGTCATTAACAATACAGAATGTCCCTCCCATCATGAGTGGTAAAACTGCAGTGTAAATACATAACGATCAGCCAGTGTTTAAATTAAAACGCAGTGACCCAGAGCGCACTTTCATTGTCAGTGCTAATACGAATGAAGGATCTGCACTTGCATTTCCAGGCTTGGCATTAGAATTACAAAGCACTCTGGAATTACATTACCTGACAGTCTAAAACTGAGCTCCCACGTAATTATGGTAAGTGGTGGGGATTAAACCTCAGCAGGATCGAGAGTTAAAGCTGGCATCATTAGTAAAGCACAGTATACCACTATGTGTATCAACAAGTATTTTATACTGGCATCACTTGGCGAGGATCTGCAAGTGAACTTACAAGGTTAGTAAAGTATGCCCTATATTATACCATTATTACTATGAACAAGTGGCATCAGTTCATGAGGATCTACACGTAAACTTACAAGGTTAGTCAAGTACACCCTATATTATACCATTATTACTATGAACGAGTATTTTACACCGGCCTCACTTCGTGAGGCTCTACAATGAGCAACTTTGCTGGCTTGAGCATTGCACTGCCAAAAATAGGCCCAGAGCCACCTGGCTAGTGTAGGGGAGATCATCTGCAGCTGATTTGAGCCTTGCCAAAGCCCCAAATATGCCCAGTGCCACCCTTTAAACCATTATCTGTACAATGAATGAGTATTTTCTAATGGCAACACTTCGCAAGGATTTCACATGGTTGGTAAAGCACACCCTATATTATACCGTTGTCAGTATGAATGAGTATTTTATACTGGTATAACTTTGTGAAGAGGCAGTAAGCAGATGTGCACTTCCATGCCATGCTAAGCGGTGTCCTGTATTTATAAATTGGGCCTCTTATTTTAAAGTACATGGTCTGAGAGAAAACAAATGCTTGCTGTACTTTTGCAGAGAGGAGAGGAAGTGTGTGTGTGTGTGTGGGGGGGGGGGGGGGGGGGGCATACTGAAGGTCTTGAATTCTACTATTCTACTGTTGTAGCTTGGGCTGTGTTATTAGTAGGTATCGTGGACCTTGACGTGCACTCCGCAACTTCATACTTGTTGGTATTAATCTTGACATGCACTCCACAGCTTCATATTTATCGGTATTAATCAATCTCTGATGGTAATTTTGTGTATGAAGTTCTACAAGTGTCTTGCGCTACTGTTCGAGTTTGTGCTCCTGTCTGACAGCTAAAGCGACGGAGGCAACTCGTGTGACCATCAGCTGCTTCCTACAGCTACTGCCTGTGTGCAATGATTTTATTTCAGTGGCATCGTTTCTGCAGTTAGCGTTTGATTGCCGAACAGTTCATGTGAGCTGGGATAAAAAGCACACATACTGTTTGGCTTCGAGCATCTGTGAAATTCCGCGCAAACTTCATGTCAGGAAATAAAATGCATTCACTCCCCAAAAATCACCACGATCAGAACCCTTACATACACACAATTTGAGAAAACAAGTCTCTAAAACAGAACATCTATAGCACTCATCAAGCACATTTTGTTGTAGTTTTTCTTGCCATTGGCAGAGGTTTGAGCAGCGACTGAAATATAAATTCTCAACAGAGTGCTGACTCTGATTTTGCTGTAGCACAACTGACCATAGAAAAGAAAAATAAAGTCAGAAATCTGACTTTCACGGCCTGTCAACCACACAGTCACATCAGGACGATCATAACACCATCATAAATCAATACTCATTTTAAAAAAACTTTTGTGATAGGATTTAAACCCTACTGTTGAGCCAAACATGAACATGGAAAAAACGTTTCGACACAATGTTCACAGTTGTGCACAGTGCTCTATTGCCCATCTACCCACGGCCATTTTTCTGGAACGATAGGCTTTAACAGTGGGCCTTGTTTCAGAGGTACCGTGACCTCAGCTGATGTTGAAACCTGTTTGATAAAAATAGACATGGCTATGCCCAGTTCATTGCTATGCAAACTTGTTTTTTGGAATGTCCGATTTTCTACAGGTCGTTGTTCTACAGGAAAATCCGAGAAAAGACAGGTGAGCGTCAGCAAACGCAGCACCTCTCATCTATGACATTGACACGTATGAAGATGACCCTTTAAGTTCAATCTGAGCTGTGGCTTAATATTTTGGGAACAAAAGATGCTGGTGAGAACACAAATGTGTTACTCCTGTAAATGCAGCAACAGCAATGGTTAGAGAACAGTTTTCCATTCAGGGAACAGAGATGAACATGACCACCGTTCGGCTCAACTGTAGCTGGTACGTGAATGTGTCGTCATTTCTTTGCGGACACAGATGAGATGGGTATTGAATAATACACGCACTAGCAAAAATCCAGGTGCAGTAACTGTTGGCATGCCCAAAAGCAAAAATCCAGGGGCAGTAATTGTTGACACATTTGCACAAAAGGGAGATAAATGAATATCACACAGCCTGAACGCTTTAAAAACTTGGTTCAGCAAATTAGATTTAAAAAGTTAAATTGACTTTGTAAGGTTCCAGTTTAACAGAACGCTGATGTTACATTGTATATCACACTTCTGTAAACTAGGTTTCATATCAGAGGGGAAGGATGCAAGACAAAACTTGTTTGAAAATTCTGCCACCTCCTTTAAAAATGTGTCAAAACTCTGTATGAGATGTTGTATTTCAAAGTGATGGGACATGATGAAAACCTACCATGCTGGAGTGTATGCAGTACTAGGCAACGAAGCAAGATGCGGTGATGCTAGGGGAAATGCCACAGAAGCAAAGATACAATTGAATAACAATAATACAGTCACTGATGGAGGGTGAGGGTGGGTGGGAACGGGTTTTTAAAAAAAATCATATTTTGCTTCAATGGAAAATCATATTTTGCTTCACTGAAACTCATTGCTACATTATGTTCATGACTGTGTGCTGAAAAGCAAATGCATTTGATGGTTTTCTCAACAGACTGGGTGGGTGAGAAAGAACAACAACATCCTTTACATCGAGTACTTGACAGAGAACACCAAGAGGTTTCACCTGGAACTGCTGGGTGATTCAAGGTTATAAGCATCAAGTTAATACCACTTAATACTTGGGATAGAGCTGTGAAATACTACATCATACTTGAGCTGCAGCTGTGAAATACTACATCATACTTGAGCTACAGCTGTGAAATACTACATCATACTTGAGCTACAGCTGTGAAATACTACATCATACGCTTGCTACAGCTGTGAAATACTACATCATACGCTTGCTACAGCTGTGAAATACTACATCATACACTTGCTACAGCTGTGAAGTATTGCTTTACATTGCTTGACACAGTGCTGTGATATTACTATATACTGCTTGAAGCACAGCTGTAAAGTTTACACACTGATTGCCTAATGATGTAAGCAGATTTATTCATTTTTTAAATAGTGATAATAACTGAAGTATTTATAAAGTGCAAAATCTTATCTCTCTTGGTAACACCTTGAATCTTAACGAAGCTGAAAATTCAGCCACTAAATTTACTAATGTCAAGAAAACTGGAAAAGAAACATTTTACAAAGGCATTTCAAAAAGTTCACAGCTGAAAACATTTAAACTTTAAAAAAAAAACTCTTTGAGAGTGGAGCTTGGCTTGATAAAGACAGCTGTAAATGCAGTGTAGAATACCAGGAGCTGAAATCTACTTGGACACTTTGAAGGCTATTGTCTTACTTTAGCTGAAGATTATATACATATATATATATACCAAGCAGTTACTGAATGCATGCTATTGACACATTAGTGTGAGAGTCATATGTTGCACACAAAAATACTGTGAAAATATCACTAAAGCACAGAATCACGATTTGTGAAATGAAATAGGTTTTACAGCTGCTGGATTTGATGAGCCTTCACTGACAGAAGATGCATCCGTCAAGGATTGGGCTTAGGCTTTGACTGAGCAATTTGCTTCGTTTTGCTTGGCCGTTCTGAAGGGAAGTTTGCCTGCTGAATTCCAGTATTAAAGCTGTGTGCTCATTTTTAACCAGGTTGTGATTTCCACTTCTTTTTTTTAACATAATACTGATACCCACAACAGCAACTTGTGCTTATGAAATAAGAAATCTAAATAACAAATGACACCCAAAATGTAGCATTTATTGGAAAAAGGAAAAGAAACAAAATCTTTTTTAAAGAAGACAAAGAAAGTCAGAAAAACAAACAAGCGCTATGTGTACCAAAGAAGTTTAACAGCACATGACTCCAACAAATGACTACAAGTAAAGCGTTTTGATTGGACAATGACAGGTTAATGGCATAACTAGTGCTTTGTACACAAGTAACCTGAATGAAACATGGGGCAGCAAAAATATACCCCCTCAAAATATAACAGCCCCAAAAAGAAAATTATACACATTAGCATAATGGGTATTAGCATAGCACAGTTAATATAATGGGGGGGGGGGGGGGGGGGGGGAGGTGGGGGGGGACATTAGCAAGGCAATCCACAAGTTTGAGACATGTAGCAGTACATCTTGTAACTGGGAAAGGTTTTCTGTTTAAAGTAAATTAAAAAAAATATGGCCAGTTGGTAGCATAAAGCTGCTATAGGGTGGTATAGAGACAAAGTGTGAACAAAATATGTATACTGTGTGAAAAACATGACAGTCAATGACAACTAGCCTCTAGGTTGAATGAGACCCTTGAAGATTTCAACATGGCAAAAAAATGAGGACTGAATATAATTATATGGACACTCCACATTAAAGTGAACACAATATGTTGCAGTCAGAACTGCGCAACTGCAGTCAAAAGAAAGACATTCAGTCCCCCAACCCCCACCCTCACCCCATCCACCCACCCAACACACGTACACACTCAAAAGACGATTGTCATGTTTTGGTCACAAAGCAAACACGGAACAAACTTCAAGCAAGATGTCTGTCATACCAAAAACATACAGGGATTGCTGGCAAGATTTGCAGGACTGTGAAGTAAAACTCCTGATAAATGCGTGACGTCTATATGCTGATATTAGATGCATAACTTTGTTCATGTAGTCGTCAAATTATTGATGAATATGCATTGAGTGATGCATATTTGTCAATAATTTGATGACAACATCAGCAAAGTTCATCAAATTGTTGATGACTATGCATCCCTTTTTTTGATGTAGTCATCAAATTATTGATAAATACGCATCACCTTTGCGGATGAATTAATATGCATCATGTTTGATGATGACATGTAGCTGTCTTGTCCACAGAGCTGAATTCAAAATGGAAGCTGATTTAAGTAGAAACACAATTTGAATGCAGGGAAAAAAAATAATCACTGTCTTGCATGTCTGCTTCTACGCACAGTTCTAACAGTCGTTTTTCTTCTTTTAGGTCTGATATTTTAACTGGAGGCAAGTAACAGCAAACTGTATGCTCTCATGACAATTTCAGCAAGCAACAGATAAAAATGATGAAATTTTATAGGCAGAGACAACTTGCAAAATCACCAATTAATGGTATCTCAGTTATTTTGTACAGATACAGAAGATGAAAAATTAAGCACAGACATACAGTAAAATTGCAAAGAAAAACATTCAACTTGGCACACTGTAAAAACGTAACAAAACTTTTCAATACTGGAGAGCTGTTTCTTGAACATTCTCTAACTTAAAAATATGTTTGTAGATCACAACCAAAGCATGAAATGTGCTATGAGTAAAACAATTAAAAAAGGCATAAAAATTGTAGTCAAATGAGTCAAAATTGTGTGAGAACAATTACATAATAGTTTGTTTGTCTTTTGCAAACCAAACCTCTAAAACAAAATCTGCCATTAGCTGTGCTACAGCTTATTTTTGCCCAAACACAAGTCAGTGTTTCATTCATGATGCTTGCAGAATGAAAAACAAAAATAAAAACAAATGCCACAATTGATTTAAAATTTCAAAAAACACTTAATATTTTCTGTAGAGTGAGTTTCAAAATTAAGCTTGATCTAGCACACTTCTTTGTGAGACAGTAAAAATAATCAAGAAAACCCAAAACTGACAGACCAGGTTATATATTAAAAAGTATACTAGCCTGTATAACACAGCTATACAGTTAACGGTTACAACACCCCAGCCCGAACATTTTTTTTTTTTTTTTTTTTCAAATCTGATTCGTCAAAATACCATTTGTTCCAAAAAATACCGTTTTCATTTGGTCAAATATCATAAATCATTATTTGATGCAAAAAAATACCCTTTTCTTTTTAGTGGCTGAGTTGAAGGCAAGAGCTGAGAAACAGGTGAGAGAAAAACACCTGAAGCGTACAGCACATGGCACATGTGTGATGTATTACCCACAATCCCTTCAGCTAAACTGAGCAAGAGCAAGCTGCTGTGATCAAGTCGCCAACAACGCAAACAACGCATGCACTCACAAATACCCCAGGGACATGGTCCGTGAAGCATCAAATCAATTTGTACAAGGCAAATCCTGCAGGGTTATGTATGTGAACCGAATCTGTACAGTAAAACTTCACGAAAGTCCACCGCCCCCAATGAAACATGAATTACCCTCATACGATGTCACCCACTTTTATGACCACTTTTTTGTTTTTCTTCTATTTCTGTGAAACTGAAGCCCTATCCAAGGGCAAATCCTCTTTTGAAGTGGTAGCTGTCCTACAGATAGTGCACATGCACTGTGGAATCAGTTGAGTTCAAACCTTTGACCAATAAACAATACGTTTCTGCTCCAGTGCATTTTGAGATTTCGGGCAAACAGCAGAGATTTAAGCCCTTTTTTCTTTGGAATCAGTTGAACTCACACCTTTGACCAGTAAACAAACAGCAGAGATTAAGACTTTTTTCCTGGAGCTTCTTTGGCTGGGTGTAAAGCATCAAGTTACTTTCTTACTCTTTGGCATTTCTGTGAAAATGGACCCACTACCAAAGTTTTTGAAAAAAAAAAAGACTTTTTTTTTTTTTTTTACAGATTTAAAAAAAAAAAATCTTTCAAAAATGGAACTGAACCATGGACCATCCCCCATTTTTTTTTATTTTTTTTTTAATGAAACTTTTCCCATGACATTCCATGAAAAGCCCAAAACCAAAGACCACCTTCCCTTCAAGACTGCCTTTCTTTGTGAAAACTTTGCCAAGACATTTTGTGAAAATGAAGCCCCAGAGACAAAAATCATCCTTTCTTTTTAGCCCCCCCACACACCTTTTTTCTTTATATACTGAAATTTCCTTGACATTTCCATGAAAATGAATCACAAGCCTCCCCAGTCCCATAACTTCTCATTTTTTTTCTTTGTTTTTGAGGTGGTCTTTAAAGAGGAGTTCCACTGTACCACACACCCCCACTGACAGTGCAAAATTCCACATGAACATGCATGGAGTGAACAGTGCAAAGTACCGCATGGCGACACATGTCATGAACAAAACCTGTATCACATGCCCACTGACAGTGCAAAATTCCACATGCATGTGCATGGAGTGAACAGTGCAAAGTACCGCATGGCGACACGTGTCATGAAAAAAACCTGTATCACATGCCCACTGACAGTGCAAAATTCCACATGAACGTGCATGGAGTGAACAGTGCAAAGTACCACATGGTGACACGTGTCATGAACAAAACCTGTACCACATGAAGACATGTCATGAACAAAATCTGTACCACATGTGAATGTATGCCATGAACAGCACAAAATCCACATAAACATGCATGCAGTGAACGGAATACCACACAGAGGTGTATGCACTGAACAGTACCGTATGCCCACTGACAGTGCGAACTCCACATAAACATGCATGCAGTGAATGGAATACCACGAGGAGGTGTATGCACTGAACAGTACCGTATGCCCACTGACAGTGCGAACTCCACATAAACATGCATGCAGTGAACGGAATACCACGAGGAGGTGTATGCACTGAATGGTACCAGGACCTCGTGGAACTGCCTGTTGCAGCTGAGAGTACGTGTCTGTGTCGAGCATTTTGCTGTTGCCTAGCAAAAGAAAATGTTCATCTGTAGAAATGCCAAAATGTGCACTGAACACTTTGCCTTGGCTGGAGAGAAAAGAACACAAAACAAAAAGGTGACTGCAAAACAAAACTAATCACTGCTGTGCAGTGATATGACATAATAATCTTGCAATACTGATCCACAAAGCCAACAACACCGACATAAAGCAACTCTTGTATCAGGTAAAACAGATGTCATTTGCATAAAAAAATGTACATAAAACATCTCCTTTTCAACAGGGTGTAGTGTAGTTATCACCTGTTCACGTAACCAAATTGGAATTCCATCCTCTGTTCATGTAACCGAACTGGAATTCCATCCTCTGTTCATGTAACCAAATTGGAATTCCACCCTCTGTTCCTGTAACCAAACTGAAATTCCATCTTCTGTTCATGTAACCAAACTGGAATTCCATCCCCTGTTCATGTAATCAAACTGGAATTCCATCCTCTGTTCCTGTAACCAAACTGGAATTCCATCCTCTGTTCATGTAACCAAACTGGAATTCCTTGCAACAAATGTTCACCATGAAAACATGGCCATAAATTGTATACCACATAAATTGTGCTTCAACAAGTACACCATAATTACCAAGCTTTTTAAAAAATAAAAATAATAAATAATAAAAAAGGGGGGCGGGGGGCGGGGTGGGGGGGGGGGCATAGAAAAATGGAAAGGGTGTGGGGTGAGGGGTGCAAGGGAGTTGGGTGTGGGGGGACAAAGAAAGGTAATCAATAAAGAAAGTGCATAACAAACAAAATGAAGTGTTCAAAACAACAGCTAGAATGGTCCTCAAAACACACAGAAGGCATGCACACTTTTTCATTAAACACAAGAGACCAGTAAATACAAAATAAACAAAAGATTAAACTTTGATGTAGATCCCACACCAGCAAGCGGACTTTAATTTTCAATCCCATTTTCAGATCTTATTTTTAAATAGATTTCAGCAAACATCCTGGCCAAGCTTACCCACACAGGCACAGAAAACAAGACTTGGGATTCTGTTTTATAGGCAACAGAAAAGAAAATATAAAACAAAGTTAAAAATAACCCCCCAACCAGCCCTGATGGTACACAAAGTAAAAATTGCCATTCTGAAAATCAAAGCAAATACAGGGATAAGTTGAACGACTAGCCAAACTGGACAACAAACGAAAACAGAATAAAATCTCTCGACACACATACAAATGGTAAATATCAAATACAACAGCTAGGGGGCACAAAAAGCAGTTCTTCTCAAAGGCCATAACAATTACAATGCTCAATATCAGAAGCTTTACTAATGCCTTGAATTTCTCAAGATTTACTGGACTCAAAGCACTAAAAGCGACTTGCAATCATAGAACACGCAATGGAATCAAATGCAATCATGTCCACATGTGTGAGACATCCTCTAAACTGACCATGCTGCTCTACGTAACTGTATGTCAAACTTGTAAAAGCAATGCATGCTTGAACAGCAGGTGCATGAATGGACAGATCAAAAAATTACTGTTTTTGTTTTAGAAGAAGAAGAAATCAACACACAGGGAAACAGTTTGTTTGCAGTGTGTATTTATCATAACATTAAAAAAAAGTGATTAACAATAGCATAAGTGTGTGACAGCCAGACAAACACATAAGGAAAGTAAAACAATTTTCGCTGAAGATTATATGGTTCATCAAAAACTCTGGAAAAAAGTGCATTACAGATGTTGAATACACAAACACAAAAATGTCACACCACAATGCAGTCTCATAAACCAATCAGAATCCCAACCCCAACCCCTCCAAAAAACAGACATAAATGTTAAATACAAAACAAACTGCCAAAAGTTGAAAAACAAATAATCATTACCCTCATCCACATGCACGCTTTCAGTGCAGCAAACTTCTGTAACCATGGTTACAAAACAAAACATTTCACTACTAGGGGCGATCAATTTCTGTACCTGCATGGGTTCCAAGAACGAAACATTTCCTGGCAAAATCAAACCTGAAGACTAGAGCATTTAAAACCAAGCACGGCGAGCGACACACTGGCACATTTATAGAGAGCATCCGCATGTATGCATCCAGCGTCAACCCTTGCGAACATTCACAACGCTGCGCTTCAAATATTTAACACATTCTCCAGGAGCAGCTCAAATGCTGCAGGTGTTTCAAAGACATCTCCAGGAGCATCAAAATCCTAAGCGGCAAGTTGCAGTACAATCATCAGCTTTCCAAACGGTCTTACAACAACGTACACCGCCACCACACCCAAGCAGTGTACTTACACGCACACCCCAGGATGTTGGCACATCTGGGCAATCCTGCTAAAAACCCTGCAGGCTGGCAGCACATCCAGACATTCCACAGACACCCCGAGATGTGAGTACACCCCGAACGGTCCTACGAGCATGTCCCATACACACAAGCAATCCTACAAACATCCCAGCGTGTCAGTGCTTCCAAGCGGTTCTACAAACATCGTAGCATGTCCGTACATTCAAACAATTCTACAAACATCCTAGTATGTCCGTACATCCAAGCAGCCCTACAAACGTCCCAGCATGTCGGTACAGCTGAACAGTCCTACGGAAATCTCAGCGTGGCACTGGAACTTCCGGGCCTAAGCGTTGGCTGTTGCATCTGTTTTCTCCTCAGACGGTGGCTGGGTTTCCACTTCAGGTGCAGGCTTTGCCTCTGCCGGTGTCTCTGTGGCTGGGGCATCACCCTCAGTTGGCGTCTTGGCCTTCACTGGCTCCTCAACCACCTGAACATACAATTCAATCGATCCTCATGAGTTACCCCACCTGTCTCTCTCCACATTCTGCAAGATCAGATCAAATGGTGCAGGTATTTCAAATACATCTCCAAGGGACATCTCTCCCTCTCTGCCTGCCTGCCTGTCTGGCTCTCTGTCTGTCTGGCTGTCTGTCTGGCCCCACTGTCTGTCTGTCTGGCTGGCTCCACTGTCTGTCTCTCTGTCTGTCTGTCTGTCTGTCTCTTCTTTTTCACTTCAAAGTTCACTTTCAATAATAAAACTTGGGTCAAGCACATCTTGCACCTTGCCACAGAAGCCAAAGCATGCTAGCATTTCAGTCAACAGGGGCCAAAGTGCACAGTATTCCTGAGAGAGAGAGCGAGAGAGAGAGAGAGAGAGAAAGAGAGAAAGAGAGAGAGGGTGGCTAAAATGCACTGTATCAGTGCTACCACACAACGGGGCTAAGATCAAAGTAAACTTCTAAGGATGTGACCTCTGGTGGAGTTATGTACTTTGCA